>CM051258.1:55738768-55831268 GCA_027921565.1 Artemia sinica | reverse complement strand
AATATCACTCCCCTCCTTCTTATCCTCCTGGGTTTCAGGCTAGAAGTCTCGGTTTTCCATAATACACGGTTCTTTTTGTGTATATTATGATCCCCTCTACGCTTGAAAATTACCGCTTTGCGTAACGATAAAAAATAAAACAGTGTTGAGCTGGCGATCGAAAAACAGGCTCCCTTCCCCCAGAGACGGCCCCCTCCCCCGGAATCCTCCCCCTCTTCTTTCCTTATATTAGGCATGTTATTCTTAATTTTTATAAGCCTCAATAACGCCTAAGAAACTACATCTATTATCAAGGCGCCCTCTGAAAATGAATGCTACTAGGAGGGTTGAACCTATTGTTAGGATATTGTAAAATATTCATGAATTTATTCTAATAAAAAGGGGTATTTCCTTAAAAGCTCTGTATATGTCTTGAATTGCAATTAATATCACTCCCCCCCCCCCCCCTATCCTCCTGGGTTCCAGGCTAAAAGTCTCGGTTTTCTATAATGGATGGTTCGTTTTGCCTATATGATAATACGGCTTTTTTAACTTTTTTTTCATCGTGTTTTTTAGCTGTCTTTTTTATGTTTTATTGCTTGTCAGTTTGTTTTTATATACAATATCTGTGTTTTTAAGATTTATTGTTTGGGATACGTCTCGCACACCTAGGTGTTTATGTAATTTAAACAAACATTTCCCTTTATTTGACTGTCAAAAATTTGGGAATCTATGAAGCTAAGAGAGGAAAGGAAATAATAAATGAAAATAAAACCAAAAAGGTTAGAAAACGAGGGTTTTGTAAGCCAGTGGCAAAACATGAAGTCTTTATGAAGTCTAGCTGAAAGACATGATATCTTCCAGGAGAATACAGCCATTTAGTGTGAAGTTCAGTGCTTTTAGTTTTTTGTGGGAGAGGCATGGGGGGGTGCTCCTTGGCGTGAGATCAATACACGATAATGGTAAGTACAGCTCATGTGATCCCTGCATCTAGGCTGGAAGAATTTGAAAGAAATTTAAGCCTTTTTAGTAATGTATTCCAAACGCCCCTAGCCCATGATAATAATGAAATTTTAGGCACTTTTTTAGTTCCACCTAATAAATATTTGTTTTCTCATGAAATAGTTCATAAAAACCAAAATATGAGGAGAATATCTTTTTGAAACTGTCGTGAATGGAGGAGCGGGCAAGGTACAATTGAAATTTTTTTTATTTGAATCGGGTACGGATATTCTTGGAGTTTGCGAAACATTTTTAGATGAAAGTTCGGCAAATAGAATTAATATTAGCGATTTCCAATTTTTTTCATGTAAGCAGAAATCGAAAGAAAGGAAGGTGGTTTAGCAATACTAGTTAAAAATTTCTATTCCGGCACAGATGAAAGAAGAATTTCTATATCTGAATACTGAGATGATTTTTGAAAGCTGTATTGTTGAATGTTTTTTACCAAATAATGAAAAACTTTTTAATTGCTGTAATTTATCGCCATCCCTCATCTAGTATGGCAGACTTTATTGATAAATTTGAAAATATGTTAAGTGTAATATCAAATCTTCGAATGCCATTTTTCATCTTTGGGGACTTCAATATTGACTTGATTGGATGTCTCCCATCAAGCCAGCAAGGAATTGACCGACATGTCCTTCAATTTTTAAATGTAGCCTTTCTCATGGTATGAACCCAATATGTTTTATTCCGACGCAAATAACAAATTCTTCTTTTTCTCGGATTGATACATTCGATGTGAGGCTACATTCGTGGTTATGGATGATACATAGTGCTGAAAACCATGTTGTGACCAAGATGGGCCCAGGATTGCACAAAGCCTCCATTCATGAAGGTCCCAGGGGACTTCTTGCTGTCCGGTTCTAAGCCGGCTTAAGCACTTCGGTGTAGACTTGAGAAGATATGTGATCCCCGTCCTGCACTGGTATCCGGGATCATTGCTTTTCCTGAGGCGAAAAAAATTTCAATGATTTAAAGAACATGAAAATTGGAACTTGGAATGTTACGACATTAAAAAATGACTATTGTATCGACATTTTGACTGACGAATTCAGGACGATTCGAACTGGATTTATTAGGAGTTTCAGAAACTCATATCCCAGGGGTAGGAAGCATGAAATTAGGTGATATAGAATTTGTTTACTCAGGCAGGAAGGATGGGGTACATAGACAGGGAGTAGGGCTCATGATGAATAAGGAAGCTGCTAAGTCTTGTTTAGGCTGGGAAGGTATTAATAATAGAATACTAATTGCCCATTTTATGACTAGAAAGTTCAGGGTATCAGTTATAGTAGTATACGCCCCTGTAGAACCGACTGATGGAGATACTAGTGACTCAGATGAATTTTACTTACAGTTACAGGAGCAAATAGACAAGGTCCCAGGTAGAAATATGATGTTATTACTGGGAGATTTTAACGCCCAGGTTGGTAGAAATAAGGATAGATGGTATCCCAGCTTAGGTAAATTTGGTGTAGG
This sequence comes from Artemia sinica, assembly GCA_027921565.1. NCBI lineage: Eukaryota > Metazoa > Arthropoda > Branchiopoda > Anostraca > Artemiidae > Artemia > Artemia sinica. The sequence continues at coordinate 55,828,805 of CM051258.1, read as the reverse complement.
AAAAGAAAACAGTAATGGATACAGACTTTTGCAATTTTGTAGGTATAACAATCTAGTTATAACCAATACGGTGTTTGGTCATAAAATGGCTCATAAGCTAACATGGTATTCACGTGATGGTAAGACAGCAAACCTTATTGATTATGTTATAGTAAACCGAAGACTGGCAGGATCAATACAAGATACTAGGGTATATAGGAGTGCTGTTATTGATGTTAAAAGTAAAGATCACCATCTAGTAGTGTCAAGGGTTAATTTAAAGCTGAAATATCGGAAGGGTAATTACCTCCCGGGAAGTTATGATGTTAGTAGACTCCAGGATGAGAATTTGAGAGAAACTTTCCAGGAACAGTTGAATACTAAACTTGAGAGTTTAAAATTTGATAATGTGGAAGATGGTTGGAATAATTTTAGAAAAATAATTTGTGAAGTTGCTGAAGGTGTATTAGGGAAGAAAGCTAGAACTGCAGCTAAGAATATTAGTGAAAAAGCTTTATGTTTAATAGAAAGGAGAAAGGACTTGTACAAGAATTATCTGAGTGATAGATCGCATGAAAATAAAAGAAATGTAAGGAAAGTGGAGAAAGCATTGAAATATGAACTAAGGAGGTGTGAAGTGGAGGCCATGGATAAAATTGCCGAGGATTTAGAAGATGCAGCTAGACGGCATAATAGTAAAATATTGTACTGGCACGTTAACAAATTGCGAGGTAGTAGTCAATCCGGACTTGTCCCAGTTAAAGAAAGGAATGGGGTGGCAATTAGCGATAAGGAAAAAGCTAAAGCGAGATGGGCCGAACATTTTGAGAACTTGCTTAACCGAGATAGAGTTGCAGGAAAAAATATAGAGGAAAATGAAAAAGTTTGTGATACCTTGGATGTGAAGGAAGATTTGTTTTGTGAGGAGGAATTAGCAACAGTACTAAAAGGATTAAAGAATAATAAAGCTCCAGGTGCTGATAGGGTAGTAAATGAGTTTCTTAAATATGGTGGCTCTGAGGTTAGAAATAAGTTATTGAAGATTATGAATATGATTTTTGAAAAAGGGGAAGTACCTAACGATTTTAGGAAAACCTTAATTAAGCCACTTTATAAGAAAGGTGATAAAAGTGAGTGTGGTAATTATCGAGGCATTAGTCTGGTCTCTGTAGGTAGCAAATTGCTTAGTAATATGATACTTTTTAGACTGAGAGATGCTGTAGACAAAGTTTTAAGAGAAGAGCAGTGCGGTTTTAGAAAAGGTAGAGGATGTGTTGACCAAATTTTCACTCTTAGGTTAATAATTGAGAAGTGCCTAAGTTTTCAAACACCTTTGGTCCTCAGTTTTATAGATTATGAGCAAGCGTTCGATTCTGTTGATAGAGGAGCTTTAGTAAAGGTTTTATCCTTGTATGGTATACCAGACAAATACATTAAAGTAATTAGTGCTATGTACGAGAATAACACTGCTGCGGTTAAAGTAGGAAATGAGGTTAGCAGCTGGTTTTGTATTAAATCAGGAGTTAAGCAGGGTTGTGTTCTATCCCCCTTTATATGGATTATTTTGATGGACTTTGTTTTAAGGAGCACAGGAAAGGCAATGGGAGACCACGGAATCAAATGGGGAGGAAAAAGTCTCCTAGACTTGGATTATGCTGATGATTTAAGCATCCTAGATGAAAGTGTGAGCAAAATGAATGAAGTTTTAGAGGTTTTGCGAGTTCAGGGTGCTAGTATTGGTTTGAAAATTAATGTTAGGAAGACTAAGTCACTAAGGCTAGGAATAAGTGAAGATGAAAAGGTGACGTTGGGTAATGAAAATATTGATCAGGTGGGCAGCTTCACTTACCTTGGTAGTATTATTAGTAAAGATGGTGGGAGCAGTGAAGATGTTAAAAATAGAATAGCCAAGGCTCAGGGTGTTTTTTCACAGTTAAAAAAAGTCTGGAAGAATAGGAAGATAAGTCTGCAAACCAAGATTAGAATCTTAGAAGCTACAGTGATGATAGTGGTCAAATATGGCTCTGAAGCATGGACGCTTCGAAAAGCGGATGAAGATTTGCTAGATGTTTTCCAGAGAAATTGCTTAAGGATTGTTCTGGGTACCCGGCTGACTGACCGTATTTCAAACAATAGGCTATACGAAAAATGTGGTTCAATACCGCTTTCTAGGTCTATAATGAAAGAAAGGTTGAGGTGGTTAGGGCATGTTGTGCGGATGAAGGATGACAGATTGCCAAAGATTGTTCTTTTCGGCCAACCATCTAGGGCTAAACGGAAAGCAGGTCGTCCCCGTCTGGGGTGGGAGGACGTCATAAAGAAAGATTTAAAGGAAATGGGAACTTCGTGGGCGGGTGTAAAAAGGGAGGCTTTGAATAGATTGGGGTGGAGGAGGAGCGTGCGTAGCTGTGTTGGCCTCAGGCGGCTTGGTGCTGCGATGAGTTGTTAGTAGTAGTAGTAGTAGTAGTATTTGATCATTGTATTTTAATGTCTAATTTCAAAGCGCAAAGGAAGTCAATAAAGACAATCCTATGAAGAGGGGAAATTTCTCACAAGTAAATATGAATGAACTGAAATTTAATCTTAGCATTGTAGATTGGAGTAAAGTTACTAATGAGAATGACCCAATTACTACCTTAAATATACTTTATCGAATTTTGAATGAAAAACTGGACCTTCACTGCCCTTTAAAACTGCATATTGGAAAAGAAGCTCGCTCAAAAAAACCTTGGATAAGTGTATCACTTTTAAAATCTATCAAGGAAAAAAAATCGACTGTATAAGATGAAAATGAAATACCCTTTGGCTCATAATGTACAGCGATTCAAAAATTATATAAATTTTCTGGTTAAAATTCTTAGAACAAGTGGACAAATTTATTATGAAAATTCATTTAAAAAAATCTGATTCACCTCGGACTAATTGGAATTTAATCAAGGAAAAAATTGGAAATAATACTAAGACACCACACACTCTGAAGTTATCATAAATGAAAATAGAGTCGAATTGAAGGGGAAGAATATTGTTGCAGATTATTTTTGTAATTATTTTTCTCATATTAATACTACTATTGAACTGAATTCCTCGGAATTGCCGTTTTATTCATATAAAGATTATCTCCCGCCATCTGAAGATTCTAGTATGTTCCTGGCCCCTGCTACTTTTGTTGATTTCCAGAAAGTAATTACGAATTTAAAAAGTGGCGATTCCCTAGGTCTTGATGGGCTCTCCACAAATATTCTGAAAGAAATTGCTTCTGTAATCCTTGTTCCATTGCTTCACATTTTAGATGCATCTATATCATCAGGGATCTTTCTAGAAGTTTGGAAATCTGCACGAGTTATTTCAATTCATAAGAAAGGTTACTAAGAAAAGTTACTAATGAGAATGACCCAAATACTTCCTTAAATATACTTTATCGAATTTTGAATGAAAAACTGGACCTTCACTGCCCATTTAAAACTGCGTATTGGAAAAGAACCTCGCTCAAAAAAACCTTGGATAAGTGTATCACTTTTAAAATCTATCAAGGAAAAAAAATCGACTGTATAAGATGAAAATGAAATACCCTTTGGCTCATATCGATCAATAGCTATATATCGACCAATAGCTATTCTTTCTCCAATATCTAAGATTCTAGAAAAAAATATTCAAAAAGAATTGTTTCGTATTTTGATAAAAGGAATTTATTTACTAAAAATCAGTTTGGATTCAGGTCGGGTCATTCCACTGAACAAGCTATTGCTGAGCTAATATTTAGAGATTAATGATTCACGAAATGATGATAGCCATATGTCTACTCGTTTCTATGATATAAAAAAGGCATTTGATGCGCTTAACCACGAAATTTTGCTGGACATAATTAATAACACAGGTATTAGAGGTAAAGGCCTAGATCTAATAAAATCTTACCTGCATGGTCGAAAAATTCAGGTAGAAGTAAATGGGCACCTGTCAAGCCATATTGCTATTGATGATATTGGAGTCCCCCAGGGATCATATTAGGACCATTACTATTTTTGATTTATATAAATGACCTTCCAAGGTGTTTACCCCAAGATATTAGCTTAGTAGTAATTTTCGCAGATGATACAGTGGTAACAGCAAAAGCTAAAACCCCATCTTTTATTGATTGAGAAAAATGGTGATAGCAATGAAATCTTTGAATAAATGGTTTGCATGTAACTACCTAGCTCCAGTTCTTTCTAAAACTGAATTCATGATTTTTGGGCGGTCACAGCGGACAGTAAATAAAATTACCATAGAAGAGTTACTTGTAAATCAAAGTAGGATAAAAAGAGTGAAATCATTTCGTTACCTTGGGATTATTCTCGGTGAGTATTTATCCTTCCGTAAACATTCTGATTATTTGAGTTTGAAACTTGCCCATAACTTAGGTTGTCTTCATAGATTAAAACATGTGTTTCCTTTTTCCATCCTTAAAATTTTATAACATTCTCTAATTGAACCATATCTAAATTATTCCCTGTAATCTATCTCAACAAATTTACGGTCCATCTGCAACCTCTTCAGATAATTCAAAATAAGGCAATTAGAATTCTGGGTACTTTTGTTCATCGCCCAATGAGGCTTCAAAATCTCTAGGATACTCAAACTTTATATGTCTTTCTCAATACACTTAATCTTAAACAACTGAAAGACCAGCACACAGCAATGTAGTATTATGATATTCAATCTTCAACAAATTATTTCCATGATTTGGGTATAATTGAGATTCCCATTTCTCCTGCCCCCCCGTCCGCTCCAAGAACTATCGCCTTCCTCCAATTAAATCAGAAAGAGCTAGATTCTCAATCAGATACCAGATTACTCATATTTTAAATAAACTTAACTTAGTAGAAATGTTCCCAAGTTTCAAGAGTAGATCTTCTTTGAAAATACATATTTCAAAAATGGTTTTTTGTCTGGATGTTGGGATTGATAAATAATTGACATTAGTTTGATTTTTGTTGTGGTGTTCTCGCGCTGGGGTGGCCTCCTCTGTTATCTCCTTCCTCGTATGTTTTTTTTTGTTTTTTTTTATATCCCTGTATTTGCTATTTAGGCAGTTTCTTATATTGGTTAATGGCCGAGACATCGAGCCCTGCTCTCCGTAGACCAGTTTAGAAATTTATTTGTCATGTGTTTTTTGTCAATAAAAGATCTTGTCTTGTCTTGTCTTGTCTTTATGTTTTTGCCACTGGCTGACAAAATCCTCGTTGTCTCACCTTTTATGGTTTTGTTTTTCATTTATTATTTTCTTGCCTCTCTTAGCTTCATATGTCATACATAGCCAGCGTTGTCTTAGAAAGTATTTAATTGGGAATCTCAGGTGTCATGCAATAGATTATTTTTAGAATATGGTTCAAGATACAAAATATTGGAATGTCTTCTTAGTTCTCTAAGGTAGAGCGTGTTTCCATTGGAAGGGAATGATCTTTCGAGCCCTGGTGGGGTCATGAACTATAGAAAAAAAAATGAAAGGTGTTTCGTGCGAAAAATGAAACGCCGAAAAAGAAAATGTCTTGTGGCTTTTGGCGAAAAATGTCAAGAAAGTATTATCTGACTGTGATGGATGCGCTGACCTTACATAAAGTATGTACCGTCATTAAGTTAGTGAAGAAAAAGTATTACGTGACACCGTTGCACAATCATTACGTAAGGTGTGAGCTACAAGAGGGGATTCCCCCATGGGTTCTTGACGCAAAGTATATATCTGTCCGTTTGAAATGGAGTAAGTCGTATGACGTCATTGGAGTCCAGAGGGTGAGTCACGGAGTCTTGGCAAATGTGTTCCCTTTAATAGAACCGGTAACCGCATTGCGTAGGTGCGAGGGGCTGGTAGGTCCGCTTATCTGACCCTTTAAAGGCGAGGGTGTGTCGCGTGTTGTAACATGTGCTTGAAACGGGGGTAGGTACCGTGGCGTCATAATTTCCATATTATTACAGACCACATTCCTAGTAAATGAAACACCTCGGAATTCGCCTAGAAACAACGCGGGGGAGTTCAGCCACCTGGGAATTTTTCTAGAAAAGCATCGCGGGGGGAGTCTTGCTAGCTAGGAATTTAGCCTGGTAACAGGGACGAGGGTGTGTCATAGAAAAACACTTGACCAAACCTTTGAACTCTTGCCAAGGGCAGGGATGTCGCCTAGAAACAGGTGCGAGGGGGTAGGAATTCCACTTGTTAATTTCCTTGTGTTAATTTCCCTAGGGATGCGTTTGAATGTAGTATGGCCCCACTACTGTAGTAGTAGCGGTAGTAGAAAAAACACTGACCAAAACCTTTGAACTCAGTTGTAGTAGAAGTAATAATAGTAGCAGCAGTAGCAGTAGTAGCAGCATTAGTTGTAGCAGTAGAAACAGTAGTAAGAGTTTGCAAATATTGCCTTTCGCCATCCCCCCTAACAAGCCCTGTAGGTTTGAATTTACAAAAGATATTGCTGATTCGCCTTTTGACAACCTGTGTTGTCTGTGTTGTCATGTTGGGTTTTGATTTAGTTTAACTTTCCAATAAATATTCCCCGAAATTTGTACCTTAATTACCTTGCCTCTATTACCTATAGTCCTTGCCTCGAGTACTGTGGGGGGGGGGTATTGTTGTCGTCCCCAGATTCATATTCACTGGACCTTTCAACAATGCTGAACAAAAAGGCTGTCTCAAAATTTTGATCACATTTTTTTTGGGGAAAAAGGGGGAGCCGGAGGGGGATGGTTGCCCTCCAATCACTTTTTGGCTCCTAAAAAGAGCACTGTGATTTTTTATCTGTAAAGTTAAATCTGAAGCAACTGTAATCATTAATAACCAGTATAAGTTCTGGCAAAAGAAAGCTACAGATGTAAAAATTGCTTTGACCAGACCAGAGTATGGACTTGGATGACTGTATAAATCTACCCATAAGACATTAGGAAGTGCTGGAACTATCCCAGGCTACCGCTTTGATGTCTTGAGACTCCCTAAAAATTTAGAAACTCACAAATATTTATTATTAGACCACCAACACCGTCTAAATCAGTCTAATGAGTCACACATATCCCTTAGAAAAAGACCCATTTTTACCTGAGTGTAAACCATGACAAAAGGAATGACACGTAAACTTTTCTTCTCGGATGACACTTTGAGATGGAGGTGTTAAAGAACTGCTTCTGGTTGTCAGCCCTGAAATTCAATTTTCTTTTAATAAAAACTTAAGCCACAGCTCTCCCATAAATCACTTATCTCTGATAAATTAAACCTTCATCAATTTCCAACAATACAATAGTATTAACAATACAATAAACCTTCATCAATTTCCAACTAATACAATACAATAGTAATAAACCTTCATCAATTTCCAACTAATACAATAGTATTAGGTTTCCTTCTTTCCTCTTCATCTAAAAACATACTATTATGTTTTTAGATGAAGAGGAAAGTTGGAAATTCATCTAAACATACTACAATAGTATTAACAATACAATAAACCTTCATCAATTTCCAACTAATACAATACAATAGTATTAACAATACAATAAACCTTCATCAATTTCCAACTAATACAATAGTATTAGGTTTCCTTCTTTCCTTTTCATCTAAAAACATACCATTATGTTTTTAGATGAAGAGGAAAGTTGGAAATTCATCTAAACATACTACAATAGTATTAAAAATACAATAAACCTTCATCAATTTCCAACTAATACAATACAATAGTATTAACAATACAATAAACCTTCATCAATTTCCAACTAATACAATAGTATTAGGTTTCCTTCTTTACTCTTCATCTAAAAACATACTATTGAGCCACGGGCCATTAAAAATTAGGAGACAGTTTATCCAAATGAAATTTTGGAGTTTTATTGCTATTTTTCAGTAAAAAAAAAAAGAGCTCAACCATCTTCTGTTTCTTGCCCCTTTAAAATACAATACAATAGTTTGCACCCGAAAACATAAGAAAACCTTTTCTAAGTAAATTAGTGACACAGAGTAAATTAGTAGTATAAAAAATCAGTCTTAACAATAAATTTTGATCTGAACTTTCATGAAAGCATCAAATATAATCAGCTGGTAGTTAGAATATAAGAATTCTGTTTCCCGAATGTCAAATAGTTCAGGGTAACGAACTGTAAGTAACAAGAGACTGGTGCTAATAGTAACCCAAAATCTAAAAATTTGTATTTTTATAAAAATATCCATATAAAAGGGATTGCCTTTCTATAATGATTCCACTGATGAAAAATTCACTATCCATGCTTTCAAAAGGGGAAAGCACTCATGCAAACACAAAGGATGTGATGAAAGTTACACCATCAAATTTAGCATATTAGCAAACCCAGTTACAGAGGTGTCAAGCCCTCTTTACAAAAATGCGAACTTTTGTCGTTTTTTTTTTTCGAGCATAATAGTGAAGGACGGGTTTGTTGTTTTTTTTTTCAGATATCGAACAGGAATTGAAAGTTCTAGCCCCCTTTTTAAGTACTGAAAGAAACTAGGTCACAGGAAAGTAGTTTCTTTCTTCAATTTTGTAGCGTCAAACAACAACTGTATTCACATGGGGACCAAGAAGCTAGTGCGTGAAAATTCTGAAGTAGCCAATCAGTTTAGTTCTATCAAAACGTCTGCATTGAATTTCTCACCGTCAGAGGTCATACGGCAAAGTAGTGGCGCATTCGCTCCTAAAGATGCACGCAGACAATACAAAATAAACGGTATAGTAATATATAATTGCACATTAGCTATCATGGAGACAGGTCAGTGGATCTCCCTGGGCAGGTGCCCAGAAACTGCATTTTTATGCCCACCTTTTCCAGTTTTCAAACGACCCATCAGATAAGTATTGATGGATGGGTTTGGAGAAGGGGCATAAATTTAATTCTTATTCTTCATACTTTCCAAAAATTATTTACGGACTAAGCCTGTAATGCCGGTGCTGCCGTTGTAAGCTATGCCCTGGGGGCAATTAAGGTTCTTATGGAATGAAAGGTTGTGTAAACGTTAGAAGTGGCCCACTTGCTTGAAAATTTGAAGCTCTAGTTCCATCTTAAGAGTCGAAAGTGATGGAGGTCAATTAGCTCCCCCCCCCCCCCCCCTAACTACCCCTCTTTTCATAAAACAAATCTGATTAAAATTGTGAGATATTCATTTTAAAATAATATTCCAAAGAACATACAACAATGCCTCCTGGATTGACAGTTCTCCCCCCCCATCCACGGGGAAAGGGCTGTAAGTTATGCCTTGGGGGCATATACGGTTTTTTATGGAACGGTTGTTCGTATAAACTTCGGTTTTTTATGTTTTTATGGAACGGTTTGTCGTATAAACTTCAGATGGGGCTCACTTGATTTGTAATTGGAAGTTATATTCGCCTTTTTACGAGTCAAAGTGATTTGAGAGCATCCATCCCTCACCCCCCCACACGCCCATCATTTCCCAAAAACAAACATCCAAACAAAATTTTGAGACATATATTTTTTCAGCTTTGTTGAAAGGTTTAGTAAGTATACGTTTGGGAATGTCAATCCCCCTCTCCTCCCATCGAGGTCTCAGGGCAAGGGCTGTAAATTAGGCAATTTGATCATTGTTAATATATAGTATATGTCATTGAGAAAAGTTTTGCATGTTTGACTACTACTTTCCCAAAATACGAATGGCACTAAATTAGGTCTATCAAGGAATATTGAGGGGAGTGTTGAACTAAATCAAAGCATGTTATGTGGACATGGATTGACAAAAGGGCGTAACTCAGGAATGAAAGAGTATATTTATTTTGAACTTTCAGGATCATAAGGGAGATGATCAAATGACCAAAAAAAGCAAAATTTGCACGCTATTACACTTCTACTACCACTACTATCAATAAAACTACTGCTTATGTAGTGGGTACTACTAAGGCTAGGGATATTGAAATAAAACATCTGAGGAAACGCTGAACTAAATCAAAGCATATTATGTACATACACATTGCTGAAACGACCGTATAAGCAATATATTTTGAACGGCTTATCGTATCAAGAGGAAACTTCAGGGGTATCATGAGTGTGAAATTCAGTTGACCAAAAGGAAAAATGTACCTGCTACTACTGCTATTAATACTGCTGCTACTACTGTTACTACTACTAATAATAATACACTATTACTGTTAATACTCTTCTACTCCTACCACTACTCCTACGATACTAGTACAATTAAGGCTAATTGTATGAAGGTAAAAATTTGACAGAATATTGACGAGGAATTTAAACTAAATCAAAACACACTTTGTGCATGCAGATTGCCAAAAGGGTGTATCTCAAGAAAGGATTTGGGTATTATTAGTTGGAAGTTACAGAGAATACTTAACGGGGAAGATCAATTGAAAAAAAGGCAATATGTGTATGTCACCACTAAAACTACTACCATTGCTACTTTTAATAATACTACTACTACTACTAGTAAACTACTCTAACTACTACTTCAATTGCAAGAGCTTGTAAGGCTTAAAGCATTAAGATGAAAAAAAAGCGTCATAAGGGGGTCAAAAACGCAGATCAGCAATATTTTTGGAACGGCTTACCGTGCCAAGGTAAAACTTCCGGGGCATCATGAAAGAGATATTCAACTGATCAAAACTCAAGATCTGCACGTTTTTACCACAATTAATGCTGCTGCTACTACTGCTAATAATACAACACTAACACTCCAACTACTTCTCTTATTACCACCGCAACCACTGGGATATTAGTAGGCTACTACTAAGGGTAAGTCTATGAAGGTAAAATTTAAGAGAATATTGATGGCAAATTTTCGAACTAACGAAAGACACTATGTGTATTTACATTGTCAAAAGAGCGTATTTCAAGGATTAATTTGTGTATTAAGTTGGAACATCGCGCGTTAAAGGGGATGTTGAAATACAAACCAAAGGCAATATGTGCATACTGCTACTAATGCTACTACTGTTACTACAACTACTGCTGCTACACAAGCTAAGAGTATTAAGGTGAAGCTTTCAAAGAATAATTAGGTAGATACTGAACTAAATCGATACGAAGTCTGATTATGGAGATTGTCAAAACGATGACAAAGCAATTGTATTAAGTTAGATCAAGTTAGACCTTTCAGGCTAAGTTGTGGCAGATTTTGAACTAGCCAAAAGACACTATGTGTATACTTTTAGTACTGCTTCTACGGCTATTGTAACTGATGATAGTAAGGGCAATAAGTTGAAACTTTTAGGGAGTGTTTTTGGGGGAGTTTCAATTAAACGAAAAAAACTGTATGTATGCAGGTATTAAAAGGGCATATAAACACAAATACATTCTTAGACCACACTGGCTATACATGACAAACGAAACTCAGAGAGGAGAGAAAGTAACAAAATGAAAAATAAAATCAAAAAGGGTGAAAAAACGAGGATTTTGTAAGCCAGCGAACCATGAAGATGACAAAATATAAGCAAATATTTCGACAAGGACCTCCGCCAAGTCGTCCTCAGTGCTAAACAAAAAAAGAAGAAAAAAAAAAAAAACGAAAATCTAACCTTTCGAAGCTTACTGTACAAAGACAGAATAGACACTGAATAAAAAACCAGGCAGGAATCAATGAAAATGAATTTACCAAGATGATTGTGCAAAGATCTTTCGTCTTGCAATAACTTTAGCTGGTCTACAATTTCGGTTTTCATTAGATATGCAAATAGGTTCTTTTAAGTTTTTCGGGTGAAAATATTGATTGAGTCCTTCAAGATTAAACTGTCGTAAATTGGGCTTAATGAAATATCCCAGTATCTCTATTTATTGCTAAATTTTGGTTCATATATTTTTTTATCTCAATTACCTCCTTAAAAGTTTGTGGTACGCCATTAACAGTTGATATTAAGGTTGCCTCGTCAAACAGAACTAGATGGGTCGGGTTTACGAAAATATGCGAAGCCAATGCCGAATCAAAGTTGTCATTGTTATTTTTTAATCTCAGGGACTTATCTATTGAAATTTTGTGCTCATGCAAACGCTCACCTAGTTGTTGATGGGTCCTACCAATGTAAAACTTTCCACAAGAAAGTTTCGCATATTTTCGTAAACCCGACCCATCTAGTTCTGTTTGACGAGGCAACCTTAAATATCAACTGTTAATGGCGTACCACAAACTTTTAAGGAGGTAATTGAGATAAAAAAATATATGAACCAAAATTTAGCAATAAATAGAGATACTGGAGATATTTCATTAAGCCCAATTTACGACAGTTTAATCTTGAAGGACTCAATCAATATTTTCACCCGAAAAAACTTAAAAGAACCTATTTGCATATCTAATGAAAACCGAAATTGTAGACCAGCTAAAGTTATTGCAAGACGAAAGATCTTTGCACAATCATCTTGGTAAATTCATTTTCATTGATTCCTGCCTGGTTTTTTATTCAGTGTCTATTCTGTCTTTGTACAGTAAGCTTCGAAAGGTTAGATTTTCGTTTTTTTTTTTTCTTCTTGCTTTTTTTGTTTAGCACTGAGGACGACTTGGCGGAGGTCCTTGTCGAAATATTTGCTTATATTTTGTCATCTTCATGGTTCGCTGGCTTACAAAATCCTCGTTTTTTCACCCTTTTTGATTTTATTTTTCATTTTGTTACTTTCTCTCCTCTCTGAGTTTCGTTTGGCATATAAACAGTATCATAGGCAGCGCTGCTCTATCATAATTAGTAATATTATTGATATTTCAGAGAATAAATGTCATTCTTTTATTAAATGTCATGACTTTATGAATAAATGTCATTCTGGAAGCAATGTTACGAATGTTAAACTTGACTGTATATCAGGAGCCGAAGGAGGTGGTAGTAGCTTCCCTCACAATTAATGGAGCCTTTGGATCAAAAATTTTGTAGCGACAAACTGTAAGCATCTTGGCAATAGAAAACAATTCTAAAAATAAAGTCTTCATTAGAGCATATGCAAAACCAAAATCTATTATTTATTCTTGTTTTAAATATGATTTATTTAAGCTGTTCATCAAAAGCTATAAGCAAATGAATATTTGCATAATTTATGAAAAGGGTTTAAGCTCCCCGTAAAAGGGTCTGATCTAGACAATAATTATGCAAAGAAATTGCTCTTGCATAAGAATTGGAAAACCACTATATACAAAATATGAAAAATTTTTATTTGTCCCGAGACGAACGATGACGCATCCGCGTTTTTTCTTTGTATTTCCTTTTCTCCAGGGGTTACGGCAACGAGCCAGAAGTCGTAGATTATTGGAATAGGGTTAATTTTAATGAGCATTTCAAGATCTAGTTCCCTTTTTAAGAAGCAATAGGCCCAATTTGCCTCGACCTTCTCGCTTGAATTCTTTTTAACCGTACTCAGACCACACTACAATTTTGTAGGTCAACTATCAGGCGAAAATTGCCCCAAATTGGCAGAAGTCAATACTTTGCTGTGGTGAGATTTCTATTATCGCATGGAAAGGGCAATGTGAATTTAATATTTCTGTTAGAATGAAATTATCTCCAATTTCTTAAGATCATCTCGGCATAATCACCTCTGGAAGAAAGTGCATGAAAAATCACCACGGTGTAATAAATCCGTGGCCGTCTTTTCCAGGAAAAACACGATATTTTGTATCTTGTAGAAGGATGATTGAATCTCGAGTTCTCAGGTTATCGGACACTTCTGAATCAGACGGTGACTTTTTGTCAAGGCAGGCACCCTCCGTTTTTTTTTGGGGGGGGGGGCTTCACCTTGCTCTATAATTATCTATTATCTGTTACGCTCTTAACATTTGACGATTAACTTTAAACTTGATAAATTTTACATATCTGAGATCAACATAAAGAGCCGATTCCTTTGATACATTAAATAAAAAAATAGTCTTTTCAGTTAAAAGTAAGGAGCAACATTAAAAACCTTAAACGAACAGAAATTATTAGGTATATTAGGGGCGTTGCCCCCTCCTCAGCACCTTGCTATTCACTCTGAAAGTTTTTTTGCAGTTTTAAAATTGTTCTAATTAAACGACCCTTGTGTTTCATTAAATAAAAAAAAACAATTTTTTTAAACTGAAAGTAAGGAGCGACATTAAAACTTAAAACGAACAGAAATTATTCCGTATATGAAAGGGGCTGTCCACTCCTCAACGCCTCACTCTTTACGCTAAAGTTTTTTATTGTTTAAAAAGAAATAAGAGTTGTGAGGAAGTCAAACTTTAGCGTAAAGAGTGAGGCGTTGAGGAGGGGACAGCCCCTTTCATATACGGAATAATTTCTGTTCGTTTTAAGTTTTAATGTCGCTCCTTACTTTCAGTTTTAAAAACTTGTTTTTTTTAGTTAGTTTCTGATCGTTTCTTAGTTAATTCAGCTTTTATTTTGGCTCACCGTCATTGAATAAGTAAACAAAATTTGCATAAAAATTTACTTTTCTTTTGCTAACTGGCTGTCTCTAAATTTGGTTCTGACATAATTTACAAATTAACTTACGTAACAAACTTCTATATTCGTATATTTTTCTTCTGGCAAAAAATACAAAGTTGCAGATTTTTGCAGATATGAGCTTGAAACCTATGTAATAGGGTTTTCTGATACGCTGAATCTGACGGTGTGATTTTCATTAAAATTCTTTCACTTGTAGGGGATGTTTCCCCCCTCTTTAAAAAATCGAGTAAATTTTCTCAGGCCTGTAGCCTTTGATGAGTAATACTAAACTTAATAAAATTTACATATTTAGAATCAGCATTATAAGCCCATTCTTTTGATACATTTATTGACATCAAAATTCCGTTTTTAAAAGGTTCGATTACTATTAAGCCGTATCGCTTGTTTTTTTTTTTGTTTGTTTTTTTTTGTATTACGTATATGTTATTGCATATATGAGGGGTTTCTCCTCTTAGTCAATACCACGCTCTTTACGTTAAAAGTTATGATTTTGTTTAATTCACAAACCCCCGAATCACAAAGGCCGTTTAATTAGAATAGATAGCTCTTTTGAAAGCACTAAAAAAAACTGTAGCGTAAAGAGCGAGGTATAGACTTGAGGCGAACCCAGTCATGTACGTAATAATTTCTGTTCGTTTTAAGTTCTAATGTTGCTTCTTACTTTCAGTTGAAAAAATTTGTTTTTTTTTTAATTTAATTTCTGATCGTTTTTAATGTTTGGAAATCCGGTGCCCCCTTCATAAAAATGTCCCTTACCCCAAAGAAACAAATCCACGGAAATATTCTCCCGAGTAACCCCTCCTCCAGCCTCTCCCCCCACCAGAAAAAAATCCTTCCTGAAAATGTCTGTATACTTCCCAATAACCAGTACAATATGTAAGCAATGGGCAAAGTTCATAACTTGCAGCCCTTCCCCTGGGAACTGTGGGGGATTAAGTCATCCTAAAAGACATATTTATTAGATTTTCGACTATGCTGAAAAAATGGCTATCTCAAAATTTTAATTGGGTGACTTTGGGAAAAAATGAGCGTGGGAGGGGGCCTAGTCGCCCTCCATTTTTTGGTCACTTAAAAAGGGCACTAGAACTTTTAATTCCCGTTCCAATGAGCCCTCCTACGATATTCTAGGACCACTGGGTCAATACGATTACCCCTGGGGAAAAGAAAAAAACAAAAAAATAAATAAACACGCATCCCTGATCTTTCTTCTGGCAAAAAATGGAAAATTCCACATTTTTGTAGATAGGAGCTTGAAACCTCTACAGTAGGGTCCTCTGATACGCTGAATATGATGGTGTGATTTTCATTAAGGTTCTATAACTTTTAGGGGGTCTTTCCCCCTTTTTTCGAAAATCAGCCAAATTTTCTCAGGCGCGTAACTTTTGATGGGTAAGATTAAACTTGATTAAACTTCTATATTTGAAATCAGAACTGAAATCTGATTCTTTTGATGTATCTATTGGTATAAAAAATTCCGCTTTTTAGAGTTTCGGTTACCATTGAGCCGGGTCGCTCCTTACTTACAGTTCGTTACACACGAACTGTTTGATGAGTTGCTCTGAAAGAATCGGGATAAAACTCAAACTTTAGCGTAAACAGCGAAGTTTTTCGATAGAGGCAACCCCCCTCATATACGTAATAATTCACGTATATGAGAGGATAGGGGAAAACAAAATGCTTGTAGAGGGGAAGACAAACGAGTCACTTGTTCAGGGAAAAAGTCACTTACTTTCAGAGAGAAGAGAAGAAGAAGAAAAAAAAAATTTAGAACACCAAAATTAGATAGATTGGATAGATTAAATAAATTAAATAGATTAAATAGGCTCCAATTAATCCTGCGAAAAAAATGACTATAAAAAATAAACAAATTATTAACTTTTTATTATAAACAAATATATTATTAACAAACTAGTCACTTGTTCAGGGAAAAAGTCACTTACTTACAGAGCGAAGAGAAGAAGAAAAGAAATGTAGAACACAAAAATTAGAATGGTTGGATAGATTAAATAAATTAAATAGATTAAATTGGCTCCAATCAATCCAGCGAAAAAAAGACTATAAAAAATAAACAAATTATTAACCTGGGCAGTCTTATTTAGTCCTCATTTCTAATAAGTTATTTTTTTCTAATGAATTGACAAGTGTATACGTCAAGGAGGAGTTTGAACGCTGAAATTTAAAGCAACGCATTTTGATTTCAAAACTGTTCGCATAGAATCAAAATTGTAGTTAGCACATATTACAAATATTTTGTTTATGATATTAATGTATTATGCCGGAGGTCTCATAACTGATTTTAATCTTATCTTTTCAAATAGCACATATTATAGCGTGAACAGATTTTGTACCTTTCACAACCTGTCTTATATGAGACAGTAAACGTGGCTATGGCACACTTAAATTATGCTCCTCCTCACTTTGCGTCATATATTCTCGTCTATTCCGATCCTGCTTTTTGAACGCCTTATCCTCTCAACTCAGTAATAGATTACGTTTATGTCACTTACACTTACTTCAAATTTAATGCCACATACACTACCTTAAGTAAGTAATCGGATTAACGACGCTTCTTGCTTACCAAGGTCCCTACGTCGGCTCTGCAGTGTGCTGCTAAAGTAAGGTTCAATCTCTGGGTATCGTATAACCCATTTAAGGTCAAACCTACTGCACCACTACATGACCCTACACTAATTTCGAATCTGCAAGTAACTTTTTTTCAAATTTGGGCAACCAGACATGTTTGATTAAAGCAAGGTATACTACTACAAATCCTGCTTCAACTCCATGTTTTTTTGTTTTGTCTTGGTTTAACGTGTCTTGTCTTGGTTTTTTATTCTTTTATCTTGGTTTAAAATTTACCAAGCAGATAAAAAAGCAAACTAGCTTTCCTGTAATACTTGATAAATTCTGGCTATTAAAGTTTTAAGGATGGACAAATTCGTCTTATGGTTACCCTCCAGTTTGTTCTTTACCCATGTACGTATATATATATAACTTAATCTTAAGTATTTGCATTAAGCTACAGTCGTACAAACTCCGTTTTCATTTCTGGACAAAAGAAATGTTTTCCAGAAAGACTAAAATCGCTAAAATTACCGTCATCTTACTGGGAAATGTTTCTCAAATTGAAATAGATACATATCTCGTGTGTACCATCTTAAACCTACTTTTTTCGTAAAATCAAGCCTTGGACAACAGATAAAAGAAAATTACTTTGTCAAGCTGCAAGAGACATTTTTAGATCAATAAATCGTCTCCTATTTTTTCTCTTGTGATTTCAAGACTCTTTTAGCCACTTGTAAGATATGCGGCAAATTTTCTTTCTGATGCGGGTTTAAAGCAAGGATTTTACAAACAGCACAATATTCTTATTGAATTTAAAGTATTAATATTTATGCTCTTGACAGCAGTGAAAATACAGTTGAAAGTCGAATTTTTGTGTGTAATAGTGTAGCAACGCAAGCTTTATTTAGCCTTATTTAGACGAGTGGTTCCCAACCGATTTTGAGCCATGCCTCACCTAGGCACTTTTAAAATCCTGATGCCTCCTCGTAGTATTTAAATTTTGTTAAATACCTTTTTAAAATTTAAATTTTGTTCAATATAAAGTATTAATATTAATAAAGTATTAATGAAAATTTTACGTGCATTCACCTGAAGGGTGCTTAAAAGGCCATTAACTTGGTATTTTTTTACAGGTCGTCCTATATACATATTTTATGCTAATGAAAAATATAACACATTTTATATAGTATATGATATCATTGCAGTACTATCATACATCTTTTTTGCTCTTTAAATTCATTTGAATGTAACTTCATTCACATTGAAAATGTTTTTTTTTTAATTAAGGCTTTAAGTATAGTCAGCTGAAGGCTGCACGCCCTGCCTTTGACCCGTCAAAATATGGTGCTTTTACTTCCTAAAATCTTCCAGTTCAAGATTAGATTCTTTTGTTTCAAAACTTCCAAAAGTGGAAATGAATACACCCTCTAAATCTGCAAATAGGACAGAAATGGAATTATTGAAGAATAAGAAAAAGAATAAGACTTAGTGCTGTTAATAATGATATTCATACTATAACTAAATAGGTCAAATCGGTTGTAGTTTTGCCATGGAATTTGGTAGAGGGGGATCAGGTTCCAGAAATCCTTTAATTGTTTTAATTTTTATTTCCATTCTTTAATTGAAGCTCTGATTCTAATATTTTTCATTGAAATACCTAATAAGCCTGATAATAATAGCTAATATAAGCTCCAAATTCTAATTTTGTAAGCTCCAAATTCTGTTATTTGTAATTCAAACACCTAACAAGCAATTAGAAGACCCTATTCCTTACGTTTCGGATTCACATACTAATCCATAAATGTAGAACTTCCTCTGCGTACAATACTATAATGACGTCTTGAAATTTTCGATTTTCAAAACATTTTTTTAATCAGCTCCAAAAAAAAGAATTAACATAAATGTGCTAAGAATTATGACTAACATTATTCGTATTTCGCACAACGCCAGCACTGCTTCTGGGATATTTATCTTTGCATCAGCATGTTGTACGAGATATCTGCCGAGAATAGAATAAAGTGAATTTAAACAAAATATGTGTATTTATTCCACAACTCAGAAATTTTGTATGCACATATAAGCGGTATCTACCCATTTTCTTTTTCTATTGTTATCAGTTTTATGATGCTGTACTAGGATACCGAGCTCTGCTTGTGAAGGGAATTATAGACATAAAAATGATATTAAGTGAAACCTCCCAGAAATGTTTTTCTGGACATAAAAAAAACTTTTGTGTATAATTTTTATAGAATTCATTTTTCTTTAAACAAAGATACAAAGGAGAAGGTAAAAATAAAATTCTATGATTCAGTTTTCCCTTCCAATTGGCATCCCTGGCAAATTTTAATTAATTTAAGGTTTCTGCCGCAATGATGCCAAGAACTGTTCAGATTTCTTGATTATTCTTTGTCAAACAATGCCCAACAGAATAGTTAATAATTCTAACTTTATTTTTGAATACTTTCAAATTTGAAATCAGTCTCTATTTAAATGTGGGGAACATGTCATGATATAATGTTACATAATCTGTGGCAATACTTTGACTTATCCTGTGTCCTTACTTAGACAGCGCTATTGCGCTGTCTATGATTTTTGTTTTGGCTTTATATGACCCACTGATATCATAGCTATTTATTAATATAAGTCGGTGAACCCACAAACACAAAAATTTAATCAAAAGTCGAATAATATTTCAATAGATCACGTATATTCAAACTTTAGTACAACAAATTAAATCTTACAGAATCAAAATCCACTCAAAATTACGAGCAAATAAATAGCGCAATACCTATTCTAGTTGTTGTATACAGCATCCTCTACGTCAGAATCGTCACTCTAACTGTAACTCTTGTTGCGAGAGACACGCATTTTGCTTTTTAGTCTTTTCACTTGTCTGACTTTCTTCCGTTCCAGGACTAGGGCTTTTTGGTAGATACAGCTTTTATCCTAGCAGTAATGCATTCCTTCATAGGGGTGTCAGTGAGCACTTCTGACTTTTTCATATTTTTTTTCCTGTTGATTTTTTGGGTTTGACTTGATTGATAAAATGCTGCAAGTAAAGCAAAGAATGAGAGGCAGTCATTCAGCCAGAAGTATTTTCTGAGCTGATCGTGATGGTTCCTGGTAAAGCTCCCCTGAGTAGAATTTCCGGACACTGTTTTTGTGGGGAAATAAGTAGAAGAGGGGCTGTGTTCCCAACACATTAACACCAGCACACATCGTGGTCAACTGACCTCTTTCTGCTGACGTGACCTTCCCTACTTACTTCTGGCCTCGCTCTGCAATGATTTTACCAGGCTTGTGGATTTTTTCAGACCTGATTCGTCAAAACTTCAAATGTCTTGTGGTCTGAACATGTGTTTATATAGGCCTCAATCCAGGTTGTTAAAGAAAGCTCTTACACTGTGACAGTTGAAAGCAGTTGTCCGTCATAGGCTTGTACTTATTGGCGTTCTTACTGATAGAGTTTTAAGGCAATCCATAAAACCACGGTACCAATCTTTACCTGTAATCTTCCACTGTCTCCACTGCCTTTGCAGTTCCGTTATCCGGTACTTTTATGCTCTTAAAAATGGCATAATTGTATGCAAATTACACGCTTCTAGGGGAATACAGTCGAAAGCATATCAGCTATCGTTTTTCAAGTAAGTTTTTAGTCTTTTTTCTTGTTCCTCTGTAAATATTTATCATGTGTTTTAACAGGATGTAAGGAAGTTCAGGTCCAGACTTTTTTAGAGGGATATTCAGCTTCTCAACTTTTTTTTATGTAGTCATGCAGCGTTCCTCTAGGGACACCCATGGTACTTCCAGAGATTCCAACTGACTTCTTGTAGAATAAGACAGAAAAAACTGCTATTTTATTTTCTTCTGGATCACAGCCACCTTTCTTTTTTTTCTCTTCTGTTTTACTTTTAATCATTTTATCTTGACTGAAATTTAACAGGAAAAAATAGAACTTCAGTTCACCTACTGTTCTGACAGGATTAAACAACGCCAGAAATAACACAGTTTTGGGTTTTAAGCTTGCCTTCAACCTTCAAATATGCTGTTTACACAGCTTTTACAAGCATAGCCCACTTTTGGACACCTTGGTACGGCATGCCAAATTTACCCTGGGTATTGTGGCCGAACATGGGAGTTCACTATTCCACAGGATGAAAAATACTACTAACAGCAAACTGGTGAAGATGGCACGTCTCGGAAGCTGCCAAAAAACAGGCAAATAATAAGAGAATACAATGTAAGTTTACAACTTGAGTTTTCTAGTATTCGTAATTAGGCGTAGGCTTTTAGACAAAATTTAACAAAATTCCAGAGTTAATCACCATAAAACCTGATCCATCTGATATTTTTGGTAAAAGCATTAATTAAGGTCAGACTTTTTAAAAACATACACTGCAATCTGTCAGAGCTTTTATAATCCACCAGAAGCCCCATAGGTTTTTGTATTGAAATGTTTGCTTTGGCTAAACGTGGGGCTGGTCTCCCCTATACCAGTTTTGATATTTAGTTTTGCCCAACTGTAAACGTTTGAATTGAATTCTTAGAAGAAGCTGTTATCTAACCATAATGTGATTTGTGTCAAACTTTTGAGTTGAATTCTTAGAAGAGTTTTGAGTGAATTCTTATAAGAAGCTGTTATCTAACCATAATGTGATTTGTGTCAAATCGCTTTTGTGGTGTTTATGTTTTCTGGAAATTGAAAGTTGGATAGTGGGTCTCTTATATTATACTGTTGCAGGAAAAGTAGAACATGGAAAATGTTAAAGGCCGAGTTTTAGTTAAATGTAGAATGACTAGTTTCTAAAGACCTATATTAAAAGGACCTCGGGAAGTATTAGTAAGATCCCTCCCCCATCCATCACAGAAGTGGCTGCCCCCCTCTACACAAGATGCTGCCTACGCCCATGATTCCTACTTGTCTTTATTTCCATCCTTCAGCATGAAGTGCAAGGCAAACCACAGATATCAGGGGACACTTGCTACTGATACCAAAAAGACGATTTTTAACCATCATAGATATTGTTCCACCTTACCATAAACTGTGAGGCAACATTAAAAGCAGAACCATTTTTTATTGAGGAATGAGAGGGTTTACATCCGGTATTCTCAAGGTTGAAAAAGTTACAGTTATTGGCTAAAACTAAGTGTATCGCTTACACGCGGTAATCACCCCCTATATACTAAAAAAAAAAAAAAAATTATGTCGATAGTAAAATATACTATATTTTGCCTCTATTGAACTGGGGAGTTTATATTACCTCGTTTGCAGCTTTTTGCTGGTGACCCCTCATCACTGACATTCCTACTTGTCTTTTTTCTCATCCCTCAATATAATTATGCTAATAGTAAAATATACTACATTTTATTTCTATTGAACTGTAGGGCTTACATTACCTTGTTTGCAGCTTTTTACTGATGATGCCTCATCAGTGACATTCTGACTTGTTCTTAACTCCATCCCTAAGAACAAAGCTCAAGGCAAACAATAAATAGCAGGTTAAACCTATCACTGACGCAAAAAACACGATTTAAAAACTGGCGCGGAAACTGTTATATTATATTTTTGACGGCATTCCATGAATTTGAAATTTGCGTTTATATTTCTTTGAGGACGTCAGGAGGAGAAGACAGAGCGGTGGTTAATAAATGAAGCATTGTGCATATCCACCAAGTTTATATCTGAACTCCTGGCAAAAGGCAGTTCCAATTTTATTCATAATAAACAGATGATTGATAGAGGTATTTCAACACCTTTCTTTACTTTATTGATAGAAAAAGATGTTGGATTTAGAGGTGGTAATTAATCTTGTCATTTCTAATCATAGCTAGTTTCTAATATTAGACATTAATTAGATGTGTTGATTCTAAGGCGGTTCTTTGGCATTACACGTTCATTCATGGGGGGGGGGTGAAGATTCCTTCATGCGATTGGTCCCCAAGATAATTGAAAAACTTGACTTATAAACGTACTTCTATCGTGCTACCGTTTTAAATCATAGCTAGTATTTTAAAACCCTCCTACAATCTTAAAACACAGAGCATTTTTTGTAATTTCTAATAATAGGTAGCTTTTAATATCAGGCAATAATTAGATACATCGGATCAAATATAGTTCCTTGAATTTCCCTTGCCCAGCCCTACTCCTTCCTTTGTCCAACAGTGCCTGTAAGTTTCAACTCCATCCCCCAAGCCGTTCGCAAGATTTTGTAGAAATTCGATTTCAAATACCTGAATACACATAGTGTCTTTCGATTTACCTCACTCACCCCTTGGCCCAAAACCAAGATTATGAACCAACTTGATCCTCCAATACTTCCTCAAGGCTTCAGCTAGGTCCCTACAGTAATTCTTGAGACACTGAGAATAATAAGAAAAATCAGGTACATACGGCAGCTTTTAATTTACTCAGGTATGTATGTCATTTGCAGAGTGCACTTTTGGGAAACTCTGGAAATGTTATCCTTGCGAACGTAAGAGCTAAGTCAAAATAAAAATAATCAGAGAGAAATAATTTGTTACCTATATTAAGACCCCACCCCCAATCCTAAGAAACGTATGATTCTCTTGGCCTAAAGACTAATTTTAAAAAGCTTCGAGCTAATTGAACACCCAGGATTAAACCTACCACTATGAAATCTATGTACGATATCATATCTTGGTTGGGCCTGGCCTTGGTTTGAAAAACGACCGAAAATTCAATATAAAAAAAATAAGTTGTTTAGACTGAAATTAAGGAGCAACATTAAAACATAAAACGAACAGAAATTATTTTATGAATGAGGGGGGCTTCCCCCTCTTCACCCCCTAGGTGCTTATGCTAAAGTTTGACTTCTTGTCCCAATTCTATAAGGACAACTGCTGAAATACAAGGCCCATGAATCGAAGATACGAAGCTTTTTTAAAGCATTAGAAAACTTTAGCGTAACAAGCAAGGGGCTGAGGAGGAGACAGCTTGCCTCATATGCAGAATAATTTCTGTATGTTTCAATTTTTAATGTTTCAAATGAAAGGCTGAATATTCGCTGTTCAAGTTTCACTTTATCTTGAGGACACTTGATATTGAACACGAAGCAATGTTCCCCAGTTAGCTATCTTTTTGGAAGTTTCTGACTTTCTATCGATCAAATGCTTTTCGAAAAAAAAAATCCGGAATTCTGCTGTTTGTAGATGGGAGCTTGAGATAGGGCTCTCTGATGTGCAGAATAGGGCTCTCTGATAATTCAATTTTCAGTAAGATCTCTTGCACTCAGGAGTATTTTTTCCATTTTTTGAAAATCACGCAAATTTTCTCAGGCTCGTAGCATTTGAAAGTTTACTTTAAACTAGATACAAATTTATATATTTAAACTTATGAAAAGTACTTTAAAGATGTGATTTATATATTTAAAAGTACCAGAAGTGCTTTATATATTTAAACTCCCAGTAATTTGCTGAAATAATTTTCATTTCAAGCTGTGTTTTTATTTCTCATGATACACACAAAAAAAAGAAAAAATCACCAGCACTACCAAGATTATTGAAAAGGACTAAAGAATTGGATTGAAAGTTTTATATGTACCGATAACCATTTATTCCTGAAAGTTTTAATAACTTTGGACCTATTAAAGTTATAAAAGAAATAAAATAAAGTTATAACGTAATAAATTTATAAAGTTATAAATTTTCTAAATGTATTTTATTTTCAGTCAATTTGAAATTAAGCTCTGGGCTTTAGAAGGTACAGGGGCGTCAGCCCTGCTCCTTCATTGCTTTCGTTTCTGCTCGTTTTGAATTTGACTTGATTATTTATTGTATTTCTCTTCGTTTTGGGAGTAATTTATGGTAGTTTTACGCTTGTAAAATTATTTGATTTGATTTTTTTTTTCATCTTTGGATTAGGCTAATCTAACTCTTTAGATTTCCTTGAATTTTTTTTTTTTTTTTTTAGCTTCTTTTTGTTAATTGTTGCTCATTTTTAGCTGTCATAGTCTTTTTCGTTGGCAGAGAAAATAATATTAGATCTTTTCTGTTTTTTTTACAATAACCCAGATTTGGGCTTACTATTTTTACTTTGAACAAAATTTTGCAAAAAGTAGTAATAATTCCTGCACTATCATGCTTTCGATGGAAAGGTACGGGGAAAATATTAAAATATATGGGTTGAAAATTTGCATAATGTTTGGAGTTCTACATAAACAACGAAATTCTAAACTTCATCGTATTACAAGCTTAAGTAAACCTTGACCATAGACAAATATTAATTAACCATCCCCTTTAATATGCCCTGATAGTTTCAGCTCAATTCTCTTAACTTTCCCTAAAATATCACAGATACACCATTTTGACAACCTTGGAGCACACAGAGCATTTTGATTTAATTTAATTTCCTACTCAACGTACCCTCACAATTTGACTTAATAATCCTAGCGGTCCCTGAGCGGTTCCAGAGTGTGTTTTGATTTTATTTAAGATTCCCAAAAATAAATTCTAAAGTTTCAATATAATGCCCTGAGTTTTTCCTGAGATATTGCACAGACACCTTTTTTTACATTCTGGGTATACATAGTCTTTTTCTATTTAGTTTTACCTTCCCTCAACTTCCTTTGAAAGTTTTGACTTAATACCCTATTCCATCCTGAGATATTGTATCTATGCCATTTTGACAACCCGGATGCGCTTAAACTTTCTTGATTTAGTTCTATAGTAATAGTATAGTAGTATTAGGAGCAGCAGTATTAGTATTAGTAGTAGTAGTAGTAATGGAAATAGTAGTGGTAGTAGTAGCAGTAATAATAGCAGTAGTAGTAGTAATAAAAGTAATAGTGGTTTTAGCAGTAACAGTAATAGTAGTAGCAGTAATAGTAGTAGCAGTTACAAGTAGTAACTGCTGTAGTTACAAGTAGTTATAGTCACTGTGTAAAAAATTCGCAATCACAGGCACAAGTAGTTGCATTCTCAGCCATAAGTAGGTGAAGACGAAAGTAGTTGTTATAGCTGCAGTCGAATGTAGTCGCAACCACAGTTCCAAGTAGTCACAGTCACAGTCTAAAGTATTAGGAGTCATAGTCGCAAGTAGTTGGAGTCGCAAGTAGACACCAACGCAAGCAGTCACAGTCGTAAATAGTCACAGTTGCAGTAGTAATAGCATTAGTAGTAGTAGTAGTAGTAGCATAAGTAGTAGTTGTTGTGGTAGTAGGTATAGTAGAAGTAGCAGTAATATTTATAGTATCCCAGAAAGGGTCATTTTAATATCCTCAGCCGTTCGTGAGATATTGCTTATTCCCTTTTGACAGCCGTTGATTTTGAAATAAAGTTATCAGGTATTTTGCAGTTGGTTGGCATAGGTTGCGTCAAGACATGGCCAATTGTTGACAGAGAAAAGCATATAGTGCATATAGTGCGTTTTGATTTATTTCAACATAAACCCTAAAATTTCCTGAAAAATTCACCATAATCCCTTTAGCCAGTCCAGAGTTATTGCAGAAACACCATTTTAATGTCCATATTTAATTTAACACCCCCTTTAACATGGCCTACAAGTTTCAGTTAAACCTTTAGCAGTTCCTAAGCTGTTATGAACGGATGTTCATATCTCCAGTTTCAGCGTCCGGGTTGTAGAAAAGTAAAGTTTACTTAAAGTGAACAGATTTAGGAACTGGTGAATGGACCTCCCCCTTCCATGGCTCCCAAACGTGCAAAGAAATGATTGATTTGTTGGAATGATTAGATTTAGTTTCTATGTAATTAATTTGTTTTTTTTTTACTTCATTCGTTTGTTTAGGTCAAATAGGAATTGGGATGTTAAATGAAAATGAACTTAAAAAGTATTGTTGGGTATTTTTGCTTTTTATTCATAAGTAAAAACTTTTACCTTTGATAAAGAGAAAATTTATTGAGTTTGAGAAAGCAGACTATTGTCTTGCTGAATAATCTTACTTCGGGGCATAAAGCGTTAATCGTTTTTTATTATGTTTTTGATGGGCTTGACGGATCTAATCCATTCTGACGTATTTGATCAGTTTTCACGAATTAGATTATGTTATTATTTTTTGTATTTTCATATCTTTTTCTATTTCCTTGTCCCTTGTTTTCTGTTCGTCTGGTTTTTTTTTGTTTCATGCGAGGTTAATGGTCGCTTCGCTCGTTCTAGTAGATTTCAGAGTGAAATGTGTATGTTTGACTTAAACTGCCAGGGGCTTGGAATGTCTTATCAGTTTTTTTAAATTATTTTTGTCGGCGGTCAGCACCTGATGTACTAGCTTTAACGGAGACATCGCTGCAGAACCACGATCTCTTCGCTGTTGGAGATTGTGAAAGAGAATTGCGTCAACATAGAGGTTTAGCTCTTAATTTACGTAACAATTTTTAAGTTTTTATAAGGGATGATGTGAGACTAAAGCGTGAAATATTATTTGAAAGTACAGTGATAGAATAGTAATCTCATAACTTTAGATCTTTTTTGGTTGTTGTATATAGACCCATATTGTGTAATATTCTTGTGTGTTTGGTCTACTTTTATATGAGCAATTGGATAAGATACCCATTTCTTCTAAGATATTTATTATGTTGTTGTGATTTTAATTGGATCTAAGAATAATAAATAGCAATAATAAAGTCTCTGAGCCTTTAGGTACTATGCGGCGAAGTAATTGGCTCAAGCTTCCTATTTATTTACGTGTTAGGGCGACCCATGATTCAGCAAAATGAATGAATAATATTTTTTAATGCTGGATATAGTAATATTAGTGTTATTGTCAATAATATTTCGGATCATTTTTGTATAAAGGTATCTGCACGGTACCCCTTCTCATATATACAAACCAGAGTTAGAGAGTTAAGTGTTGTATAAAGTGTTGAAAAAGGGGTATAGGGGAGGCCGCCCAGCCACCCTCATATACGGAACAATTTCTGTTCGTTTTAAGTTTTAATGTTGCTCCTTACTCCCAGAAGAATAAACTTTTTTTTTATTTTATATCGTTTTTCAAATAATGCGATTAAATCCACCTCCCCTCCATAAAATATTCCCCCTACGAAAACTTCTTCCATAGATGGTTCCTCCAAAGTAAAATCCTTCTCCCCGGGATACTACTCGAGGACAATTCCATCCTCGATGCGAATTCCGAAAAATTCTTGCGGACGATTGAGGCCTGAAAAATACTCCTTAGCAAACTGTCATTTGAACATAGTTTTGTTCTTAATAAATACTGGTCCTGTTTCAGGTCATGGTAAAATCTGCCTTTGTTCTCGGAGAAAATTGTTCAAGGAGAAAATTGTTCTCGGATATCCTCCCTCCTCCCAATAGAAAGTTTTTTTCCCGTGAACAAAATTTCACACCAGAGATTTTCTCCCAAGGAACATCCCCCCTTCATGTAAAAGTCCTCCGGGGGAATTCCAACTTCGCTGAAAATTTTCCCTCGACAATTCCCTCAGAAAATATCCACATGTTAAATGGAGCCGCCAATGAGAAATTAAGACCAATAGAACAGATTTCGTATACGAATTCTGGAAAATTCCCCGGTGTAAAATTTCCTTTTGAAATTTCATCCCCGGAACTTCCCTTACAGTAGAAAAACTCCCAAGTAGAAATCCATCCCCTGAAAAGCCCCCCCCCCCCTGAAAAGATTCTTTATACTTTCCAATAACAAATACTGTATGTACACAATGGGCAAATTTCAGTACTTGCAACCCTTCCCCCGGGGACTCTGGCAGGTCATGTCAACCCCAAAGGTAAAATTATTGGACCTTTCAACTATGCTGAACAAAATTTCTATCTCAATATTTTGATCGCACGACCTTGGGGAAAAAAGAGCGTGTGAGGGATGCTAGTTGCCCTCTGATTTTGAGGCCACTTAAAAAGGGCACTAGAAGTTTTAATTTATGTTCAAATGAGCCCTCTGCCGATTTTACAGGACCATTGTTTTGACACAATTGTTCCTGAAAATAAAAAATAAAAATAAAAAATAAATGAATAAACATAGATCCGTCATCTTTCCTCTGGCGAAAAAAAAATCAAAATTCTCCATTTTTGCAGATGGAAGCTCTCTGATAGAAGCTCTATCAGTAGAGTTCTCTGATATGCTGAATCTGGTGGCATAATTTTCATTGAGATCCCGCGACTTTTAGGGGATGTTTCTCCCCTTTTTTGAAAATCATGCAAATTTTCTCAGGCTCGTAGCTTTTAATGGGTAGCATTAAACTTAATAAATTTTATATACTTAGGATCAGCATAAAAAGCCAATTCTTTGCATGAATCGACTGTTATCAAAATTTTGTTTATTAGACTTTCGATTATTAATTTAAAGTTGTTTAAAGTTTTGGTTAGAATTTGGCCGAATCACGTGTTACTTACGGTTCGTTACCACAAACTGCCTTAAAACTTTAACAGATGTATAAAAGTAAAATAAGATCTGTAAAGGGAAAAAAAATACTTATGTGAGCCTCTTCAAATAAATTATGAAACTATGCGACAAGAAATCAAGAGGAGTCAGTAGGAGAATAAGCTCCTTCAAAAAATCCTGAGAGATTTCTTGGGGCTCAGACCCCCCCCCCCCCCCCCGTTCTCCCCTTAAATACGCCACAGCCTTCTCCGTCTGTAAGTTTTTATTCCCTTTTTCCTGGTTAAAACGCAATATCTATAGACAGTTACGAAGTTACTTAGCACGTTAGCTTACTTAGCACACTAAAATAAATAAATCACTGCAAAAACACAAGACTAAATAAAGACAGACCGGCGGTCCGCCACCATGCCGATAGTACCAGCTGCCGCTATGGATTAGGTTCAGCCACGCGTCATTGAAATTTTTCTCCATGCTGGTGTGTCTTTAATTGGCTACACGCCGGAGATAAATCAGCATATTGTCAGGGTATAGTAGTGTGTTTTGATTTAGTTCAAAATCCCCCCCAAACATTTCCTGAAAGTTTCACCTTAATACCCTTAGCCTAAGTAGTAGTAATAGTCACAACGGTTTAGTAGTAGTAGTAGTAACAGTAGCAGTAATATGCACATTGTGCCCTTGGTTAGTTCAACTTCCCCCTCAAATTGTCCTGAAATTTTAAACTTAATTCTCTAAGCTATTCCTTAGATTTTGCTCATTTGCCCTTTTGACAACCACATAATGTGCTTTTATTTAGTTCAATACCCCATTAAACAGTCCCAAAAAGTTTTACTTTAATACCCTTAGCTTCATTAGCAGTAGTGGTCGTAGTAGCACTAGTAGCAATAGCGGTAGTATGCACGTAGCGCCTTATGGCTATTTCAACATCCCCTCAACATGTCCCGAAAGTTTTGATTTAATACTCTGAGCTGGTTCCTTATATATTACTTATACACCCTTTCGACAAACCAAACGCTCATATTATGGTTGCTCAAAGAATTTGCTATTAGTGCGCCTAAAAGGTCGTTAGCAAAAAAAGTTAAACATTACGCAACGCCTTTAGGGATCAGTAGGTTGGGAGGACAAGAGAGAATTTACCCCTGGACCCCCCCCCCCTCATCTGGGTTTTTTAAATATCTATTTTGGGATGTCTTTACTGAAAAATACCTTTTTGGTATTTTCATTAAAAATGTATATGAACAAAAAATCCACCCCCCTTACCTATATTTTGAAAACACATTTTGCTCCTCCTCCCTGTAATTATCGTGAATTTATTCCACTGAGCTTATTCATTATAACTAATCTTCAAAAAATGTAAAATTTTGGTTTAATATCAAAGTCAAATTCAACTGGCACTATATCTTCTCTTATGTTTTTTCCTTTTTCGTCTAAGTCTTCGTTTTCGGTTTTTTCTTCTTTTTGACAAACAACTTCACTATTCCTCGTCTTGCCGCAATAGCAAGCTTTCTTATCTTGCTTTCAATTTTATTAAAAGAAAAACTTCTAGATTGAAACTTATGGAATTGTCTTCCCTTATCTTTTACATTACTACGGTTGGGGGCATCAAACTCCTTTTGCGTTCCACCCTTTGTGTTATAGTCTTCATAATTTAATTCATCCAATTTTTTCGCATCACTCAGAGTTCTCTTACTTTTTGCTATAGATCTTTTAGGCAGTTTTGCGCGTCGTATGCTGAAATCCGAGGGCAAAACCTGTTTTTTCCGGCACTCCACTACCTATGGGTTGCCATTTACTTGGTTCAATAGATGTTACATCAGGATGTGTCAATTTCTTGCTAGGGATGGAATATACATATCCACTGGAAACTATAACGCCAGAAGGACTATTCAATTTTTTCTGTATATCAAAGTCATTACCAGGCGTCACTTTTATTTGGTTTGTTTGGGCTGTGGGATAAGGACTAGCTTCAACTGTGGATGACAGTCCATTGATTGATTGCAGAACTGGATCCTCTTTTGGAACATCTTTTATGTATCGCAACAAGTTTTCTGATTTAAGATCCAACGGGTTAAGTCTTTGTGGATGTCGAGATTTTGACGGTGGGGAATAATATGAGTTGTACACTTTTTGTTCTTTTGACTTTGACCGAAGATTACGGTAAGATATACTCTCAAAAAGACTTGGTTGAAAATAATTTGAATTTGGGCTTGGTTTAAATACT
Organism: Artemia sinica; assembly: GCA_027921565.1. Taxonomy (NCBI): domain Eukaryota; kingdom Metazoa; phylum Arthropoda; class Branchiopoda; order Anostraca; family Artemiidae; genus Artemia; species Artemia sinica. Next base: position 55,797,339 of record CM051258.1, on the reverse strand, counting down.
TCAACATTAGATGCCAAGTAAGGGCTTAAGTGACTTTGCCCAGGAGTATTCACTTCATTTGTAATATAGAACTGACTTTTTTGCGGCTTGGCAGGTGAACCATGAGATGGCTGCGCAGAATTAAAAACTGTGAGTTGATATGAATCCTGATTTGAAGGCTTATTCACTGTAATTCCTTTAGGATGTACAACCTGATTCGTGCTAAGAGGGTTTATACCATATGATAAACGAGTTCCCTCGTTTTCTGTATTTTCATAAGGGTTGTCGGGTATTTGATTCGGAAAAGTATTCAAAGCTGCAGAGCTAGCTTCCGTGCTTGTTTCAATTAATTCGTCGTCAATATCATCATATTCGTAGTCCATATCAGCCATATCTGACATTCCACCCGTGATTTGAGCGATTGCTGTAAACGGACGCGTTACAGAGCTGCCAATTTGTTGAAAGAAGCCCTAAAAAAACATGAATTAGGTTTGAATAGATGGGATTGCCTCAATTACTAGGCACAATTATACAAAGCTGTTTCAAATTTTTGTCCGTGGAATTTTGAAGGCAAGGATAAGTTTTTTTCCATAGCGACCAAATCCCGTTTAACTCAACCACGTTTAATTCAATCACCATACAGTCCCCATTCAATGTTTTATTTAATAACTAAACGAGTGTTTCTTATTTTTTGTTATTTTAAGAGACTTAGGAATATAAGCTCCATTCCAATTGGCACAGACTTTTCTCTGAATATTTTCGGACACCTGAAAAAAATTACTTCCTCTTGACAAATCAGATTTAGAGGGTTATTATACTACAGTATATGAGTTCAAAACGCAGTCTAATTTAATGGAATACTAATATGAAATAATAAGGTGATTTTCACGAGACTGAGTTGACTGGGATTGACGTATGCTGTGAAACGATTGCAAATTTTGGTGAGTCAACGTCAAAGTCGTCTAGAAAATTCATTAGGTTTCCCATGTATTACTGAGGTGTGGATGATTACGTATTTTTGCTTTTAGCCGCAGCATCAAGTATACATTGGTGTTTGTACGTACCTGATCTCGTAGTTTAGATTAGATTGAAAAAAAAAAACAGTTTTTCTACTGAAAGTGAGGAGCAGCGTTAAAACTTAAAATGAACAGAAATTATTTTGTGAATGGGAGGGACTGCCCCCTCCTCAAAACCCCCTCTCTTCACACTAAAGTTTTAAAGAACTTTCAAAAAAAGGTTGTGATTCTAATTACACTACCCTAGTATTTCAGGAATCGTTCTTAAAAAATTGAGACAAAAGATCGAACTTTAGCTTAAAGAGTGGGGTATTGAGGAAGGGGAATCCCCTTTCATGTACGAAATAATTTCTGTTCGTTTTAAGTTTTAATGTTGCTCCTTACTTTCAACAGCAAAACTTGTTCTTTTTATTCACTTTCTGGTCGTTTTTCAATTAATCCCAGGAAATCCGCTCTACTCCGTGGAAAATACCCCCCCCCCCGTGAAAATTTCACCATATTAAGTTCCTCCAACGTAAAATGCTTCTGCTGGGTTGACAATTCCCTCCCCGCTGTGAATTCCCACAAGAAAATTTCTTGCTTACGATTCCGCCTGAAAAATGCTCCTTAGCATACTTTCATTTGAAGAAAGACTTTTTATTTTAATTTCTGATCCTTTTTAAGGACATGGGGGAGTCTCTCCTGTGTTGAAAATATTTTCCGGAAATCCACCCCAAATGAAAAGCTTCTCTCGCAGAAAATTTCCCCATAGAGAATTTCTCCTGGTGATGTTTCTTTCGGGGAGAATTTCTCCCGTGGGAAATCCTCCCCACGTAAAAATCCCCCAGAAAATTCCAACTCCACTGAAAATTTTTCCCGGACAATTCCCCCACAGCAACTCCACATGTAAAATGAAGTTGCCAACGAGAAAGTAAGGCAAATAAAACGAATCGGATACGAATTCCGACAAATTTGTCCTGTGTATAATTTCCCCTGGAAAGTTCATCCCCGAAAACTTCCATCCCAATGGGAAATTCTCTCCGTAGAAAATACATCCCCAGAAAATTTCCCCTCCCCAGGAAAATGTCAATACGTTTCCGTATAACAAATACTATATGTAAACAACGGGCAAACTTCATAACTTGCGGCCCTTCCTCCAGTGGTTCTGCGTGGTCATGTCCATCTATAAAGACATATTTATTCTGCCTTTTCAACTATACTGAAAAAAATGACTATCTCAAAATTTTGATCAGGCAAATTTTGGGATAAAAGAAGGTGGGAGGGGTGCAATCTGCCCTCTAATGTTTTTGGTCACTTAAAAAAAAAAAAAAAAAAAAAAAAAAAAAAAAAAAAAAAAAAAAAAAAAAAAAAAAAAAAAAAAAAAAAAAAAACGCGTCCGTGATCTTTCTACTAGCAAAAATACAAAATTCCGCATTTTTGCAGATAGGGGTTTGAAATTTCTACAGTATGGTTCTCTAATATGCTTAATCTGATTATGTGATTTTCATTAAAATTCTTTGTCTGTTAGGGGGTGTTTCTTTGAAAATCAGGCAAATATTCTCAGGCTCGTAGCCTTTGATGGGTAGCACTAAATTTAATGAATCTTATATATTTGGAATCAGCACAATAAGTCATTTGATATGTCTAATGATATCAAAATTTAGTTTTTTTTTAGAGCTTTAGTTGCTATTGAGCTGCGTCGCTCCTTACCTTCAGTTCGTTACCACGAAGTATTTGACGAGAAATAAAGCCGTGTTTTCATTTTGAGTTTCACGGACAAACTGAAAATCAAAGTTACTGATGAAGATGCGATATGTTTTTATGCTATTTTTATGTTTTTTTATGCGATTTATGTGTTTTTTAAGCGATTTTTTAGGTTTTTAACACCGTTTAGGAAAATTAGGTTTCCAATTGGCTGATACATTTGGCGTTTAGTATATAAAGTGCCTAATGAAAGTGCAGCTTTAAATCATATATTATGGCACAAGTTGGAAGAATTGTAGCTATTAACGCTACATGAATAGGAAATGTAAGAAAAGTGGCACACCTTAGTGATATCTTTAACTTTTTTAACTCGTCGCTTTTTACTCGGTCGCATTTTTAACTACTTCATTGTTGATAAAAAATTGTTGAAAATATTATTTTCACTTTGGTGAAGAAGTTTTTTTTTAGAGCTGCATCCTTTCAATAATTTATAAAACGTAAAGAGGATCGTTTACTTATATTAATGTATTCTTCACACCTCCCCCCACCGTAGGAAACCTATGCAGACATGTTTTGTTGGAAATTCATTGGAATTTAACCTCCGTATTTATATAAAGATTCCTTTTCATCGGAGAGAGATTTACGCTTCTAACTTAATACATTTCTTATGCATTTCCCTTTTTTAGAAAGAAAATTCTCACTTCGTTTATGACTAAATGATTAAGACATCTGTACGGTGCAAGTTTAAATAGTTCAGTACGAATAGTAAACAGGAATTTTCAAATTGTTTCGGTATCAACAGCTTAATGTGTACAAGGTTACGACAACAAACACCAAATAGCGCAATTTTTGAAACTGCGTTGCTATCGCTGGTTTTTCTATCAATAAATGGGTCTAAAGATACATTTTGATACTGTATTTAAATACGCATCACAGAGGGCGGAATTTTTTTTAAGGACGTAAAAACCCTTGATTTTGGTTATTGACTGAACTTTTGCATGGCCATTAGAAATTTAGAAATTATTTAGGTACCTAATTTGGTCTACATATGTTTTTGTTTTTTAAAACACCAGACACACATCTAAGGCTCTTTGCGACTCACCCCTCCCCCTAGAGTTTCAAGATTTTTATCGTAGTTTTCTATGACGTTCATGTAATTCCTCTTTTTTAAACTTTTTCTAAAAAGCCCCCCCCCCCTAACGTAACAACCTGTTTTCGTGCCTTTAGACAAAAATTTTGCTTAAAAGATTTTTTTAGTTCTTACCCCCTCTCAGAAATCTAAATTTTTACGATTGTCCTTATTATTTATTACATTTTGGTTATATTTTGTAATTTCAAAAATACTTTGGAATTGTTAGGCCTCGTAATTTACCTATTTTTGAGGATTCTGAATATTTTCCCTCTCTTAATCTTTGGAGACCCTCTCCCTCCTTAAGTAAATTTGGGTGTATGTGTATACAAATAAAACAAGCGTGGTTTTTGGTAAGACTCCTTCTGAAACTCGAAGCTTCTTTTAAGGCGTAAATCGTGGCAGTAAGTCTAGAAATATAGGCATACTTGAAACACTGTTAGTCATGTTATCAAGTTTTATTTGTCTATAGACATTCCTTTTAGTAAAGTCAACAAAAAGTGTTTATGGGGATATTGTAAGATAATTTCTCCCTTGCAAATCTACAGAGCAGAACAAGGCGATTTATTAAGTAGATGGTACTTTGAAAATTCTTAAATTAGCGCAAACGATCCGTTTTTTATTTATTTATTTATTTAATTCACTTAAAAAAAAAAAAAAAAAACATTAACCCCCAACAGAGATTAGAGCTCGTAAAGCTGGGTATGTAAATAATAGGACATAGAAAAAATAAAACATCTCATCATAATGATAGTAATAATAGGAAAATTAACTTGATTAACCAAAAAAAAACCAATAATAACAAAAAACCTAAGAAACAAGGGAGAAACGAAATGCTTGGCAGGAGGGGCGTGGGAGACTATCCCATCATGGGGACACAAAAACAAAATACACAAAGAAAAGAGAATTATAAATTGTGATAATCCATCATTAATAGTGAATAAAAAAAACATTAATAAACAATCTTTAATATTTGCTTCTTTAAATTCAGCTTAAATTATAGATTTGATTTTTGTCTCATGCAATCAAGATTACTTAGTGCACTGATATTACATTTAATGAAGACAAGAGAAAGTTTGTGAGAAAACTCTCCAAGGGAATATATTCCATAGGACGATACAGCGTAGGAAGAAAGTATTTCCTTTTTAATGTTTCTCAATACCTCTTCATTTTGCAAGTAGTTATTGTCACTTGCGGTCACGAAGTGAGCCGAACTTCAAACATGATCTTTCTCCTGCTCTACAAAATGCAAATATTGAAGAAATAAATTAGTCTTCAGTCTTTGTTTGAGTGACTATAAATTAATCGGAGAAAATAAACTGATCTGAATATCCTACTCTCTTCCCTTTTAATATGAATTGAGTTAATTTTAACTTTATATCTATACAAATTTAATAAGGGTTGTACAACTGCTGGGATGAATCTGCTGCTTTTGTGCAAAGTTATTTTGGCAACAATTTTCTGAACACAACTCAGTGCTTCGCCGTCAGCCCCCACTTGTCTTCCTTTAGTTGGGAAAGATGCGCCAAGTGTCCATAAATTCTGTATCATTCTTGCATGTTGGGAGTTCTTCACTGTTCCAAAAAATGTCAGCTAAATAAATCTATTCTACCATTATGAACCTGTTGTATCAGCACTTTTATTTAGTATGTTTGCCCTCTTTTAGCCAGTGTGAGACCCCCTGTAGTTTATCCGAGTGTTTATAAATTAATATTTCCTTTTCAAAATCTGAGACTTCTTGTTTGAGCCGCAAAACATTCTACTATATAAATTTCTTTTACCATCGTAAACAGGGGCGTAATTTGCGATGGGGCAGGGGTTTAAACTCCTCCCCAAATCCAAGTTTTCTCCCCCAGACCCCGGTTTGCCCCACCCCCAGCTGAAATTTAGTTTCTTCAAAAATCTAGTCAAAACTAATATAAGCCTGCATAGCTCAAGCATCCACAGAAACAAATAAGTTTTTTTTTAGTGCATCTTTGCCTTTATGGGCTATATGGCACATTTTTCAGGTTTAACTGTCATTTCACTTGATTTGGTAAAATCAGCTCCAACTTTGCTTGCAACTTTGCAAATCAACTCCAATCAGCTTCAAGTCGGTAATGAGCTGCTGCAGACGACTGTAGTATAGCGTAAACAAGCTTTCTGGTGCCCGAAGGTGAATGTCATATGCACTCGGATTTTATTAAGCCAGATTAACCACTAACTGCAGTACATATCCTGCTCCAATTCCCCCAATCCCCACGCCCAGCACAGGGTGCTCAATCTCATAAATGAACTAAGCTATTCTAATAGCCCCAGGCATTGAGCTATTCCTTTGCTCGTAATTTTGAAGGGATTTTGACTCTGTAAGATTTAATTTGTTTTACTAAACTTTTAATATATGACTTATTGAAATATTAATTATTATTTTTTATAAATTGACTTGTTTTGTGGCTTGCTGATTTATATCAAACAGTTCGTGGTAACGAACTGTAAGTAAGGAGCGACCCGGCTCAATGGTAACCGAAACTCTGGAAAACGGGTTTTTGATACCAATAAATACATCAAAAGAATCATATTTCAATGCTGATTTCAAATATAACTTTCATCAAGTTTAGTGCTACCCATCAAAAGTTACGCGCCTGAGAAAATTTGGCTGATTTTCAAAAAAAGGGGGAAAGACCCCCTAAAAGTTATAGAACCTTAATGAAAATCACACCATCATATTCAGCGTATCAGAGAACCCTACTGTAGAGGTTTCAAGCTCCTATCTACAAAAATGTGGAATTTTGCATTTTTTGACAGAAGAAAGATCACGGGAGCGTGTTTATTTTTATTAATTTTTTCCCCAGGGGTGATCGTATCGACCCAGTGGTCCTAGAATATCGTGGGAGGGCTCATTGGAATGGACATTAAAAGTTCTAGTGCCCTTTTTAAGTGACCAAAAAAATGGAGGGCAACTAGACCCCCTCCCACGCTCATTGTTTTCCCAAAGTCACCTGATCAAAATTTTGAGATAGCCATTTTATTCAGCATGTTAGAAAAATATTACAAGTATGTCTTTTATGATGACTTAATCCCCCGAAGTACCTGGGAGGAGGGCTGAAAAATTATGAACTTTACCCAATGCTAACATATAGTATTGGTTATTGGGAAGTATACGGTACAGACGTTTTCAGGGGAGATTTTTCCTGGTAGTGGGCACGGGCAGGGACGTACGCAGGTAGGGGGCCTCCGGGCACGGGCCCCCCCGAAATCTCACGATTTTTTTCATTTTCCCATAATTTTTCTGATTTTTCTCACAGAATAATGGGTTTTGAAGGATTTGGCCCCCCCCCCCGAAACAAATTGCCCCCCCCGAAACAAATTCCTGCGTACGTGCCTTGGCTCGGGGGTTATGTAGGAGGATCTTTCCATGAAGGAAGTTTTCATGGGGGAAGGCAAATTGCTATGAAGGGGACGCCGGACTTCCCAGCATTATTTAAAAAAGATCAGAAATTAAATATAAAAAACAAGTTTTTCAACTGCAACAGCAGCAACATCAAAACTTTAAACGAACAGAAAATATTGCATATATGATTGGGTTCACCCCCTAGTCAATACCTCACTCTTTAAGCCAGAGATGTTTTAGTACTTTCATAAGAGCTATTTATTCTAATTAACGGCCTTTGTGATTAAGCGGTCATTTTTTAAAGAATTGGAACAAATTCGAGCTTTCGCTTAAAGAGCAAGGTATTGACTAGGTGGCGGACCCCCTAATATACGTAATAAAAATATATGAATATAGAAGTTCGTTACGTAAGTTAATTCGTAAGTTACGTATATTTATTACTAATAAAACGCTCGTAAATAAAATGAAACAAGTTTCGAGAAAGCCATTTAACCAAATAAAAGTAAATTAATACGAAAATTTTGTTTTAATTATTCATGTACTGTGAGCCAAGATCAAAACCTGCATTTATTCAAAAACGTTCAAAATTTAAATAAAAAAACAAGTTTTTTTTAACTTAAAGTAAGGAGCGACATTAAAACTTAAAACGAACAGAAATTATTCCGTATATGAAAGGGGCTGTCCCCTCCTCAACGCCTTGCTCTTTAAGCTAAAGTTTGACTTTCTCACAACTCTATTTTTTTTAAACAAAAAAAACTTTAGCGTAAAGAGCGAGGCGTTGAGGAGGGACAGCCCCTTTCATATACGGAATAATTTCAGTTCGTTTTAATTTTTAATGTCGCTCCTTACTTTCAGTTAAAAAAACTTGTTTTTTTTTATTTAATTAATAAATAGAATTGATAACAGCGGGTCATATAAAGCCGAAACAAAAAACCATAGGCAGTGCAATAGCGTTGACTAAGTAAAGGTACGGGTTAAGTCAAAGTACTACCCCAGATTGTGTGATATTATATTGTGACATATTCCCCACATTTAAATAATGACTGTATTTCAAATTTGAAAGTATTTGAAAAATAAATTTAGAATTATTAACTTGTCCGTTGGGTATTGTCTGACAAAGAATGTCCTGAAAATCTGAACAATTTTTGGCATGATTGCGGCAAAAACCTAAAATTAATTAAAAATTGCCATGGATGCCAACTGAAATTAAAAATTTATTCTAAATTGCGAGAAAAATATACATATTTTGTTTAAATTCACTTTATTCTATTCTAAGCAGACATTTCATACAGCATGCTGATGCAGAGATAAATGTCCCACAATTAGCGCTGGCGTATGCAAATGCGACTAATTTCAATTATAATTCTTAGCGCATTTACGTCTTTTTTGAAGCTGATTAAAAGAAATATTTAGAAAGGCGAAAATAGCAAGAAGTCAGCATGACATTATACATAGAGGCAGTTCTACGGTTATGGGTTACCATGTGAAAATCTGAAACGTAAGGAGTAGGATGTTATTAGTGCTAGTTAGGCATTCCAATTAGAAATAAGATAATTTGGAGCTGTATTGGATTTTTATTTAAATACTGGAAATAAAAATTAAAAAAAAATTAATTGATTCTTGGGGCAGATCCCCCTCTACCGAATTCCGTAGCCTACCTACAACCAAATTTACCAACCTAGCTATAGTACGAATATGGCATTTTTGTTGTTTTTTTTGTCTTAGAGCACGACAGCTCGTATTGAAGGAGTTGTCGTAGAAACTTTGCAAAGGGCTCATTCGATTTGAAATTGAAACGGCTATTGCCCTTTTTAATAGTCGAAAGTGATTGGAGGGCAACTAGCCCCCTCCCATGCCCACCATTTTCCCCAAACACCTCGAATAAAAATTTTGAGATAGCATTTTTGTTCAACGTAGTTGAAAGGATCGGAAATTATGTCCCACAACCCCCTCCCCACAGCCCTCATGGCAGGGTTGTAAGTTATGCCCTTGGGGCATATAAAGTTTATATAGAAAGGGTGATCGTATAAACTTCGGAGTGGGATCATTGGATTGGTAATCAGAGGTTCTAGTGCCCTTCTTAAGATTCAGAGAAATCAAAGGGTGGATATCCCTCCCGTACCTTGTATTTTCCCGAAATGTATCTGATAAAAATTTTGAGGTGGTTATTTGCTGTCATAGAAACTTTGAAAAAGGCTCATTCGATTATAAATTGAAAGGCCCAGTGCCCTTTTTAATAGTCAAAAGTGAAAGGAGGATAACAAGCCCCCCCCCCTCATGCCCATAAATTCCTAAAACACATCTAATCAAAATTTTGATATAGCTATTTTGTTCAGCGTAGTTGAAAGGTCTGGAAATCACTTATTTCTTTGAGGATGACACCCCTCCCCCACAGCCCTCATCACAATGGTTGTAAGTTATGCAACGAGGGCATATAAGGTTTATATGAAAAGTGTGGTCGTAAGAACTCGGGAGGGGGCTCATTAGAATGGCAATTAGATGTTGTAGTGCCCTTTTTATAAGTCAGAGTGATTGGGCAGCCCTTTGTTTGAGTCTTCAGTCTTTGTTTGAGTGACTATAAATTAATCGGAGAAAATAAAAACTGATCTGAATATCCTACTCTCTTCCCTTTTAATATGAATTGAGTTAATTTTAACTTTATTGAATTAGAGTTCAGTATTGAATTAGAGTTCATAGAGTTAACAGCTAAATAAGTTTCAATTCAGTCGGATAAAACACATGCTTAAAATCTCAACAGCTTAGCTTGCGTAAATAACAAGTTTGACCACTACTGTGTATTAGTGAATTGTTATAGCTGTGACGTCAGAATCTCTTAATTAGAGACATAGCGATCTATCATTCAACGAGTGAACTTAATTGACTAGTTATACCGGTCTTAGACTCTGTCATTTGGATACTGCTTGGATACTTGCCAGTAAGTCTGTATTTAATGAAATTCTAAATGAAAACATAAATCTCACCTGAGAGCGGATTTTATAGCTAAAGAAATATGTCGTCAGTCAGCCAGAAAACTTTTGATGATGCAATGAAGGCACTGGGAAAGAAACTAGATCTCATAATTAACCAACAAAAAGAGTTTGCTGTTACACTGTCCTCGATTTCGGATGAGGTTCAGACTTTGAAAAATGAATCGAAGTCTCGTGATGCGAAGATTGCTAGTCTAGAGAGGCCAGCTTGAGGAGCAAAAAGTCAAAGTTTGATACAATCGAAACGAAACTGCTGGAAATCGAAGTTAAAGACCGAAAACTCAACTTAATCATCTTCGGATTACCGAAAGAGAAAAACCAACAGTCAGTTCTCACGAATGTGTCTACGTTACTGACATCAAAAATGGAAATCACGGATAAAATCCGATTATCACAGTGCTACCGAGTGCCTCAGAAGTCAAATGTGTCTAGCCGTAAGCCGTACACCCCTCCAGTTTTTTGTAACAGTGTCGACAGAAAAAGATATTCTATCAATCTTCAGTTCAATATCAAAGCTGAAAGGAACTGGGGTCCGGATTTGCACGGACTTGCCACCCAAATTAAACTCTATTAGAAACGAGTTACTGACTAAGGGTAAGGAAATGCGTGAGAATGGATCCGCTCAACTCACACGAGTGAAACAAAAAGGGGCTAAACTCTGGCTAGAGTATAAATCGGATTCTGATTCGCAGTGGGCAAAAAGCATAAGAAATATTAAAGGCGACTAGTGTATGATGTTAGATCAATCCCGCTCTAGATTGATAATTGTTTCGTTTTTGTGTTTGAGATATGTTGATTTTTTATGTTGATGTGTTATTTAGGCTAGCTCGGTTCAAGTTTATTTTGATTATTTCTTCCCCAGTTATTTCTGTTCTACTTATACCTTCTCAACTTGGGTCTTCTCGAAGGATGATAAGCATAGTTGGTTTTCATGACTCGGCAGTGGTACGGGCTCCTTATCACGTGGGCTTACTGGCGCGGGGTGGGATCTTTCGATTATTACTTAGTTGACTTTAAAGTTTGCGGGTGCGGGGGGGACCGATAGACTGGTGGCTTTGGAGGGGAAACCCCTTAACCTATCTTTACTTTCTGAAACTTTTCATGTATTCGGTCAAAAGAGAAAATAACACTTTTTCTAAAATAAAACCGTCATCGTACGTTTCTCTCCTGATGAAATAAACAGACTTGAAGATAATTCATTGCGAATGGGATTTGTGAATGTACAAGGACTCATGAGTTCTATTGATGAACTAACAATTTATTGCCAGCAAATCAAATTGACATTTTGGGGATTTGTGAAACATTTATTAATGATAAGACACATTATAATGTGAAAATCCCGGGATATAAATTCGTTGATAAGAATCGTCTAGTCCATGAAAAAGGTGGTCTTGGGTTATTTTTGAATGATGGAGCGCAGTTTGAGCGACTGCCAGAACTGGAAAAATATAATGTTGAAAAAGTGTGTGAAATACTGGCGGTTGAATGTCGGCTTGGGACTAAAAAAATTCAAGTTTGTGTGTTGTGTATAAGCCCCCGTCGGCCCCGGCCCATACCGCTTTTTTTTGCAATCTCTGGAGTCTTTTACTAGCATCTTTGGATGATAAGGATGTTGTGGTTATGGGGGATTTTAATATAAATCTACTAGAATTTAATGAAAATACCCATACAACAGAATTTATTACATTAATGTCATCGAATTCCCTAATTCCTTCGTGTACAATTCCAACGCGTGTTGCATCGACTAGTGCAACTCTCATTGACAACATATTTTTAACAACACACCAGCCACGTCTTCACAGGTTTGTTCTGACGGATTTTTCTGATCATTTTTTTTTTTAATTTCTGATGTGAGATACCAGATTCATAAAATAAAATCACCAGAAACAGCAACCCGGATTATTAATAAAAAAAATCTAGTATGTTTAAAGGATAAACTGAATTTAACTGATTGGTCTCCTGTATTTAATGCTGAGGAAATAAACTCTGCGACGGATTATTTTTTTAGAGGGATTTCATGCTGCACTTGATGAGTCGTGCCCAAGAGTAAAAAAAAAAAAACAGAAATATAATCACCCATCCAACCATGGATATCGCCAGCCCTTTTGACATCAATAAAACATAAAAACAATCTCTATAAAACTTTAATATCTTTCGAAAGTGAAGAAAATAGAAGAACCTTCAAAACTTATAAAAACCTACTTTCAAAAATAATACGCAATGCTAAAATGAAATTTTATTTCGATTCTTTTAATGAAGTAAGTAAGTCCCCAAAGAAAACTTGGGAACTAATCAACTCATGTTTAAATCGATCGCGGACGTCTTCTTCACCATCAAAAATACGGGATGCCCATGGTAATACAATTGAAAGGGAACTAGAAATGGCAAATTATATAAATTTTCATTTCGTGTCAATCGGGCAGTCAATAGCTAATAAGCTCCAACATAATATGTCCCATGGGCAATGTAATTATCCTAAGTACCTAGGAAGTCCTTCTGAGAATTCTATGTTTTTAACTCCGGTAACACAAGAAGAGCTTGCTAAGGTTGTTAAGCTTTTAAATAATGGAAATTCCCCGGGGATTGATGAGTCGTCGACCAATATTGTTAAAGCCATTTTTCCTAGTATTAATAAAGTTATGTGTCATTTAATAAATCTGTCATTTAGATCTGGAACTTTTCCGGATTCTTTTAAAAAAGCGAAAGTGTTACCACTATATAAAAGTGGTGACCGGACCGACTAATTGCTCAAATTATAGACCCATTTCTATTCTTTCGGGTTTTTCTAAAGTAATGGAGCGTTGTTTTTATAATCGAATGTATAATTTTCTCTGTTCAAAAGATTATTTTTTTCAAAAACTCAATATGGATTTAGAAAAGAGCATAGTACGCAGGATGCTATATTAACTATGGTACAATTTATTCACGAGTGTCTGGACAAAAAATGGATCCCGGCGAGTATATTTTTTGGACCTTGAGAAGGCCTTTGATTCGTTAAGCCATGAAATATTGTTGTATAAATTAAACCACGGTGGAATACGAGGACCAGCGCACGATTTTATCGCATCTTACCTAAGTCGTCGCTCCCAAGTGACTATGATCAACGGCACACAGTTTCGGATCCATGTCTGTTGTCAAATATTGGTGTCCCGCAAGGCTCAATCCTGGGACCACTGCTTTTTTTTAATATATATAAAATGACCTTCCATCAGCGACAGAAAACCTTGGTCTGAATGTTCTTTTCGCTGATGATACCGGATCATCACTTACTGGATATTCGGAAGAGGATCTCAATGAGAAGCTGCAAATCGTATTTTCTCAACTTCTTGTATGGCTAAAAGCTAATCGTTTGTCACTTAATGCATCAAAAACCAAATTTATCATTTATAGTAGAAATGGGCAGAATGCTCAAGAATTTCAACTATATTTGATCATGCTACAAATATTCAAATTCAAAGGGTTACTTCGTTCCGGTATCTGGGTATTATTATTGATGAAAATCTGTCATATAAAGAACATTGTAATAGATTACGGGTTAAAGTTGCTCAGGGGGTTGGTATAATGCGAAGGTTTCAGCATTTATTTCCATATGTGAAATCCTACGTCTAATTTATTTTGCGTTGGTTCATTCCCATCTTACGTATTGTCCTCTGATATATTTGGCAACATTCAGATGTCATGTGAAACCGATACAAATTCTTCAAAACCGGGCTCTTCTAATTTTAAAGAAATATTTACCATCACCGTCTTCGTATCCTAATAAGAGTAAAACTGAAACTCTATATCTTCTAACTAATATTTTGCCTGTTTCACAGATATTCACCCTCAATTCTTTTTTATTTAAGGTAAAATATGACCGGTCGGAACTACCTACGTACTTTTCGTTCGAATAATTTTTTCCCTGTGCAACATGCCCATTCTTATGAAACCCGACATAAATGGAACATTCAGCACCTAAAATTAAGCACAGAGAGATCACGGTTCTCGCCCTTATTTTCAATCACGGGTTCATGGTGTCTTCATCTACCATTTATTGATTGCAGCAAATCTCTTCCAAATATAAAAAAGCAACTTCATTCTATCCTTATAAATAATTTTAAGAATTAATAATATATTGAAAATCTGGGTACATTTGATATTATTGTTTTGTTGGTTGTTTTGCCCTGTGAGATGCCGGTTATCGGTTACCCTTATTCGCCCGTTGGTTTTTTTTTTTTTTTTTTTTTTTGGTATTTTCGGTTGATCTTTTGCCCGGTGTCGGTGGGTTTGTGGGGTGGGTGTCCGTCTATTGGTGAGTCATGGAATAACTCTTATTTATTATTTTGTTGTTAAACAGGTTTATTCCGTTTAATGTACCGGGTTTTTGTCATTCGACCTTGTGTCTCCGGCGTTTTACCCTGTATTTATGTCTATTTTGTACAGATATTTTAAAATTAAACCTTGAACCTTGAACCTTATATCTATACAAATTTATAAGGGTTGTACAACTGCTGGGATGAATCTGCTGCTTTTGTGCAAAGTTATTTTGGGGAAAACTTTTCTGAACACAACTCAGTGCTTCACCGTCAGCCCCCACTTGTCTTCCTTTACTTGGGAAAGATGCGCCAAGTGTCCATAAATTTGTGTATCATTCTCACATATTGGGAGTTCTTCACTGTTCCAAAAAATGTCAGCTAAATATAAATTTATTCTACCATTATGAACCTGTTGTATCAGCACCTTTATTTAGTATGTTTGCCGTCTTTTAGCCAGTGTGAGACCCCCCTGTAGTTTATCCGAGTGTTTCTAAATTAATATTTCCTTTTCAAAATCTGAGACTTCTTGTTTGAGCCGCAAAACATTCTAATATATAAATTTCTTTTACCATCGTAAACAGGGGCGTAATTTGCGATGGGGCAGGGGATTAAACTCCTCCCCAAATCCAACTTTGCTCCCCTAGACCCCGGTTTGCCCCACGCTCAGCTGAAATTTAGTTTCTTCAAAAATCTAGTCAAAACTAATATAAGCCTGTATAGCTCAAGCATCCACAGAAACAGATCAGTTTTCTTTAGTGGATCTTTGCCTTTATGGGGATATATGGCACATTTTTCAGGTTTAACTGTCATTTCTCTTGATTTGGTAAAATCAGCTCCAACTTTGCTTGCAACTTTGCAAATCATCTCCAATCAGCTTTAAGTCGGTAATGAGCTGCTGCAGACGACTGTAGTATAGCGTAAACAAGCTTTCGGGTGCCCGAAGGTGAATGTCATATGCACTCGGATTTTATTAAGCCAGATTAACCACTAATGCTGCAGTACATATCCCCCTCCAATTCCCCGATCCCCACGCCCAGCACAGGGTGCTCAATCTCATAAATGAACTAAGCTATTCTAATAGCCCCAGGTATTGAGCTATTCCTTTGCTCGTAATTTTGAATGGATTTTGACTCTGTAAGATTTAGTTTGTTTTACTAAACTTTTAATATATATGATTTATTGAAATATTACTTATTATTTTTTATAAAATTGACTTGTTTGTGGGCTCGCTGATTTATATTAATAAATAGAATTGATAACAGCGGTCATATAAAACCGAAACAAAAACCATAGGCAGTGCAATAGCGTTGACTAAGTAAAGGTACGGGTTAAGTCAAAGTACTACCCCAGATTGTGTGATATTATATTGTGAAATATTTCCCACATTTAAATAATGACTGTATTTCAAATTTGAAAGTATTTGAAAAATAAATTTAGAATTATTAACTTGTCCGTTGGGTATTGTCTGACAAAGAATGTCCAGAAAATCTGAACAATTTTTGGCATGATTGCGGCAAAAACCTAAAATTAATTAAAAATTGCCATGGATGCCAACTGAAATCAAAAATTTATTCTAAATTGTGAGAAAAATATACATATTTTGTTTTAAATTCACTTTATTCTATTCTAAGCAGACATTTCATACAGCATGCTGATGCAGAGATAAATGTCCCACAATTAGCGCTGGCGTATGCAAATGCGACTAATTTCAATTATAATTCTTAGCGCATTTACGTCTTTTTGAAGCTGATTAAAAGAAATATTTAGAAAGGTGAAAATAGCAAGAAGTCACCATGACATTATACATAGAGGCAGTTCTACGGTTATGGGTTACCATGTGAATCTGAAACGTAAGGAATAGGATGTTATTAGTGCTAGTTAGGCATTCCAATTAGAAATAAGATAATTTTGGAGCTGTATTGGATTTTTATTTAAATACTGGAAATAAAAATTAAAAAAAAATTAATTGATTCCTGGGGCAGATCCCCCTCTACCGAATTCCGTAACCTACCTACAACCAAATTTACCAACCTAGCTATAGTACGAATATGTATTTTTGTTGTTTTTTTGTCTTAGAGCACGACAGCTCGTATTGAAGGAGTTGTCGTAGAAACTTTGAAAAGGGCTCATTCGATTTGAAATTGAAACGGCTATTGCCCTTTTTAATAGTCGAAAGTGATTGGATGGCAACTAGCCCCCTCCCATGCCCACCATTTCCCCAAACACCTCGAATAAAAATTTTGAGATAGCATTTTTGTTCAACGTAGTTGAAAGGATCGGAAATTATGTCCCACAACCCCCTCCCCACAGCCCTCATGGCCAGGGTTGTAAGTTATGCCCTTGGGGCATATAAAGTTTATATAGAAAGGGTGATCGTATAAACTTCGGAGTGGGATCATTGGATTGGTAATCAGAGGTTCTAGTGCCCTTCTTAAGATTCAGAGAAATCAAAGGGTGGATATCCCTCCCGTACCTTGTATTTTCCCGAAATGTATCTGATAAAAATTTTGAGGTGGTTATTTGCTGTCATAGAAACTTTGAAAAAGGCTCATTCGATTATAAATTGAAAGGCCCAGTGCCCTTTTTAATAGTCAAAAGTGAAAGGAGGATAACAAGCCCCCCCCCCCCCTCATGCCCATCAATTCCTAAAACACATCTAATCAAAATTTTGATATAGCTATTTTGTTCAGAGTAGTTGAAAGGTCTGGAAATGACTTATTTCTTTGAGGATGACACCCCTCCCCCACAGCCCTCATCACAATGGTTGTAAGTTATGCAACGAGGGCATATAAGGTTTATATGAAAAGTGTGGTCGTAAGAACTCGGGAGGGGGCTCATTAGAATGGCAATTAGATGTTGTAGTGCCCTTTTTATAAGTCAGAGTGATTGGGCAGCCCTTTTTTTGAGTCTTCAGTCTTTGTTTGAGTGACTATAAATTAATCGGAGAAAATAAACTGATCTGAATATCCTACTCTCTTCCCTTTTAATATGAATTGAGTTAATTTAACTTTATATCTATACAAATTTAATAAGGGTTGTACAACTGCTGGGATGAATCTGCTGCTTTTGTGCAAAGTTATTTTGGGAACACTTTTCTGAACACAAACTCAGTGCTTCACCGTCAGCCCCCACTTGTCTTCCTTTACTTGGGAAAGATGCGCCAAGTGTCCATAAATTTGTGTATCATTCTCACATATTGGGAGTTCTTCACTGTTCCAAAAAAATGTCAGCTAAATAGATTTATTCTACCATTATGAACCTGTTGTATCAGCACCTTTATTTAGTATGTTTGCCGTCTTTTAGCCAGTGTGAGACCCCCTGTAGATTATCCGAGTGTTTCTAAATTAATATTTCCTTTTCAAAATCTGAGACTTCTTGTTTGAGCCGCAAAACATTCTAATATATAAATTTCTTTTACCATCGTAAACAGGGGCGTAATTTGCGATGGGGCAGGGGGTTTAAACTCCTCCCCAAATCCAACTTTGCTCCCCTAGACCCCGGTTCGCCCCACGCTCAGCTGAAGTTTAGTTTCTTCAAAAATCTAGTCAAAACTAATATAAGCCTGTATAGCTCAAGCATCCACAGAAACAGATCAGTTTTCTTTAGTGGATCTTTGCCTTTATGGGGATATATGGCACATTTTTCAGGTTTAACTGTCATTTTACTTGATTTCGTAAAATCAGCTCCAACTTTGCTTGCAACTTTGCAAATCAACTCCAATCAGCTTCAAGTCGGTAATGAGCTGCTGCAGACGACTGTAGTATAGCGTAAACAAGCTTTCGGGTGCCCGAAGGTGAATGTCATATGCACTCGGATTTTATTAAGCCAGATTAACCACTAATGCTGCAGTACATATCCCCCTCCAATTCCCCGATCCCCACGCCCAGCACAGGGTGCTCAATCTCATAAATGAACTAAGCTATTCTAATGGCCCCAGGTATTGAGCTATTCCTTTGCTCGTAATTTTGAATGGATTTTGACTCTGTAAGATTTAATTTGTTTTACTAAACTTTTAATATATATGATTTATTGAAATATTACTTATTATTTTTTATAAAATTGACTTGTTTGTGGGCTTGCTGATTTATATTAATAAATAGAATTGATAACAGCGGGTCATATAAAACCGAAACAAAAACCATAGGCAGTGCAATAGCGTTGACTAAGTAAAGGTACGGGTTAAGTCAAAGTACTACCCCAGATTCTGTGATATTATATTGTGACATATTCCCCACATTTAAATAATGACTGTATTTCAAATTTGAAAGTATTTGAAAAATAAATTTAGAATTATTAACTTGTCCGTTGGGTATTGTCTGACAAAGAATGTCCAGAAAATCTGAACAATTTTTGGCATGATTGCGGCAAAAACCTTAAATTAATTAAAAATTGCCATGGATGCCAACTGGAATTAAAAATTTATTCTAAATTGTGAGAAAAATATACATATTTTATTTAAATTCACTTTATTCTATTCTAAGCAGACATTTCATACAGCATGCTGATGCAGAGATAAATGTCCCACAATTAGCGCTGGCGTATGCAAATGCGACTAATTTCAATTATAATTCTTAGCGCATTTACGTCTTTTTGAAGCTGATTAAAAGAAATATTTAGAAAGGCGAAAATAGCAAGAAGTCAGCATGACATTATACATAGAGGCAGTTCTACGGTTATGGGTTACCATATGAATCTGAAACGTAAGGAATAGGATGTTATTAGTGCTAGTTAGGCATTCCAATTAGAAATAAGATAATTTGGAGCTGTATTGGATTTTTATTTAAATACTGGAAATAAAAATTAAAAAAATTAATTGATTCCTGGGGCAGATCCCCCTCTACCGAATTCCGTAACCAACCTACAACCAATTTTACCAATCTAGCTATAGTACGAATATGTATTTTTGTTGTTTTTTTTGTCTTAGAGCACGACAGCTCGTATTGAAGGAGTTGTCGTAGAAACTTCGAAAAGGGCTCATTCGATTTGAAATTGAAATAGCTATTGCCCTTTTTAATAGTCGAAAGTGATTGGAGGGCAACTAGCCCCCTCCCATGCCCACCATTTCCCCAAACACCTCGAATCAAAATTTTGAGATAGCATTTTTGTTCAACGTAGTTGAAAGGATCGGAAATTATGTCCCACAACCCCCTCCCCACAGCCCTCATGGCCAGGGTTGTAAGTTATGCCCTTGGGGCATATAAAGTTTATATAGAAAGAGTGATCGTATAAACTTCAGAGTGGGATTATTGGATTGGTAATCAGAGGTTCTAGTGCCCTTCTTAAGATTCAGAGCGATCAAAGGGTGGATATCCCTCCCGTACCTTGTATTTTCCCCGAAATGTATCTGATAAAAATTTTGAGGTGGTTATTTGTTGTCATAGAAACTTTGAAAAAGGCTCATTCGATTATAAATTGAAAGGCCCAGTGCCCTTTTTAATAGTCAAAAGTGAAAGGAGGGCAACAAGCCCCCCCTCCTCACGCCCATCAATTCCTAAAACACATCTAATCAAAATTTTGATATAGCTATTTTGTTCAGCGTAGTTGAAAGGTCTGGAAATTACTTATTTCTTTGAGGATGACACCCCTCCCCCCACAGCCCTCATCACAACGGTTGTAAGTTATGCAACGATGGCATATAAGGTTTATATGTAAAGCGTGGTCGTAAGAACTCGGGAGGGACTCATTAGAATGGAAATTAGATGTGTAGTGCCCTTTTTATAAGTCAGAGTGATTGGGGCAGCCCCCCAGGTCGTATTTTCCACAAATTCGTATTTTCCGATGGAAATTTTGAGATAGCCATTTGTTCAAAAATAGTCCAAAAATCATATAATAAGGCCTTTGGGATTGACAGACTCTGTCAATCCCAACTCAGGCTCTGTGTCCCCAGGGCAGATATGGTTTTTATGGAAGGGCTGGTCGTTTGAACTTTAGAAGATGATTTGGTTGAAGATGTATAGTTTCTAGTTCCCTTTTCAGAATCAAACCTGATAGAGAGCAAATTCCATGACATCCTCTTTTTCCGAAACGCATTCAATTAAAATTGTGAGATAGCCATTTTGTTACCAATAGTCCAGAAACCATGTAACAATGTCTTTAGGGTGGACACAATCCCTCAGAGCCCATGGACAAGGGTTGTAAGTAATGCCCCACGGCATTTAAGGTTTTTATCGAACGGGTGGTCGTATAGACTTTGTATCTTATAGAGCTCATTTGATTTAAAAATCGGAAGTTTCAGTGCCCCCTTTAAGAGCCATAAAATAACTGAGGGCAATCAGCCCTCCCCCCCCCCCGAGCCCAAGGTGTAAATTTTTGAACTTCACTTTCCAAGAAGACAAAGGGCATTCAGGTGAGCCTTTCAGAGAATGTTGAGGAGAGTGTTGAAATAAATCAAAACACTTTATGTGTATACGGACTGCCAAAAGGGTGTAACACAAGAATAACTGAGTATATTGAATCGGAAAAATCAGAAAATGATAAGGGATATGACCAAAAAGACAATATTTGCATGGTATTGATACTACTACAACTACCGCCACTGCTACTACCACACAACTTCGTTTAAAATATTGAGGGGAATTTCGAACTAAATCAAAAGACGCTATGTGCATACACACTGTCAAATAGCGTATCTTAATAATTGATTTTCTTTTTTTTTTTTTTTTTTTTTTTTTTTTTTTTTTTTTAATCCCACCTCATCTCCTCTCGGTGACCTTCAAGTTTTCTTTAAAAATATCTCATAGTTTATCTAATGTCACCTACTCTCTTTCTTAATAAAAATAACATCTTCAAAAAATTTGGTTTATTAATATTATATAAAAAATTGAGCATTCCAAAATATTCCAGGGTATAAAAATAGAGGTATACTACATTTCAAATTTCTTTTACCATTTAGGTTCATCCGATATCTCAGGCTGCCCTCTGGGTATTAAGTTGGAACTTTCAGAGAATGCTTAAAGGGGAAGATCGTCTCACCGAAAGGCAGTATGCGCACACTGCTGCTAAAACTACTGTTGCTGCTACATTAACTACTACTTCTACTACAACTATTTCTATTGCAACTACTTGTAAGATTATGAGCATTGAGATGAAAATTTCAAGAAGTATATGAAGATACAGGTTATCAAAAGGGCATATCAGCAATATTATAGCAATGGCTAATTGTATTAAGTTGAAACTTCCAAGACCTGATGAGAGGAATGTTCTACTGACCAAAAGACAATATGTTAGTACTGCTAATGCTAGTAGTATTACCACTATTCAATTCTATTACTAGTAACATCAATGCTACTACTGTGACTACTATTACAACTATGCATAAGGCTATGAAGGTGAAATTTTCAAGGAATTTTGAAGGGGAAAGATGAACTGAATCACAACATGCCGTCTGTTTCAAAAGGGTGTAACAGCAATATCTTAGGAACAATTTGGTGGGTGAAGTTGTAACCAAAAGAAAATATTTGCATCCTAATGGTACTGCTTCTACTCATATTACTACTCACGGTTACTATTATTACTACTTCCATAACTATTGCAGCCACTAAAGCTTAGGCTACTACAATTAATTCCACTGCTACTACTACTAATGCTGCTATTAAAACTAAGGATGTTAAGGCAAAAAATTTGGGATATATAGAAACTGTATGAAACTAATTCGAAACACGCTATGCCCACAAAGGTTGTCAAGGAGACGCATCAGAAATTCTTCAGGAATGGTTGACAGTATTAAGCTGAAACTTTCAGCGTGTGTTGAAGGGAATATTGAAGAAACCAAAGGTGCAATGCGCATACTGTCATTAATGCTGCTACAACTATTGCAACTGTGGAAGCTACGGGCATTAAGGTGTAGCTTTTAAGGAATATATAGCCGGATGTTGACATAAATCAAAACAAACTATGAGCATGTGGACTTTCAAAAAGGTGACAAAACAATATCTGAAGAACAATTTATATTATTAAGTTAGACCTTTAAGGGTAAGTTGTGGGGGATTTTGAACTAGCCAGAAGGCACTATGTGTATATTTTTAATACTATCACTACAGTTACTGTAACTAATGACGCTAAAGGTATTAAGGGGAAACTTTTAGCGAATGTTTGAAATGGTTTCAATTAAACAAAACACCTATAATTTGCGCTTTACTGAAAACAAAATAAATTTTAATTCTTTTCACTTTTTTTTTTTTTTTTTTTTTTTTTTTTTTTTTTTTTTTTTTTTTTTTTTTTTTTTAGTAAAGCGCAAATTATGTTCTAGTCTTGAGAAGGCATGGAGGTTATCAGCCATACTCATTTTAATTTCTGCTCGTTTTGAGTTTGACTCGGCTATTTGTTATAATTTCTGTTTATTTTGAGTTTCATTTATTTATTGATTGCGGTAGTATTACGCTGGTAAGGTTATTTGGCTTTTATTTCTGCTCATTTTTGGCTAAATGGAGCTTTTTACTTTTCTTTGTAAAACTTGTTTTGGGGAAAAAGTTTTTTTTTAAATTAATCAATATAAAAAGCACGAAGTCTTATATTCTTTTTCAATGATTTCTTTTTCATTTAGGAAATTATATTCACTGTATATCTACCTGCTTATTCTCAATCTTTTAGTATCATACTTATCTCAGTCTTTAATCTTCAATTAATCTAAAGATTAAAAATTAAAGATTAATGTATTCTCAATACTTAATCTTCAAATCATTTCCACTTTTAAAAGTTTTAAAACAAGAGAATCTATTCTTGAACTGACAGACTTTAGAAATTAAAAAGCACCTTAAATATCAGGGAAAAAATTGACCTGAGCAAATGTGGTTAAACAGGAAGCATAGAATTTTTTCAATTTTTTCATCAACTAGGCTCATATTTTTACTTGATGATAAGGTTTCAAAGGCAGTATAGTTCGAAAAATGTCAATGTGGAGCATATTATGAAGTGTATGACCCCAAATTTTCTCGTTATCTTATGTTAAAAACGAGAACAGATTAATTTTAAAAAAATTATCTGCTCATAATTGGGGGGAAACTGCCCCCCCCCCTCTTGTCTTGTCCCCTCAACGACGCCACTGAGTCTATTCAAGTGTCCACATGATTGCGTGAGTACTCATGATCATTCATCTGGTGAGAACTAAAAGGCGGGAGTTACTAAGTCATAAGGTGTATACTATTCCCGTAAAGCTATAACAAGCATTGTTGCAAGAGGATTTTTGGGAAAATTACACTGTAAGCAAGGGATCTGGCATATTCTCCAGGAAACAATCCCCGGATGAATAGAGGGTTGAAGGAGGAGAAGTGCCTGGGGGTGTAGATGCCTCAAAGAGTGTATTTTAGTGTTGAACCTTCCTAACTCTCTTTGAAATTTCAGATAAAAATATAATATTAGTTATAGGGAAAGGGGGAGGTGGAAAATGATGTCTAATGCTTCTTGATTTCCGGGAATATTTTTTGTATGCGGCTTTATTATCAAAGTTAAACGTAACATTAAAAGTAGTATAGTAATATACAGGGACTGCCTCACCTAGATCACCCCATCAATTTACCCCCTTCTCAACCCAATTTACACGATTTTTAAATGAAAAATCTGCATTTTCAAGCATTTCCCATCATAACTTTTACCATCAAAACAGGCCTTATGACATAAGAAATTGATGCATATTTTACTTATATTCAATATTTTTCCTATACTACTGATAAAATGTAACAATTTAATATAATTTTTATATTTAGTGGATAGTTCAATGTCAATATCTAAATAATTTATATTATCTTTATTTTTTCTTTCAATAACTTTTAAATCATAGCTTTATCTAATTTTTTTTTAATTTCCTTTCAAGATCAGCTGCTTTAGAATGAAACGTTTAGGTACAAATAGGTCAATCATTTCACCTTTAAAATCAACAATGATAACGAGTTTATTTCCATATTTAGTTTGTACACATTTCATCCCTTTAATCGTCTGCTCCAATATCTAAATTTTCTTTCTTAAAAGTTTGATTGTATTTATTTTCCATTTTGATTTCGCTTAAAAGTTTCTCCATTTATTAGTTGATGATCTTATTAAACTAATTTCCAAACCGAAAATAATTTATATTGTAACATCCTATTAGTTTATAACTCTAGACATGTCTCCGTTGCAAAACTGGTTAAGGCTATCCGAGTTCAAGTGCAGTAGTCGGCAAATTTTTTAAGAATGTTTCAATACAAATAAGGGAAAATAAAATATTCAGTAATGAAACGAAAATTATAAAACTAAAAGGAGTCCAAAAAAACAATCCCAAAGATAGGGAAGATTGTATAAAATAACATTTGGCTTTCTTCTCATACTTCTTTCGTTCAATGAAAGATTTCTGGGAAGAAAGCCAAACACAGAATCCTGTACGCAATTGTGTCTTACTTGTTTAATGAAGCTCCGGTTTCTTAAGTACTCATTTGAAAAGAATTTTCAGCTGTTAAAAATTAATGACGTGTTATTTGGCTAGATGGCATATGAGTAACATATCGCATGTATAGCTATAGGGAAAAGATGGTTTGTATTTTTAAACTTTGGAGAATATAGTGTGGAGAGTAAGAAGGGTTTTAGTTATATGTTAAACCTTACAGACTTTCCAAAATATTAATAACCATTTAATTTTACCTGTTTCAAATATTTTTCACGAGGACAAAACTAGAATCTTTTCCATTTTCATTTCGCTTAAAAGCTTCTCCATTTATTCGGTGAATAGATCATTAAACAAATTTCTGAATCAGAAATAATTTTTATTCTATTAACTACCTTTCGCTTTCTTCACAGAAATTTGTCACTTAATGAATTTTATTGCTATACTTAATGTATTTTATTAAACAAATCGAAAATAATTTATATATTAACATATAATTTACTATCAATGACTGCCATGATTGCTTTTCTTTCTGAAAATATAACGCAGTAAATGTTGCATCGATCAGCAGGTACTTGATCTAATAAAATTTTCATTTCTATATCAGCAGTTGATCCACTTCAATAAATATTCGATTCATGCTTTTCAACGTCAAAACAAAATAAAGGATAAACTGTTTTAAAATCATTGTAGCTTACAATTGTTCCACTATCAACATTTTTATGTTTATATCCTAACTGTAAAAAATCATTATTAAGCGTTAGAATAATTTTCATTAGCATCACTGAAATCACATTTAAAATCTTCTTGTGGATATTTATATCCATTTACTCTCACTTCAATTCTATTAGTGTTCATATGGTCAAATACCATAGTGTTCATATGGTCAAATACAATATTTATAGATAAATTTTATTAAATAATTTTATTAAACTTTTTTCAAATCCATAACACATTCAATATTCTCTCCATTCAAGTCAATTAACCTACCTAATTGATCAGTTATGGTCATTTTTAGCACGTTTATGTATTTGTTTCGATTGATTGGAAGATATTGCCTTTCTATATGAATCTCACAGAGTAGCGTTCCAAGTTCTGTTTTTGGAGCAAAACTCCAGATCACATCAGTGGTTTTATTCCCATTCACAACGAAACTATCCACTAATGAGCAGTGAATATGTATTTTATCAACATTTCTTGTAATATTAGGGATTTTAGTAGCTTTATTATATTTACTACTTAGTTCAACTCCATTTTCAAATCCTAAATAAAAACATAAATCCCTGTTAAACCGACATTAATAATTCTCTTTCAAAATACAAATTTTATTGTTGCTAGATTGAATGATATACTGATTGAGCATCGATCTAGGGATGAATTGAAATAACGAGATAAGAAATAATTTAAACCTTCTTCATCATACAACTCATTGGGCATAACAATGTTTATCCATTAATCCTTATTTTTTCCCCAAAATTGAAACGTATTATTTTTAAATTGATCATTAATGTTAACCATGAATACCATAGTGCACATTGAGGTAAAGCTATTTCAGAATCAGAGTTTCGATCTAACGTGATCGGATCACTGTTCAATTCCACTTTTGTTATCACTAATAATAATCAAAACCATTTATTGGAAAAGTATTTTTATTAAAAATTCAAATTCTGAGATGGTTGTTGTAAATAGTATTATAGTCATTTTTCTTAATAATTTATTTTTAAATAATGAATTGAGCAGGTCAATAGCTTCATTTCTCACTTCGTCAGATGTATTTCCAGCAGCTCTGCCACCTAACAAACTATATAATTTTTTAATCATATCATTTGTATTCACGTAAATACCAGTTCCTTGATCAGATATTACAATAAATAACCGAGTCAAACTCAAAACGAGCAGAAATTAACATAAAGTTGGGCGCAAAACCCCTATGCCTTCCCAAGGCCAGAACAAAATTTGCATTTTACTGAAAAATACCAATGAATGTGCATTGTCAGTTTAATATATATACTAATATTTAGTAATCAAAATGTTAATATTATTTGATTTATTAAATTTATAAAGTAAAAACCTTTATATTTTTTTGCAGTAAAGTGCAAATTTTTTTTCTGGCCTTGGGAAGGCATAGGAGTTTTGCGCCCAACTTATGTTAATTTCTTCTCGTTTTGAGTTTGACTCGGTTATTTATTGTAATTTCTGTTCGTTTTGGATTTCATTTTATTTATCGATGCTGATTTGTGGTAGTTTCACACTTGGTAGATTATTTTATTTTATTTTTGCTCATTTTTTGTTTATTGGAGTTCTTTACTTTTCTTTGAAAAACTTATTTTGTGTAAAAAGTTTTTTTTAATTAATTTCTGTTCGTTTTATATTGACATAGTCTTTTCAGGGAAAAAGAAAATAATACTTTAAATCTTTTCGTTTTTTAAGACTTTACAATTTGGCCTTCTATTTGTATGCTGGAGAAAAATTTTCAGCAATTTTTAACAACATACACCCTTTTAAAAATCTGGACACAAGTAGTACTGTTTAATTTAGTTTCATACCTTCTCTAGTTGACCTGAAATGGAAAACTTGATACTATTGGCAAAAAAATCTGTTTACTTTCTTTGATAGCATGGATACACTTACGCTATTTTTGATTTGGTTAAATTTTAAGAGCAGAAGTAGCCCCGAAAGTTTGAACATAATACCCTCAGTCGTTCTTAGGATACTGCTGAGATGCCTTATTTGGAATTAGCAATATCACAGTGCATTTTGATTTAATCTCAAGGCAACATTTAGTTTTTAAACATAATGGGCAAATGAGAGGGTGGGCGTGGGAAGGTGGGAATGGAAGGGGGATTAGTTGCCCTCCAATCACTTTCGACTATTAAAAAGGGCATCAGCTGTTTCTATTTTCAATCGAATGAGCCCATTTCGAAGTTCCCACGACAAGTCCATCGATACGAAGTGCCCTGGTCTAAACAACAACAACAACATAACATATCACTAATCACTTTTGACTATTAAAAATTGTACTAGCCCTTTGAATTTTAAATCGAATGAGCCCTTTTTCAAGTTTCAATGACAAAGGTTTCAATAAATACCTTATATGCCCCCAGGGCATAACTTATAACCCTAGCCTTGAGGGTTGTGGGGGAGTGCCCTCCTCAAAAACATATTTTCTATCTGGAAATCAACTACGCTGAACAAAATGGCTATCTCAAAATTTTTATTGGATGTGTTTGGGGGAATGATTGGCCCGGGGGGGGGCTAGGTGCCCTCCAATCACTTTCGACTATTAAAAAGGGCACTAGCCCTTTGAATCTCCAATCAAATGAATTTTTTTTGAAGTTTCTACGACAACACCTTCTATAAAAACCTTATATGCCCCCAGGGCATATCTTAAAACCCTTGCCATGAGGGCTGTGGGGGAGTATCCTTCTCTAAAACATATTTTCTATCTGGAAATCAACTACGCTGAATAAAATAGTTATCTCAAAATTTTGATTGGATGTGTTTGGGGGAATGATGGGCGTGGGGGGGGGGGCTAGTTGCCCTCCAATCACTGTCGACTATTAAAAAGGGCACTAGGCCTTTGAATCTCCAATCGAATGAGCCTTTTTTGAAGTTTCTACGACAACACCTTCTATAAAAACCTTATATGCCCCCAGGGCATAACTTGAAATCCTTGCCCTGAAGGTTGTGGGGGAGTATCCTCCTCAAAAACATATTTTCTATTTGGAAATTAACTACGCTGAACAAAATGGCTATCTCAAAATTTTGATTGGATGTGTTTTGGGGAATAATGGTCGCGGGGGGCTAGTTGCCCTCCAATCACTTCCAACTATTAAAAAGGGCACTTCCAACTATTAAAAAGGGAATGATGGGCGTGGGGGGGGCCTTTGAATTTCCAATCGAATGAGCCTGTTTTGAAGTTTCTACGACACAACGCCTTCTATAAAAACCTTATATGCCCCCAGGGCATAACTTAAAACCCTTGCCCTGAGGGTTGTGGGGGAGTGTCCTCCTCAAAAATATATTTTCTATCTGGAAATCAACTAGCCTACACTGAACAAGGTGGCCATCACAAAATTTTGATTGGATGTGTTTGGGGAATGATGAGCGTGGGGGGGGGCTATTTGCCCTCCAATCACTTTCTACTATTAAAAAGGGGCACTAGCCCTTTAAATTTCCAATCGAATGAGCCTGTTTTGAAGTTTTTACAACAACGCCTTCCATAAAAACCTTATATGCCCCCAGGGCATAACTTAACACCCTTGCGCTGAGGGTTGTGGGGGAGTGTCCTCCTCAAAACATATTTTCTATCTGGAAATCAACTACGCTGAACAAACTGGCTATCTCAAATTTGGATTGGATGTATTTGGGGGAATGATGGGCGTGGGGGGGCTAGTTGCCCTCCAATCACTTTCGACTATTGAAAAGATTACTAGCCCTTTGAATTTCTAATCGAATGAGCCTGTTTTTGAAGTTTTTACGACAACGCCTTCTATAAAAACCTTATATGCCCCCAGGGCATAACTTAAAACCCTTGCCCTGAGGGTTCTGGGGGAGTTTCCTCCTCAAAAACATATTTTCTATCTGGAAATCAACTACGCTGAACACAAAATGTCTATCTCAAAATTTTGATTGGATGTGTTTGGGGGAATGATGGGTGTGGGTGGGGGGGGGCTAGTTGCCCTCCAATTACTTTCGACTATTAAAAAGGGCACTAGCCATTCCAATTTGCAATCGTATGAGCCCATTTCGAACTTTTTACGACAACTCCTTCGATACGAAGTTCCCAGGTATGGAGAACCGAAAAACAACACAATGTGTCCACATCGTTCTTTACTTAGGCAGCGCTAGCGCGCTGCCTATAATGTCTTCTCTGCGCTTAGCTTGAAGAAAAACACAATTTTAGTTAGTGATATCTCTGATCATTTTTCGAATATATTTTTGGTTCAGCTTTAACAGGGGAAGAGTAAACCAGATCAAGTGTTTGATTTTCATTCTGTTAGGTTTGGTGAGAATGAGTTATCTCTTCTTGGCGAAAAATTCGTGGAGCTTGTTTAATAAAGAAAAGTTTGTTTGAGTCCTTTTATGGAGCCGTAAAAGAGGCTATTCTTAATATTTGTAAAGTACACCCTTCTAATCATAGATTTATGGGCGTGAAAAACTCGTCTTCGTCTGTGCCAGATTCTATTCCTACTAAGGTAGTTAAATTTAATTTACCTTGAATAGTTTTGCCTCTAACAAAACATGCTAATCTTTCATTTGAATATTGAGTTTTTTATTATTTTTTTTTCCCAGAGGCACTTCATATGGAAGGGGTTGTCGTAGAAACTTCAAAGGGGGCTCATTCGATTGGAAATCGAGAGTTCTAGTGCCCTTTTTAATAGTAGAAAATGATTGGAGGGCAACTAGCCCCCCCCACGCCCACAATTCCCCAAACACATCCAATCAAAATTTTGAGATAGCCATTTTGTTCAGCATAGTTGATTTCCAGATAGAAAAATATATTTTTGAGGAGGACCACAGCCCTCAGGGCAAGGTTTTAAGTTATGCCCTGGGGGCATATAAGGTTTTTTATAGAAGGCGTTGTTGTAGAAACTTCTAAACAGGCTCAGTCGATTGGAAATTAAAGGCCAGTGCCCTTTTTAATAATCTAAAGTGATTGGAGTGTAACTAGCCCCCTCCCCCCCCACGCCCATCATTTCCCCAAACACATCCAATCAAATTTTGAGATGGCCATTTTTTTCAGCGTAGTTGATTTCCAGATAGAAAATATATTTTTGAGGAGGACACTCCCCCACAACCCTCAGGGCAAGGGTTTTAAGTTCTACCCTGGGGGCATATAAGGTTTTTATAGAAGGCGTTGTCATAGAAACTTCAAAAAAGGCTCATTTGATTGGAAATTCAAAAAGCTAGTGCCCTTTATAATAGTCGAAAGTGATTGGAGGGCAACTAGCCCCCCCCCACGCCCATTATTCCCCCAAACACATCCAATCAAAATTTTGAGATAGCCATTTTGTTCAACGTAGTTGATTTTTCAGATAGAAAATATATTTTTGAGGAGGACACTCCCCTACAACCCTCAGGGCAAGGGTTTTAAGTTATGCCCTGGGGGCATATAAGGTTGTTATAGAAGGCGCTGTCGTAGAAACTTCAAAACAGGCTCATTCGATTGGAAATCGAGAGTTCTAGTGCCCTTTTTAATAGTCCAAAATGATTCGAGGGCAACTAGCCCCCCCCACGCCCATCATTCCCCCAAACACATCCAATCAAACACATCCTTTCATTTGAATTAATTAAAAAAATATAAGGTTTTTATAGAAGGCGTTGTCGTACAAACTTCAAAACATGCTCATTCGACTGGAAATGAAAGGGCTAGTGCCCTTTTTAATAGTCGAAAGTTATTAGAATGTAACTAGCCCCCTTCATCCCCCCCCACGCCCATCATTTCCCCAAACACATCCAATCAAAATTTTCAGATAGCCATTTGTTCAGCGTAGTTGATTTCCAGATAGAAAATATATTTTTGAGGAGGACACTCCCCCACAATCCTCAGGGCAAGGGTTTTAAGTTATGCCCTGGGGGGCATATTAGGGTTTTTATAGAAGGCATTGTCGTAGAAACTTCAAAACAGGCTCATTGGATTGGAAATTAAAGGGCTAGTGCCCTTTTTAATGGTCGAAAGTGATTGGAGTGCAACTAGCCCCCCCCCCCCCCGCACGCCCATCATTTCCCCAAACACATCCAATCAAAATTCTGAGATAGCCATTTTGTTCAGCGTAGTTGATTTCCAGATAGAAAATATGTTCTTGAGGAGGACACTCCCCCAGAACCTTCAGGCAAGGGTTTTAAGATATGCCCTGGGGGCATATAAGGTTTTATAGAGGGCATTGTCGTAGAAACTTCAAAAAAGGTTCATTCGATTGGAAATTCAAAGGGATAGTGCCCTTTTTAAACAGTCAAAAGTGATTGGAGGGCAACTAGCCCCCCCTCCCTACGCCCATCATTCCCCTAGACACTCCAATCAAAATTTTGAGATAGCCATTTTTGTTCAGCGTAGTTGATTTCCAGATTGAAAATATATTTTGAGGAGGACACTCCCCCACAACCCTCAGGGCAAAGGTTTCAAGTTATGCCCTGGGGTATTTAGGGTTTTTATAAAAGGCGTTGTCGTAGAAACTTCAAAACAGGCTCATTCGATTGGAAATTAAAGGGCTAGTGCCCTTTTTAATAGTCGAAAGTGATTGGAGGGCAGCTAGCCCCCCCCCCCTACGCCCATCATTTCCCCAAACACATCCAATCAAACTTTTGAGATAGCCATTTTGTTCAGTGTAGCTGATTTCCAGATAGAAAATATGTTTTGAGGAGGACACTCCCCCAGAACCTTCAGGGCAAGGGTTTTAACATATGCCCTAGGGGCATATAAGGTTTTATAGAAGGCGTTGTCGTAGAAACTTCAAAAAAGGTTCATTCGATTGGAAATTCAAAGGGATAGTGTCCTTTTTAATAGTCAAAAACTGATTGGAGGCAACTAGCCCCCCCCCCCCCCCCTACGCCCATCATTTGCCCAAACACATCCAATCAAACACATCCTTTCATTTGAATTAATTAAAAAAAAAAAAACTTTCCGAAAAATAAGTTTTTCAAAGAAAAGTAAAGGCCATTTTAAACTTAAGCTCAGGAGATGCAAATACCTGTTAAAATTCAAACTCAAAACGACCAGAAATTACTATTAAAGAATAAATGAAACCCAAAACGAACAGAAATTAAATAAACAATCATAGCAAAAAACATACAACAAGTAATAATATAAATGAATAAATAGATCTTAAAGCGAGTAATGCTTAAACTGAATATGAAAATCAAGCTTAAAGCGAAAACAAATATTTTGCTATTAAAGTATAAATGAAACTTAAAACGAACAGAAATTAAATAAACAATCAATGCGAACAAACATACAATATATATTAATGTAAATGAATAAATAAATCTTAAAACGAGTGAAATTTAAATTGAATATGCAAATCAAGTTTGAATCGAATAAAAATAACTACAAAACAAGAGTTTGGGTATCGTCTCACTGCAGAAGCCTAAAACCTACTGCGTCATTGGCGCTTTACTGAAAACAATTCTTTGAAATATTTTCACTTTTGTAACTTTAAGAAATCAAAAATTAATTAATATTTTAGGGAATAAATATCAGCATATGTATATTAAATTGACAATGCACATTTTTTTCAGTAAACTCATTTGAATTTTTTCAGTAAAGTACAAATTGTATTCTGGCTTTTAGAAAGCATAGGGGTTTTGAACCCTACTCACATTAATTTATGCTCGTTTTGAGTTTGAATCTAATATTTAATTTAATTTTTGTTCGTTTTGGGTTTCATTTATTTATTGATACTGATTTGGGGTAGTTGTATGCTTGGTAGATTATATGATAGTCCGGACGCCAGGTGTTGAAAATGTGAACCATACCACGACGGAATGGGGCTGCTACGAAAATTAGCCTACCCTCCACCCCCTAAATTGACCGTGCGGATTCAAAAATACCAATAGCACTTGCTTGCGAGTGGTGGAACACTCCAAATTTTGCTTGTAGTGAAACTATATTTGTCTTGACCAATCTTGAAAAGAACTAATAAATTGAACTGAATATTTGATTCATAATGATATTAACTGCTAAAAGCTCATCAGTTCAAAATTTTACTGTAATTTTAATATTTATTTTTAATATTAAGTACAAAAGAAAACATTTGTAATATAATTCGTTTTCAGTAAAGCGCCAATGACGCAGTAGATTTTAGGCTTCTGCAGTGAGACGATACCCAAACTCTTGTTTGTAGTTATTTTTATTCTATTCAAACTTGATTTGCATATTCAATTTAAATTTCACTCGTTTTAAGATTTATTTATTCATTTAAATTAATATATATTGTATGTTTGTTCGCATTGATTGTTTATTTAATTTCTGTTCGTTTTAAGTTTCATTTATACTTTAATAGCAAAATATTTGTTTTCACTTTAAGCTTGATTTTCATATTCAATCTAAGCATTACTCGCTTTAAGATCTATTTATTCATTTATATTATTACTTGTTGTATGTTTTTTTGCTACGATTGTTTATTTAATTTCTGTTCGTTTTGGGTTTCATTTATTCTTTAATAGTAATTTCTGGTCGTTTTGAGTTTGAATTTTAACAGGTATTTGTATATCCTGAGCTTAAGTTTAAAATGGCCTTTACTTTTCTTTGAAAAACTTATTTTTCGGAAATTTTTTTTTAAATTAATTTTTGTTCGTTTTTGATTGCAAAAAGTTTCAAGCTTTTATGGAATGGGGGGGGGTGCTTACTGTCCGATTATTCTTGACTTCAAAAAACGGATCTAGAACTTTCAATTTAAATCGAATGAGGCTTTTTTCAAAGTCTATACGATTACCTCTTTGATAAAAAACCTTATATATGAACAATAGACAGCTTGCATAACTTGTGGACAGCGATTGACACAAAGGAATGGATTGAAAAAATAGCTCCAATAAGGGGGTTTAGACCATTTCACTTGCTGACACAAAGGGATCACGACTGTTTAGAATTGACCTTAATAGGAATTTGTGTGCCAAAACAATTTTGCATCTATCACAGAGTATGTATTTTAACCTTATAATTGGATAATTATAATAGATTTCCTATGTGTTCTTCCCATACAAAACCCCTTCCCATAAGTTACAAACCCCCCTTAATAAGTTATGCCCCAGGCCATAACTTACAACGCCTACCCCTGGGCCCTGGTGGGCTGTGTCGACACCATAGTTTTTTTTTATCAGAACTTTGAACTATTTTAAACAAAATGTCTATCTCAAAATTTTTATCTGATGCATTTAGGGCGTGGAGGAGGGAGAGGGGCTAGTTGCCCTTCAATCTCTGTTGACTCTTAAAAGTGAACAAGAACTTTCAATTTTCAATGAAATGAGCCCTCTCTAAAGTTTATAGGAGCATCCCTTCCATAAGAAATAATATGAAGGATTCGGAGAATCCTTAAATTACAACCCTTGCCCTGAGGGCTTTGGGGAGTCGTATTCCTCAAAGACCTAATTTCCAGAACTTAAAACTACGTTTAATAAAATGGCTGTCTTAAAATTTTGATTGGATGTGTTTGGGGAAAAGGTGGGTGTGAGAGGGGGGTTAGTTGCCCTCAAATCACTTTCGACTATTACAAAGGGCACTAGCCCTCGGAATTTCCAATCGAATGTGCCTTTTTTTGAAGTTTCTACGACACCGCCTTCTATAAAAACCTTATATGCCCCCAGGGCATAACTTAAAATCCTTGCCCTGAGGGTTTTGGGGGATTGTCCTCCTCAAAAACATATTTTCTAGCT
Organism: Artemia sinica; assembly: GCA_027921565.1. Classification (NCBI taxonomy): domain Eukaryota; kingdom Metazoa; phylum Arthropoda; class Branchiopoda; order Anostraca; family Artemiidae; genus Artemia; species Artemia sinica. The sequence goes on along the minus strand of CM051258.1, from coordinate 55,762,158 downwards.
GGAAATCAACTACGCTGAATAAAATGGCTATATCAAAATTTTGATTGGATGTGTTTGGGGGAATGATGGGCGTGGGGGGGGAGGCTAGTTGCCCTCCAATCACTTTCGACTATTAAAAAGGCACTAGCCCTTTGAATTTCCAATTGAATGTGCCTATTTTGAAGTTTCTACGACGACGCCTTCTATAAAAACCTTATATTCCCCAGGGCATAACTTAAAACCCTTGCCCTGAGGGTTGTGGGGGATTGTCCTCCTCAAAAACACATTTTCTATCAGGAAATCAACTACGTTGAACAAAATGGCTATATCAAAATTTTGATTGGATGGGTTTAGGGGAATGATGGGCGTGGGGGGGGGGCTAGTTGCCCTCCAATCACTTTCGACTATTAAAAAGGGCACTAGCCCTTTGAATTTCCAATTGAATGTGCCTATTTTGAAGTTTCTACGACGACGCCTTCTATAAAAACCTTATGTGCCCCCAGGACATAACTTAAAACTCTTGCCCTGAGGGTTGTGGGGGAGTTTCCTCCTCAAAAACATATTTTCTATCTGGAAATCAACTACACTGAACAAATTGGCTGTCTCAAAAGTTTGATTGGATGTGTTTGGGGAAATGAAGGGCGTGGGGGGGGAGCTAGTTGCCCTCCAATCACTTTCGACTATTAAAAGGGGCACTAGCCCATTAATGTTCAATCGAATGAGCCTGTTTTGAAGTTTCTACGACAACACCTTCTATAAAAACCTTATATGCCCACAAGGCATAATTTTAAAACCCTTGCCCTGAGGGTTGTGGGGGAGTGTCCTCCTCAAAAATATATTTTCAATCTGGAAATCAACTACACTGAACAAATTGGCTATCTCAAAAGTTTGATTGGATGTGTTTGGGGAAATGAAGGGCGTGGGGGGGGGAGCTAGTTGCCCTCCAATCACTTTCGACTATTAAAAGGGGCACTAGCCCATTAATTTCCAATCGAATGAGCCTGTTTTGAAGTTTCTACGACAACACCTTCTATAAAAACCTTATATGCCCCCAAGGCATAACTTAAAACCCTTGCCCTGAGGGTTGTGGGGGAGTGTCCTCCTCAAGAATATATTTTCAATCTGGAAATCAACTATGCTGAACAAAAATGGCTATCTCAAAATTTTGATTGGATGTGTTTGGGGGAATGATGGGCATAGGGGGGGGGGCTAGTTGCCCACCAATCACTTTTGACTATTAAAAAGGGCAGTATCCCTTTGAAGTTCCAATCGAATGAGCCTTTTTTGAAGTTTCTATGACAACGCCTTCTATAAAAACCTTATATACCCCCAGGGCATAACTTAAACCCCTTGCCCTGAGGTTTGTGGGGGATTGTCCTCCTCAAAAACATGTTTTCTATCTGAAAATGAACTACGCTGCACAAAATGGCTATCTCAAAGTTTTTGATTGGATGTGTTTGGGGGAATGATGGGCGTGGGGGGGGGGGGCTAGTTGCCCTCAAATCACTTTCGACTATTAAAAAGGGCACTATCCCTTTGAATTTCCATCGAATGAGCCTGTTTTGAAGTTTCTACGACAACGCCTTCTGTAAAAACCTTATATGCCCCCAGGGCATAACTTAAACCCTTTCCCCGAGGCTTTTGGGGGAGTGTCCTCCTCAAAAAAAATTTTCTATCTGGAAATCAACTAGGCGGAACAAAATGGCTATCTGAAAATTTTGATTGGATGTGTTTGGGGAAATAATGGGCGTGGGGGGGAAGGGGGCTAAATACACTCCAATCACTTTCGACTATTAAAAAGGGCACTAGCTCTTTAATTTCAAATCGAATGAGCATGTTTTGAAGTTTCTATGACAATGCCTTCTATAAAAACCCTATATGCCCCCAGGGCATAACTTAAAACCCTTGCCCTGAGGGTTGTGGGGGGAGTATCCTCCTCAAAAATATATTTTCTATCTGGAAATCAACTACGCTGAACAAAATGGCTATCTCAAAATTTTGATTGGATGTGTTTGGGGGAATGATGGGCGTGGGGGGGGGGGGCTAGTTGCCCTCCAATCATTTTCGACTATTAAAAAGGGCAGTAGACCTTTAATTTCTAATCGAATGAGCCTGTTTTGAAGTTTCTACGACAACGCCTTCTATAAAAACCTTATATGCCCCCAGGGCATAACTTAAAACCCTTGCCCTGAGGGTTGTGGGGGAGTGTCCTCCTCAAAAATATATTTTCTATCTGGAAATCAACTACGCTGAACAAAATGGCTATCTGAAAATTTTAATTGGATGTCTTTGGGGAAATAATGGGCGGGGGGAGGGGGGGGCTAGTTACACTCCAATCACTTTCGACAATTAAAAAGGGCACTAGCTCTTTAATTTCAAATCGAATGATCCGGTTTTGAAGTTTTTACGACAACGCCTTCTATAAAAACTTATATGCCCTCAGGGCATAACTTAAAACCCTTGCCCTGAGGGTTGTGGGGGAGTATCCTCCTCAAAAACATATTTTCTATCTGGAAATCAACTACGCTGAACAAAATGGCTATCTCAAAATTTTGATTGGATGTGTTTGGGGAATGATGGGCGTGGGGGGCTAGTTGCCCTCCAATCATTTTTGACTATTAAAAAGGGCACTAGAACTCCCGATTTCCAATCGAATGAGCCCCCTTTGATGTTTCTACGACGACCCCTTCCATATGAAGTGTCTCTGGGAAAATAAAATAATAAATAATAAATAATAAAAATTGGAGCCGTATGGCCTTTACTATAGGCAACGCTACAGCGTTGCCTCTGATATGGAGTTTTTTTCGGATGCTCTCAAGCGTGCTCAGATCATTGTTTTGTACAAAGGTGGACCAAGAAATGATCCAGCAAATTATCGACCAATTTCAATTTATCAGTATTCAGTAAAATCTTTGAAAAGGCAATGCTTTCTCGTCTTCTTGCTTTTCTAAAATCAAAAATTTTTCTTCATGGTCTTCAATTTGTTTTCCGAATGAAACACTCCACTGAACATGCCTGTATGACCTTTTTGAATTTTATACATTCTGTGTTAGATTCAGGATTAATTCCAGCTGCTTATTCCTGGATATTCGTAAGGCATTCAATTCCTTAACCCACAAAATTCTTCTACTAAATATGTCTCATTTTGGCTTAAGGGGAAATGTATTTTCTTGGTTTCAGTTTTATTTGAATGATAGGCTAGTTTTGGTTGATCCACTTTTCCGTTCACCCTCACAAGTGAATTTTGGCGTCCCCTAGGGATCAGTTTTAGGGCCGTTGCTACTTTTGATTTATGTAAATGATAATTTTTATGGAGTAAAAAGCAGAAAACTTAATAATTGATGTAGTCTTTGTCATCCTAAGCCTTATCTGCAAGGAATGCAATTATTAAAATCAGAATTCAAATTACATAGTTCTCTAACTTATTTATTTGCTGGTTTGTTTAGTTGTGTGAATGATTTTTTCTTTTATTTGCCTGTTGTTCATTAGTATCCGTCGATGGCAGTACAAATTCTTAGATTTTAAGCAAACCGCGGATATTGGCGAATGACTCGCTTTTTCGTTGTTAAGTATTTGGTTTTAATTCTTCTAATTGTGTCTTTTATTGAACTTTATCCATATCTTAATGTTGGTTCTTTCATTGGTTTTTATTAGTTTGTTTTTTTTCACATTAACCTTCCGAGTTTGCTTTTGGTTTTTTTCTTTGTCTTTTTTGGCTTTTCCTTAAATATATCTTTGTGTTCGCGCTGAAGAAGAGAGACGGTTGTCCTTTCGAAATATTTGCTGTGTGTGCTTTTTTCAGTATTTTCGCTTGGCCTTAAAAAAAAAAAAAAAAACATTTTTGATCGTTTCTTCTTTATAAAAATTCCATTAGAACACGGAAAAATATTATTAAAACCTAGAACAATTGGTAAATTTCTAGGTGGCACTATAATTTAGCTAAGACGAAAGTGAAAATGTCAGTTGATGCCTTTTTATGCTATTTCATAATTCAATAATTGCTTTTGGGGCTAATTGCATCTGGAGCCCTTAAAAGGGCCCCGAAGGTATTTTATATGAATTATGAAAGAGCATAAAAAAGCATCAAATGTTGTTCTCACTTTCATCCTAGCTAAATTATATGACCAACTGCAAATTAACCATGAAATTTACCCACAACCACCCCGCTAATGTGCATATATATGCCCTGAATTGGAATATACCCTTAATTGTTGACAGCAAAGTTTTGAATCGCAAAATCCAGCGCTATTTTTGTCGACGACATTTGAAAAACTTGAAACGGTAGAAAAATGGTTTACATTTGAGTTGTCTAATAAATGAGGTTTATATTGTTATAAATGGTTATTTTTGAATATATACTCTTGAACAACTTATTTATAAACTATTGATATGTTTTAACCACTTATCAATAACTTAACTAGGGTTAATAACTTCTTTGTGTGGTTGAAAAAAGGAATACCTTTGCGGCCCTTTAAGGGCTCAAGATGCAACTAGTCCCACAAGTGATTATTGAATTACGAAAGAGTATAAAAAAATGCATCAAAGGAAATTTTCACTTTCATCTTAGCTAAATTATAGTGCCAACTAGAAATTTGCCGAAAAATTCAACACCGCATTCAGCACCGCCCTTTACTATGAAGAGGTTTTAAGATGTTTTTTACCTTTGGGGTCACTTAAGGTTTCCAATAAAACCTTTTGACCTAGTGAATTCGAGGAAACTAATGTTATAAATGGTGAGATGAAATTATGTTTAACCCCAATTTAATTAAAAAAGAAAGAAAATTTATCACATAATTATTCAATACAGTACTGAAAGAAAGATCGGCCCATGGCAAAAACTGTTTACCTCGAAAAATTCTCCAAGTCCTCGGAGTCCTGTTTCACCTCCAAGCGTCAGAGACAATAAAACAGCAATGGCACCAAGGTATAAGGCCAGAAAGTAAGGTATAGCTATGTTTGCAGTGGATATGAGCACATTTATTGTATACTCGGTTGGGATTAGTCTTCCAAGAGCAACCTCTTTAGTGTTATCTGAAAATAGCCCAAAATTTTAAGATAGGCTTGAAAAGGTGCCTCTTAGTGAAATTTTCGGTTCAATCTCTTTTTTTCTCTCTCTCTCCCTCTCTCTCTCTCTCCTCTCTCTCTCTCTCTCTCTCTCTCTCTATCTCGCTCTCTCTCTTTCTCTCTTTCTCTCCATTCATGGCACGTATGTTAGGAAGCTAATTGTTTTATGGATTACAATATAAATAATTCGAAAAAATTTACTGCCTTACCATTTTTATAAGTATTTTAATTTCAAAAGGATTTGGTTAAAACCACTTGGTACTTATCTATTGTAGCGACCCCACTCAAGAATCATGTTCTGTAAAACTCGAGAACAAACCGGTTTCATCTGTCTGTATTAAAAGACTATTAGCTTACGCTCGGTGGAAAACAAGTGACGGGTGACAGAATACATTAGACTAATATAATTTGGGCTATAAATTTGCACATTAGGGGGGGAGGGTAGAGTACATGGACAGTGTGAAGTTAGAGAACAATTCTTACTTCATAATATGCAGAATAATTGTAGCTGACACAATTTGCATAGAGACCCATTATACTTTACCCCTGCCTCCCGTAATGTGCAAATATATAGCCCAAATTTGTTTGTAAAGTATCATATTTTCATCATGTTTTGTTATATTTCGTTAGGATTAACCTAACTTCACTTCTTGAATGGGGTCACTATAATGGATAAGTACCAATCACTTTTATTCATTCTTACAGTAAGTTATGTTGAATTAGCTCTGTATGCTGTGTGCTGAACAGTAAGTTGTGCTAAATTAGATCAACATGCTATTTGTTCGTCTTGAATGTATAAGAGTATATACGGCGAAAAAGCAAAAAGTAACTAAGAGATTGATTTCTTTGGAAATGGCACTGCAATAAACATAAAGTGTCAACAATTCAGCGATTGCTGTTAAAAAATACTCAAATGACACCAAAAGACGAATGACCGTTAAAATAAAGTTTCAATCAATGTTTGGTTCTATTGCACAAATTTCTTGTTTCGGGACTAAAGATTTTGTGTTCTTCTCTCCTAACTTGATTGGAACCAAAGAAAAAGTAAGTCGTCTATATTTTCAGATGTCTATACGCTATACGACTACCCGAGTATACTATCTATACTATCTTCCATTTATTCTCGCGTCCAAATACTGCCATTCTATGGATTAAGTAAGTATTATACGGTTTTGTTTATGTTTGATATTATTAATCTTATTGTTCCGGTTTTCTTTTGGAATGTGTTTTCTACTGCTGCAAATCCTCACAGTTAAGGAGCTAGACAGGTAATCCAGTATAGGAGACCACTGAGGGTGTCGACAAGGTTGGTATTTTGCAGTCGCAATGCTCTTCCATTGCTGTGGAATGGGTTGCTTCTTTGTTGAAAAATGAGTTAGATAGGACTGATTTCCGTTGCCAGTTGAGATTTCATTGCCTGTATGAGCATGAGTTTTGATTTTTTTTTTTTTTTTTTTTTTTTTTTTTTTTTTTTTTTTTTTTTTTTTCTTGAGCAGAATAATGCTGTGTTGATATGTTGTAGTTGGAAGGTGTGGTAACCCGATGCATATGTGTAACGTAGAGCATTTTAGGAGTTTTTTTTGTATATATTAGTTAAGTAATAAAGATCTCCATTATTATACTACCTAGATTATAGTATCTATACGCCTACCCGAGTGAAAAGTCCTACGAAAATTAGACCAAAACAACATAGGCCTTAATTTATTAGATACGCCACGGTCCACAGAATTAGGGTTAAATACCTTCAACAGATTTAAGGCTCACGTTTCATGATTTTGATTTTAAGGTTCCCTTCCTCTGTGCATCCCACTTTTGTTGCCCCCTGGGGTAAAATTATGACCTAAAATTTTTATAATATTACATTGCCAAGGTACTGAGCTCTTCATTTCAATAAACATGTTTAAGAGGAGTTAAAACGAAAAGGCGAGCAGTGTGTTTTTTATTGGCCATAACATCAACAAAAAAGACAGAAACAAAATAACAACAAATTTCATCATTTTAACGAAGATTGCTGAAAATGACTAACGAAAGCTGGCTTACTATTTAATATATAGGCCTATTGATATTCATTCCTAAATGTATCAGCAATTTTAGATCAATTAACGTTATTAAAGAGAAAGCGTACAAAACACATTTGTTTTTAGTAAAGGACAAATGATTAAACTGATCTAGCCATTTGTGCTCGATAGGTCCTATCAGATATGGTGTTTGTCAGGGTAAAGTATTACCACCTTATCTGTTTAATGCCCGTATTCACAATGTGCTCATGACAATTGAAAATTGAGTGTCTTTTTGGTTCTTCTGACGCATCGTTGCCTATGCCTATGATCTTTTGGTAATAAGCCGGACTAAAAGCAGATTACTATCCTCTTTTAAACTGATTTCTCAGATGTTTCTGTGTATCTGTCTTTCATTGAACGCAGAGAAGAAGTTTGAATATTTGGTTTTCAATTCAAAGTCTGTTTCTGAAAGCTTGAATTGCGGCCTTTTTTCTATATGTTTTGTTTCACAGATACGGTGGCTAAGAATTCATGTTTGTACAAGTATATCTGCCCTGCGTGCTCAGCTTCTTGGAAAGATGTTAAATGTAAGCTTAAAGTTGGCTACGTTAAGGTTGCTCCAAACCGCAGGCGGAACTCTCAGAAGGCTATTGTTAAATTAAATTCAAATTTTGTGATCATTCTCTTTTGTTTTTTACTGTGCTTTACCCACTTCTGAAAAAAACAGATCTGCGAGAAGTTAGTATACTTTATTTAGATATTGCAAATTTTTCTTTATCTTCCGCGACGGTATCGTAACACCACTATTGTCCGAAGATATGGTGGGATTGGAGCAATTTTTTTTCATCTTTTGGTGTTTAAGTACGAATCTGAAAGAATATGCGGGTTTTTCCTCAGGCCTTTTCCATAATTTTATCCATCTACTCCACTACAAAGTACGATTTTTGTTGTGCTAATATTGCATTTTTTCTTTCTTTTGATATAATATTCCGCTTGTGTTGTTGTATAGTGGGTCAGAAATAAGATTATGATTATTACTATTCTTTTGACATGGTTCAACATCCCCTTCAACATTTCCTGGAAGCCTCTACTTAGTATTTTAGCCGTTCCTAAGATACTGGAGATATACTCTTAACTTTTTGAACACATATAGTGAGTTCGGATTAGACCCCGGCGCCGCACCGATGAGGGAAGACCGGCGGCGGCGGGGCCAAAAACAGCACGCCTCTCGCCGCCGATGTCGACGGCTCGCCGCCGGTGCGATCAATGTTGACCGCAAACATTAATGTTTCATCAGTCAAGATGTCGGCGGCTCGCCACCGGTGCGATCAATGTTGACTGCAAACATTAATGTTTTCATCAGTCTTTCTCAAATCACAGCTTAAATTTACAACAGACTCGAGCCTATTCATGAGTTCAAAAATTCACAAGTCGCTGGCTGGAAACTGGTCTTCTTCGTTATTCATCAAGAGAAGTAGAAATCTCGTAGAAATTAAATTGCTGTGGTGGTTCAGAACCCTTGCATAATGCGAGTAGTTGAACTATTTCTTAGCTATGTATTCTTAACATGAATAATTATCAAAATTAGTAGTTTTTTTTCATTGAGCATTCCTACATACAAAACTTCAAATACCGTATCACAAAATTCGTTAGTTATCTGGGTGAAAACTTTGAATATAAATTTGAACTTAGAAGCTCAATTTTTTCATAATGCCCTTTGCCTATATCTGTTTTGTCACCTTTAAAACAGTTGAAATGGGCGACATTGATATTGATTGTTTTTTTTTTTTTTTGCTCTTTTGGATTCCTAAAAAGCCTTCTTGTATTAAAAACTGGTTTTTAATAACAATTTAAAAACATGCATTTTAAAGTATTTTGGCTTCTTTATAGAATATATGTCATGTAGGCTAAGGCTGAACTGCTTCTTTTTTATTGCTTTTGGCTGCTTTTTTGGATATTATTCATTTTTTCTTTTGGGGATTCATTCCAAATTATAAACTGATAAATACCTAATATCAGTCAAATTATAAACTGCATCTAAAAGGAGTAAATTTGTCAAATTGAAAATACATGATGAACACTTCACATGAGAACACTTCAATTACAATGAAACAAAAAACACTAAATGGTTTATTCGGTATGAAGAAAAGTGAAGTTCCAGCTATTTTCTTAGGTAAAAAAATGAAAAGCTCATCCGTTTTAAATGTAATTAAATAAAATAATATGTAGACTGAAGTAGCTCCAGGAAGATGTTGAGATTTTCATCCTAGTTCGTCACTTTTAATCCAAGCAAAATTTTAGGACACTTAGTATCAGTTATTGAGTTTTAAGCTTTGATTTCCAAACTCTCACAAAAATTACCAAATTTAGAAAGACGTAACAATAAGTCACCTGTGGTCAAAATACTCAAAGACTTCTCTTTGATCCCCACCCAGGCTCAAAGCTTCTGCTTTGGTCATTTCCATGGAAATCTCCAAAAGGTTTCTTTTTAAAATAGCTTTCAAGCGTAGTTAGGGGTATTTAGTATTTTTTGCTTTTTCTTCAAAGCTTTGAAAAAAGTTTTATAATATTCCAAATGTTACATTTGTTATATTTGTGCATATTTTGGGTAATCATTTGTGGGGTGATCGAATTTTTTAAAATTCTGTTGATATGCAAGAACGTTACAACGTCTAGTACCTTGAGGTCATAAGACTGTCAAAGACTCCTCCTTGAACCTCCCAAATTGAAAGCTTTTATCATGACCTGGCCTTTTAATGTAACTTGGGCACTGGACCAAGGGCGCCATTGTCACTCGAGCGCAACGTTAGGTGGCGATGTCGATATCGCTTTCGTCACACCAATTTGTTTTAGTGCGAATCTGCCTGGTACTTATGAATGAATCTTTTCAAAGTAAACCCGTTTCATCAATAAGAAAAAAAATGGGTTGGACACATATGTCCCTTTGGACGATAAAACCATGCAAGTGCTGTATCAAGTATAACTCACGAAAATCTTGTTAATTTTTGTCAACTTTTCAACTTTTTGGCATCCCTGCTTTCAATAGAAAAAAAAATCAAGGTACTATCACTTAAATATAATAACTTCCTATGCCCCCCCCCCCTCTGGATACCATCTTGATAGGGTACCGTCTCTGCTTAAAAAAAAAAAAATAATTAACTTATTGGCACCCCTGCTTTCAAAAAAAATCACAGTATTATCATTTAAATATGATAGCTCACTACCCCCCCCCCCTCTGGATACCACCTTGATAGGATGCCGTCTCTGCTTTAAATTAAAAAAAAATCAACTTTTTGGGCTCCCTGTTTTCAATAAAAAAAAATTCGAGATATTATCATTTAAATGTAATACCTCCCTATCCCCCCCCTCTTGATACCACCTTGGTAGGATACACTATATGGTTCAAACAAACACGCAAAATAACGTTAAACAGCTTAGTGTTCCTTGAAAAAAAAAATTGAGGGTATGAGCAAAGGGGTACAAAGACAGCAACAAAAATGTCGAAATTATTCAGATATACCTCAAATTATTGGAAAACTGAGTCATAGATTCGCCGTGGTATTCAATAAGATCCAAAGAATCTAATTAAAAGGGAGCACACACAAATGCCAAATTAGGCCAGTAGCCTATGAGAAATCGCAAAATACCCAAGACAATGAACAAGTCCTACTGGGGGGCCCTGGGTCTACCAAAATATTTCAATGGTTTCCCAGGGAATTTGATATCATTTTCTTCTATCTCCACTTTAAATGAAAATAATAATTATCTTTTTGGCATCCCTGCTTTCAATAAAAAAAATGAGGTCTTATTATTTAAAAATGATAGCCCCCTATCCCCCCCCCTATAGGCAATAATTTACAATTTATCTATGAATCATATTTTTGGGGTAACTTCTGGTTCAATCTTTAATTCCCCAACCTTGTACATAGCTTAATCTATAGCTAAATTTTATCTCAATAGAAGGTTTTTTTTTTGGGGGGGGGGGGAGGTAAAATGTTTCAGAAAGAAGATTGTATTTTCTATCAGGCGTTCAACAATTTGAGTATTAAACATTAAGAAAGTCTTATCTAAAAACAGCAAAAAAAAAAATCTGCAAACTTACAATTCAGCTGTAGAAACAATCTGTCGGCTGTTAATTAATTTCAAAATCCAACTGAAGGCGGAAGCTGTATAGTAGTGAATGCGTTCTATAATTCTATTCAACTTGAAATAAAATTCTTGACTACGAATGATGTAAGAAATAGTGATTGGGAAACTGCATTCGAAATGATTTAAACTCATTTCATAAAGACGATACTTTTTTTTCAACATATGAAGAACTGTGTATATTGCAATATTTGCAATTGCATATTGCATCTGTCTGGTTTTTATGCAAAGTAACAAAAGAGACGAAAATTAATGAACAAGAGAGTAGTGTAAATTATGGTATGCAACGTAATATTTGGCAGGGAAAGTCACTGGTGATAAATCGCTAGGGGTGGCACCGTGATTGCGTGATTTTCGGGGATTCGGGGAACCAAATTTTTTAGGGGTGACACATAGATTTTCGGGGAAATACCCGAAAATTTGAAATACCCGCCTCTGCCTGAGGCGGCACGCCTGTGGCGTGCCGGCGGCGTTACGACACTTCGGCGGCGTTCGACCGGGCCTCTCGTCGGCGGCGTTCGGTCGATTCGCCGGCGCGGTGCCGGGGTCTAGTTCTGATTAGGTTCAAGATCTACTTAAAGGCTGTAAAAAAATTTTGATCGAATATCATTTGGGGTTTGGTGGAAGATACATAGGGCATTGAAGAGGAACTGTTTGTCCTCCAATCCCTTCTGACTCTTAAAAAGGTTACTAGAACTTTCAATTTCCAACCAAAGGAGCCCCTTCCGAAGTGTCTACAATAACTTTTTCCATAGGAAGTAGTCTGGGGAAAAAACAAATACAAACAAAATAACACGTTGAATAAATAAATAATACATAGTCAGCGCCATTGTGCTGCCTATGATAACAATGGAAAATAAAAAATTTGATGAGACTTCCTGGAACTAATGTCATAATATATTAAACAATCGGGTTACTTTCATTAGTCTTTTCAGGTAATTTTGATTATTAGAGTGATTTTCTTTCTTTTTTTTTGTCGATGTTTCGACAAATACAAACCATACTAATAAAAATAAATTTCATTTCCAGTAGAACGTAAATGGCATTTGATCTTTTTAGAGAGTTTTAGAGGAGAGGGGTGAAGCACAAATGACATTTTGGCCTTTAGAAGGTCTATGGGGTGATTAACCTACTCTTGTTAGCGGTAAATTCTGTTCGGTTCAAGATTAACTTGATCATTCATTTTGAATTTTGTTCGCTTTAGGACTCATCTATTATTGTTATTTTTATTTTTGAGGTGATTATCCGTTTTAATTACTAGTCGTTTTGGATTCCTTTGTTTGCAAGTTATGTTTCATTTAAGTTTGAATCTGCGTCTCACCATCTACGTTCATCTTTATAGGGCAATTTGGACTTCTTAAAAGGCCAATAGATGGCAACATTGAACGTTTCCAGATAACACCTTCAGGTACCACCGCAGAGGCAGGTTCAGAGGCAAAAAGAATAATAGGCATGTTATTCCAGTACATATATCCGGTCTATCGACCAAATCAAAGATTAAAAAGCAAAAAGGTAGAGTAAGGTCCCTCGTTAGAATAAAACTGTCAGACCCACTATGAAATTCCTCCGAGCCTAACGCCGTTGTACACTAATGTGACAGTTTCCTTATTCTAGGCAGATTCCATATGTCTTATATCTTGAGCCCCTGTCTGCCAAATTGCAACTTCGCTCATCACGACCAACACCTCATCCCTGACTAATAAAACGGATGAGCTAGAAGTCCTTATCGGAGAATCCAGTACAATAGCAGCAATCGTAATTGAATACTGAGATATTCACTGTTATTGAAGGTCGTATCTAATATTTTCAGACTTCTGAATTCATTGCAAAAAACTGCTTGCATCACACCATGGTCCTCCTTATCTACATTATCCTTTTGATATTACTTTTGAGAAAAGCTAAGCAAACAGTTTTTTGGAATTACCTTAGACGTGTGAAAATATCGGATACGACCTTTCGACGCAACAGTGACGACCTATTAAAGGTTACACATGCTATTCTAACATCTCCCGTGGTGGAAGCCTAACCAAAAGGGGTGGTGTTGGTGCTATATTTTCCATATAACTTCGTATCCAAACTACTAAATGCCCCCAGTAATTTTTGTCCTGGGGTAATCTGGCCTGCATTTAAGCCTTCCCAACTGCCGAAGAGGTTTCCATGCCTAAAGTCGGTAAATGGTAGTGCCTAAATATAAAGGACCAATGATGTCTTGATATGTTTTAACGTGGCTCCTGCCTTTTTTGTTAGAAGTGTCTCTAACCAGTCTAACAAACAATGGTTATCCAATTCACTTGATTCAAAACAGGTAGTGAGCACTCCTACCCATCAAAGTGACGGTGCATATTTGGCCTGATGTTTACCAATGTCAGTGAACTTTATCTTCATCCACTCTCAACGGGTCCGTTGCAAACCATCCACCATTATGTAATCCTGTTGCAAGCAAAGAACAACATGACAAAACCGAGAAGAAAAAGTGTGACAAAAACTGAATATGGAATCTATATGTTTGTTTGGGCAGTGGATCGGTAATTAAGCATTCGATGAGACTTGCTCGATCACTGACTTGAGCTTTAAGGTTGAAACACTCAATTCTCCGTTGCTCAAAAAATTCTACGATGTATTCTTGGATAGTGTAATGCTAATTATCAAACCGATAAGCGGTTGACCCCGAAAGAGCTGAAGAAACTAGCGAGAACTAACTAGAATTAGACGCTAGCAGCATAGTTCAGGGTGTACTTCAGCTGCAAAAAGCTACAAAAATCATTGCCAGTGTCATTAGAATAAATAAAACAAAGTATTTTATTTGGAATATGGCACCCCTGTTTGAGAATATCACGTAAGTGGCGTTCGAGAGTCAAAAAGATGACCAGAAAATTTAGAAGTAGCGATACTGAAAACAGAACTACTGAAAATTGAACTACTTATGCTGAAAACACATTGGAAGTTGATGGTAGCACAGAAATTTAGCTATTTCTTTAACAAGCAACGAGTGCAGTTGATGTAAATACTCAGATAGAAGACTGTAAATCCGATAAATCAAACAAGTTACTCAGTACGATGTTTACAGGAGGATACGTAAATAAAGAAATAACTGTGCTTCCTATCCTGTCGATTTACCAGTAAAATTTCTGGAAGAATACGCAATGTTTCTTGCAAAACCCATGATTTCAGCTAAAATGAGTGTTTCAGTGATCAGTCATTAATCAGCCTTGGAGGCAAGCTCATTTGACTGTCATTACAAAGGTAAAGCATCTCAAAAGTTGCGATCAATTAAGATCCACTTCAATGATGCCGAACCTTGCCAAAGTCACCGAGTCCTTTGCGTACTGTGAAATCACATCAGAAGTCGCACATTCACTTCACCCGTACCAGTATGGTTCTTTTGAAGGTTGTATTTCTTTACTACTCTATTTTTAATTCTAGCTTGAACGGGGAGATACTCTCCTTGATGAACTATTTGTTGACAACAGAAGAGCGCTTGATGAAGATTGATTTGGTGAAGCATAGTGTAGCTGCTACTAATCTTAAGAAAATTGGCTAACGTAAACATATATTCCTGCATGTTATTGATTTCCCATGTCCTGGTTCCAGCCAATCCACACCATAATTTCCAGTGATCTCAACCCTGACTGGGTCAACTTGTGGAGCTCCTCGTTGTATCAAATTTGCCACTCTAATTTCCCTTGCCATAATTACCTACGTTATGGACAACATCAATAATCAAGATAAATGTTTTAAAGTGCTCTAACTTTTCTTACCATAATTACCTACGTTATGGAAAACATCAATAACAGAGTTAAATCTGTTAACGACCTATCTGCATTTCTCAAGCTCACAGCGGACAAAACTAAAGCTATGCAGCCTTGATCTTTCAGCAGAATTCAAAGAAGAATTTGGTTCAAAAAAGTTTTTAGATAGACGAATGCAAAAATAAAACCGTCGATTTAATCAGGTAAAACGAGATGGTTGCCCATTCTCCTGCCCATTGCCCATTCGTCAGCCACTTTCCTAAGATCTAGTTCCAGCTCCGATTTCTCCTTGAACGTTCATGTTCAATGGCTAGCTTAGAAAGGTGACTGGGCACTTCATTTTTTTATTTTAATGATCTGTTTGAGTATCCCAGTAAATCAGCTCCAAACCACATATCTAGCATGTATGCGTTCCCTATTAGAATATAAATGTCATGTATGGGGATCTCAGGCTCATAAAATTGACTGTGTATGCGATGATGTATAAGGAATCCATTTGCTGATTATAAATCTGCATTCGAGTCTTTGAGGATTAAAATCCTTGAAGATGGCCAGTTCTTGTTGATGATACATTTCAATCATTTTATTTTTGCTAGTACCTAGCACCAACATCTTCTACCCCCTGCTGCTAATTCAGTAGTTGACCCCGGAAAAAAAATGTACCAGTACTTTGCAGAACTAATCAGTTTAACAATTAATTCTTGTCATTTTTGCTGGTGCCTTTAATAAAATGCCCTAGGCCTGTTACTTTCAAAGACAGTATCATTTAGTTTACAATTTGTTTTATTAAAGACTATGAAAGCTGATTTGAAATAAGTGATTCTGATGATCTTGTTCTGAGTTATTAAATGCCTTTATTTTGCACGTCTTAGGTCTTAATATTACTCTTTACTTTTTTTGGAAGCTTATTTTTGTACTTTTTTTTAATAATGACAAAATTTGAAATACACCTTGCAAGTGTCGGTACAGTAGGAAAACGAATAAAATTACTGAGATGGTATAATAGTATTTCATCTATACAGAGTAGAAAGGCAGTATTTCAGTTTTAGTGACAAAGTTCAAAAAATTTGAGTGTTGATGATTTCAGGTTTTCGTTTTGTGGGGGGGGCGAGGGGGGGAATTGATACTTGCAAGTATTTGTAGATCGAGGTATGGCGAGCCCCCCCCCCTCCCCGGTTAGGTTAGGTGCTTTTTTGTAGTTTTGACTTACATCTTACGGTGTACCTTAGTTCCGCCTTAGGAATCACCTATGGATGGATGATAAATAGACTTATCTATCAACAAATGAAATGACATTATTTTTATACAATCCTAAAAAGAATTTATCGCAGATTTGCCTCTCAATTACTCGGACTATCTGTCTTGGCTTTTTCTACAATTAGCCATGTCTTGATGCCTGCAAAATGCATGATTTTAATTCAAAATTAGGCTTTAATTCAAATTAATTCAGCTTAGGTTTTACTTGTTCGCCGCCTGTAAGTACAACCAAACTCAGTCTCAGATTTCGCATACAAGTCCAGTGGACATTGCCCGTCACGTACGCGACAACCCAAAATCAATCCAATCTTTCATCCCTTAATTCTATGACTATCTGCCATAGTTCTGCCCTAGGAATGACCTATGGATGGATGATAGATAGACTTATCTATCAAAAAACAAAATGACATCATTTTTATACAATCCTAAAAAGGACTTATCCCGGATTTGCCTCTCAATTACTCCGACTATCTGTCTTGGCTTTTTCTACAATTAGCCATGTCTTAATGCTTGCAAAATATTTAATTTTAATTCAAGGGCTAGGAATACTACATAGTTCTGCCCTATGAATGACCTATGGATGGATGATAGATAGACTTATCTATCAACAAACGAAATAACATAATTTTTATACAATCCTAAAAAGGGCTTATCCCAGATTTATCTCTCAATTACTCGGACTATCTGTCTTGGCTTTTTCTACAATTAGACATGTCTGGATGCCTGTAAAATACTTGATTTTAATTTAAAATCAACGAACTTTGTTGATTTTGTCCGAGTCCGTTGATTTTGAATTAAAATCAAGTATTTTGCAATAGGCATCAAGACATGGCTAATTGTAGAAAAAGCCAAGACAGATAGTCCTAGTCCTTCCTAGGGCAAAACAGATAGTACCAGTCTTACATTATTCGTTCAAGCTAAAAATACTAGTATTTGGATTTATCGAGCAAAAAGTCTTTAAATTCTGGACTGATTGTAGTAAGCAAGCTTTTTTCCCATGTTCTCCACAAAACAGGATAGGCTGAGTTTTCTTTTCTATTTTATGTCTTTTGTCCAACAGTTTCTTTGGCTATTTGTTATTATAATTTTTGTTTTTTTGTTATATATACAACAAAAAAGTCATGTTTTTTCTTATTTTGGTGAATTAAAGAGCCAAAATCTAAATATAAAAATATAAAACAGTAAAGAGCAACATACTCTTGATTTCCATTGATGCCTCCAAATCTTTTGTTTTATTCGATTCTTTGTCAGTCTTGCGTCTAAGTGGATTGGGTTTGGTCGGTGCTGGAGAGTGAATTTCCTTCATATCATCTGCTAATATTTTAAATAAAGCAAAGCTGGTATCTCCCTAGAATAAAACAATGTTTCTCCAACTATTTCATTAAACTAAAATGTATATTAATATGTATATTAAACTGACAATCCACATTTTTTTTTCAGTAAATTCATTTGATTTTTTTTCAGTAAAGTGCAAAAAATATTCTGGCTTTTAGAAAGCATAGGGGTTTTGAAACCTACTCATATTAATTTCTGCTCGTTTTGAGTTTGACTGATCACTCTGATCATTCTCTGATCACTGTATTGGCCTCTGATCACCTTTGACTCTTAAAAAGGGCACTAGAACTTCCAATTTAAAATCGAATGAGCCCCCTCCAAAGTTTATGGGACGACCCTATATATGTGAAGTGCCTCTGGGAAAAAAAAATAAATAATAATAAAACATTGGAGCCGTATGGCCTTTACTTGTAACTGGTCACTGTAGATCAAATTCATTTTTATGTCGAATAAATAAAAGTAATTATTCCACTTGTGATTGTGGTGACGAAGAGACTTTATACCATTGTCTTTTTTAGTGTAATTTCTTTTTTAATGAAAGAACTGACGTGTTCTTTCATAAGGGTTTCCTTACTCTAATACTTTTAATATTAATGTTATCTGGTTTATTAAAGAGGCTCGGTATGCCGTTTTGGAATATTTGAACCGAACAAAGAGACTGGATATTGTATAATTTTTTTCTCTTTTTTCCTCTTCTTCTTCTTTCTCCCCTTCATTTACTTACTGTTAAGTGTTAATATATGTTGTCTACTTATCGTTTTTCCTTGTTTCTTTGTGGTGTTTAGTATTTTGTTTGTGTTTTTCAGTTTCTGATATTTGATGCTGTATTTCGTAGACTAGATAGTGAAATACTTTTTACGGGTTTAATCACTTAATAAAATCATTCATTCATAGGTAGCGCTATAGCGTTGCCTCTGATTTCTGTTCGTTTTGAGTTTCATGTATTTATTGATGGTTATTTGCGGCAGTTTTACGCTTGGAAGGTTATTTGACTTTATTTCTGCTCATTTTTGGCTTAGTGGCAGGCCATCATTTACCAATAGGCTAAGCCCGGGCCAAGGGGCATACAATGCCTGGGGCGCAATAAACTATCACTGAGTGATTTTTTTTTAATAAATCTGGACTGATATAATTTATCGTCAAAGTACCAGGTGCATTCCACCGCCGCCCTACCTATTCACAGAAAATTGATTTTAAAACAACACAGGGATTCCGTGTCATTTATAAACTGTCAAATGTCTCCCAAGAATGACAACTGAGAATTCGGTATCACCTCTCTCTTTCATTACTTTTGGCTCATCAATTGTGCTCTGTTCGGTGCTTCCAGAATCTTCAAATTTTCAGGGATTCCCACGAAAATCAGGCAAAAACAGAGCGGCAAAATACTTGGGGCCTAGAAGCGTCAAAACTGTAAATCCTGCCCTGCTTAGTGATGCTCTTTACTTTTTTATTTGATAAACCTTTTTTGTGGAAAGAGTTTTTTTTTTATTAATTTATGTTCGCTTTTTATTGACATAGTCGTTTTCATGGAAAAAATAATATTTTATATTTGTTAGGTTTTTTTCTATAAGAATCCATAGTTTGGCTTGCTATTTGCATGTCGGAACAACTTTTTCAACAAATTTTAATCCTGACACGAATAGTATTGTTTAATTTAAGTTTATACCTCCTTAAGTTCACCTGAAAAATAAAACTTAATATCATTCCCAAAAGTTCTATCTATGCTCTTTGACAATCTGGATACACTTACACTCTTTTGATTATTTAAATTGTAAGAGCAGAATTAGTAATAGTTTTAGCCCCAAAAGTTTCAAATTAATACCCTGAGTTGATCAATATATTGCTGAGGTTTCTTATTGGCAACCATACAAACAGTGCCTTTTGATTTAGTTTTTAAGCAACAAGAAGTTTTAAAACATAATTGGCCAATTGCATAGCTATAAGGAGTTGACATACCCAATATTCCTAGAGACATAGCTGCTGATCTGTTCTACGATGAACAAAATGGTTGTCTCAAAATTTTGATTGGATGTATTTGGAAGATGCACGGACTTGCGAGGATGGCTGCTTGCCCTCCAGTCTCTTTTTACTCTTAAAAAGGTCAGTAGAACTTTTAACCTTGATAAATATATATATATATATATATATATATATATATATATATATATATATATATATATATATATATATATATAATATATATATATATATATATATATATATTGCCTTTTGGGGATTTGAACATCATTCTCATCAAGTACTGGAAGGTTTCAACTAAATACAATTAGCCGTTGATATTGCATTGTTGATATATCCTTCTGACAGCCTGTATATTTATATATTTTTGTGATTTTGATCTTAATGCTCTTAGCCTTACAAGTAGTTGAAATAGAGTAGTTTAAGTAGCAACAGTAGTAGTAGTAGTAAATCTAGCAGCAGTAGTAGCATTAGTAGTAGCATACAGATACTGCCTTTTGGTCAATTGATCTTCCACTTTCAGTATTTTCTGGAAGTTCCTACTTAATGCTCAAATCCATTCTTGACCTACACTCTTTTGACAATGTGGATGCACATAGTGTCTTTTGGTTTAGTTTAAATTTAGCCTCAATAGCTTA
This sequence comes from Artemia sinica, assembly GCA_027921565.1. NCBI lineage: Eukaryota > Metazoa > Arthropoda > Branchiopoda > Anostraca > Artemiidae > Artemia > Artemia sinica. The sequence continues at coordinate 55,742,013 of CM051258.1, read as the reverse complement.
AATGTAGTTCTGTGGTTGTAGTAGTAGTAGTAGTAGCAGTAGTAGTAGTAGCGTACAAACATTACATCTTTGGTCAATTGATCATCTCTCTTATCATTTCGTGAAAGTTCCAAATTAGTGTACTCAGTCATTTTGAGCTAAGCTCTATTGACAGCCCGTATACACATAACGCGTTTTGATTTAATTCAACACTCAAGGCTCGCCTCAATGCCCTTTTTCTTTTTGGAAATTAAAGGTCAAACATGCATACCTTTCTCAATAACACATACTACATGTAAACAGTGAACGAATTGCGTAACTTACAGCCCTTGTTCTAGGGCTTGTGAGGGGGGTTGACATCCCCAAAGACATAATTGCAGGATCTTCAAACAATGCTTTCAAAATTAGACGTCTCAAAGTTATAATTGGATGTTTTTTAGGGAAATGATGGTCATGGGAAAAGGGCTGGTTGCCCTCAATTCACTTTTGACTCTTAAAAAGAGCACTATAACTTCCAATTTCCAATCAAATGAACCAAATCCAAAGCTTATCGACCACACATTCTATAAAAACTTTATTTGCATCGGTGCATAACTTAAAACTCTCGCCCCCAGGTTCTGAGGGACTATTTTAGCCCTGAAAACCTTTTTATATAATCTTTAGACTATTTTGAACAAAATCGCTGCCTCAGAACTTTGATCCGATGTATTTGGAGAGAAGAAGACGTGGAATGGGGCTAGTTGCCCTCTTATCACTTTTGACTCCTAAAAACGACACTAGGACCTCTGATTTTCAGTTTAATGAGCCATATCAGAAGTTTATTCGACCACTTTCCATAAAGACCTTAATTTTTAACAATGGTCAACTAATATAACTTAAACCCTTACCCTGAGGGTCGTCGGGAGGAAGGGGGTGTCATCTCCAAAAATATGATTAATGGACCTTTCAAATATGCTTAACAAAATTACTATCTCAAAATTTTGATTGAATGTGTTTGGGGAATTGATGGACGAGGAGGGGGACTGGCTATCCTAAAATTCTTTCAGCTATTAAAAATAACACTGGAATTTTCAATTTCCAATTCAATGAGACCTCTCCGAGGTTTGTCCGACCACCCTTTCCATAAAAACCTTATATGCCCTCGGGGTATAGCTTAAAATCCTTGCCCTAAGGGCTTGGAGGTGGGGGGGGAGGGTAATCTTCAAAAATGATTACTGGATCTTTCAAATACGCTGATCAAAATGGCTGTCTCAAAATTTGGTTGGATTTATTTGGTGAAATGATGGGCGTGGGGGAACTTCTGATTACCAATCAAATGAGCCCCGTCTGAGGTTTATAAGACCATTTCTATAAAAACCTATCTGCCCCCGGGGTATAACCTACAACCCTTCCCCTGTGTGTTGTTAGGGGTTGCCATCCTCAAAGACATAATTTCCGAACTTTTCAACTACGCTGAACAAAATTTCTATCTCAAAATTTTGACTGGATGTGTTTTGGGAAATGATGGGCGTGAGGGGGCTGAATGCCCTCCAATTACTTTTGAGTAACAAAAAGGGCACTAGCCCTTTCAATTTCTAATTGAATGAGCTTCTTTCGAAGTTTCCACGACAACTCCTTTTACACGAAGTGTCCTGGTCTAAAAGAAACAGAAAAAAAAATAATATATAAATAAATAAATCATACATTGTGCCCACGCCGTCGTTTACTTAGGCAGCGCTATTGCGCTGCCTAAGATAATGAGTGGATAAAGAGATCCTGTTACAGGTATGTAATATCTCAAACAGTGTCCAATGCTACCAAACTTATCCCATCTCTTCTGATCTGCTTCTTAGCTTATATCCATTATTTTGCGTAAACTGTCTTTTCGTAGCTATCAGATCGCTGTAACCTTTCTTTTTCGATGAAGATATTTAAACAGCGTAAATTCCAAGATCACTTTAAATCCCAAATTAGTATGAAAGTTTTTAGTTCTGTTATCCTTGTCGGTGCTTGAAACACATAGAGGCTCTGGTCTAACTGCTTTATTTATTGTGTAAAATGAGTTTAAACTTTCTGGCCTACTCCACCCTTTTATGCATCCCTTTACAGTGTTGTCCATTTCAAATGAATCACAAAATTGTCAGAATACAAGTTCAGAAGATAGCAATCATTTACAGTTTTCAAATTGGACAATATTGAGTTGTTGCAACTTCTCCACTCCTATTCCTTTTTACATAATTTTTGTTGAAAAATATAAGATGAGAAAAGAAGTAAAAATTGTATATCTAAAACCCTTAAAATCATTTTAATCAATTTTTTTCTTCTTCATCGCTACTAAGTAAGTTATTTTTTTTTCCGGCACACAAACTCAGCCGTGAAATTTTAGAAAGTCACCGGAGGCTAAATATAGACTGAATAAGAGAATAATGCATAGCGTATTTTCTTTAACGAGCTAGCTGGTTCGTTTCTACCATAAAAAAAAAATCGTGCAATAAAGTAAAATAAAGGTTGGGCAAAAAGTTTGAACTGTGTTTTCAATATACTCTAGCATCCTTTGCTCTTCAGCAATATCTCTTTTTGCATATGCTCTTCATTATTTGTGCTAGTGCCATACTATAAAATAGTATTCATAATGGACACAACAGAAAAATTCTTAGGACTGGTGACCATGCTTTGGTCTGAGCCTGCTCAGTAGATTTTAGCTATACTACGGGCGCGTCCTTCAATTTTCTCTTTAACTGGCAATTTAGTTTTCTTTTCCTATATGATTTTTTTTACTTGTTAATGAGGCAGCATTTTCAAAGTTACTATTTAACAGGGTTCTCCCTAAAATACGTTCTTCTAATGGACATAATATAACTAACAATAGGCAAAATCTCTATCAATAATGCTGCACAATCTGGAATTGCTGAATGAGCTTATGTAGTGATCTGTTACTTTTCAAAACGAGGCCGTGTCAGCTAGTGCAGGTATGCACACGAGGTCGTGTTCAAGTATGTATAATGAACGCTAAAAAAAGTACTCTCCTTGTGCTCCAAAATGACCTATAAGAAACGCTGGAAATTCTTTACTTGGTAGAGCTGAAACAATACCTTTCCACCTTTATTTGCTTCAAGTTTTAAGCTCAAGCAGAGTTTCTTGAACCGTATTCCAGTTGCATCATCAAAATTCAAAGCCACATTATCGGATAAACAAGGAATTACACTATCGTTTTGAATTCGACAAAATGCATATATTGGTTCCAATTTGCCTTGAATAGGTGCACAGCAATTTGAAGAACATTCACC
>CM051258.1:55648768-55731268 GCA_027921565.1 Artemia sinica | reverse complement strand
TGGACTTTTATTTTATCGTCACGGAAAGGCAGTGTGGTCTCCGAAATTAAATAGTAAAATATTGTACTGGCACGTTAACAAATTGAGAGGGAGTAGTCAATCCGGACTTGGCCCAGTTAAAGATAGGAATGGGGTCGCAATTAGCGATAAGGAAAAAACTAAAGAGAGATGGGCCGAACATTTTGAGAATTTCCTTACCCGAGATAGAGTTACAGGAAAAATATAGAGGAAAATGAAAAAGTTTGTGATACCTTGGATGCGAAGAAGATTTGTTTTGTGAGGAGGAATTAGCAACAGTACTAAAAGGATTAAAGAATAATAAGAATCCAGGTGCAAATAGGATGGTAAATGAGTTTCTTAAATATGGTGGCTCTGAGGTTAGAAATAAGTTACTGAAGATTATGAATATGATTTTTGAAAAAGGGGAAGTACCTAACGATTTTAGGAAAACCTTAATTAAGCCACTTTGTAAGAAAGGTGATAAAAGTGAATGTGGTAATTATCGAGGCATTAGTCTGGTCTCTGTAGGTAGTAAATTACTTAGTAATATGATTCTTCTTAGACTGAGAGATGCCGTAGAAGATGCCAAATTTTCACTCTTAGGCTAATAATTGAGAAGTGCCTGAGTTTTAAAACACCTTTGGTCCTCAGTTTTATAGATTATGAGCAAGCGTTCGATTCTGTTGATAGAAGAGCTTTAGTAAAGGTTTTATCCTTGTATGGCATACCAGACAAATACATTAAAGTGATTAGTGCTATGTACGAGAATAACACTGCTGCAGTTAAGGTAGGAAATGAGGTTAGCAGCTGGTTTTGTATTATATCAGGAGTTAAGCAGGGTTGTGTTCTATCCCCCTTGTATGGATTATTTTGATGGACTTTGTTTTAGGGAGCACAGGAAAGGCAATGGGAGACCACGGAATCAAATGGAGAGGAAAAGTCTCCTGGACTTGGATTTTGCTCATGATTTAAGTGTTAAGGGTTAAAAAGTGTTAAGATGAAAGTGTTAAGGGTTAGAAAGTGTTAAGTGTTAAGGGTTAGATGAAAGAGTTAAGGGTGCTAGAATTGGTTTGAAAATAAATGTTAGGAAGACTAAGTCACTAAGGCTAGGAATAAGTGAAGATGAAAAGGTGACGTTGGGTAATGAAAAGATTGATCAGATGGACAGCTTCACTTACCTTGGTAGTATTATTAGTAAAGATGGTGGGAGCAGTGAAGATGTTAAATATAGAATAGCCAAGGCTCAGGGTGTTTTTTTCAAAGTTAAAAAAAGTCTGGAAGAATAGGAAGATAAGTCTGCAAACAAGATTAGAATATTAGAAGCTACATTGATGACAGTGGTCAAATATGGCTCTGAAGCATGGACGCTCCGAAAAGTGGATGAAGATTTGCTAAATGTTTTCCAGAGAAATGCTTAAGGATTGTTCTGGGTACCCGGCTGACTGACCGTATTTCAAACAATAGGCTATACGGAAACTGTGGTTCAATACCGCTCTCTAGGGCTATAATGAACGAAAGATTGAGGTGGCTAGGGTACGTTGTGCGGATGACAGATTGCCGAAGATTGTTCTTTTTTCGGCCAACCATCTAGGGCTATACGGAAAGCAAGTCGTAACCGTCTGGGGTGGGAGGACGTCATAAAGAAAGATTTAAAGGAAATGGGAACTTCGTGGGCGGGTGTAAAAAGGAAGGCTTTGAATAGACTGGGTTGGAGGAGGAGCGTGCGTAGCTGTGTTGGCCTCAGGCGGCCTGGTGCTGCGGTGAGTTGTTAGTAGTAGTAGTAGTAGATTATAGGGAAATAGGCAGAAATAATAAATCCAGAGTATCATGGGCCTTGGCGTCAGTAAGTCCTTCTTGCTAAAATTTTAATAAAGAATTACAGTTCTTTCTGGTAGTTTCAAATTTTCTTTTAGTCTTTTTTTCTTTGCTTGACAGTTAATTTGATGCCATCTTTTTTCATTTTTGCTTTTTAACGACCACTAAGTTTAGGCCCTTCTTCATATCATTGCTTAAGTTTCATTTTGCTTTAGTTTTCATTGCTGACATAAGTTTTATGTTGCGTTAGTTCTTATTATTTTGATTTTTGATATTATTAAAAGGTCTATTTTTCTATTTCTTTTTTTGCCTAATATCACAAAATATAAAATAAAGCCCTCCAGAGTTAAGGCAATGTTGCAACAGTAAAACGAAACTCCAAAGTATGACAGTTAATTTTTTTTAAAACGAAACAAAAATCATTTATACCTTTAAGCAATTCAAAGTCGTTCATCAAAGGAAGGGCCTTATTTTTAGGTTGAATTTATGAACTTCATGCTCTTTTAAACTCCCATTTAGAGCTCCTAAACTGAAAAAAACAATAATGTTGTAATCTTCTAGTGAAACTCAGCGATTATTGTTAGCAATAAATATCAGTTAGATCACAGGAGCACTTTCGCTGATATATAGCCGTAAATTAGGATGATTTACGGAGATACACGGTAACTAGTTTCACCATCATCTGTTGAACACATATTTAAAGCTTGAGCCTAATCTTGGAAATATTGTCCGAATTGGACTCAGAATTTTAAAATTAGAAGTATCTAAATTATATACAGGCTCAATCTTGGACAGATTTAACCTAAGACAAGAGTAGTAAGGCACTATTTAAATAGTTTAGGCTGTAGGGGTAACTTATAATAATTCCGTAACTTACAATAATTTCAATAAAATAATATTTTAAACATCTTCATTGCTCCCACCGTCTTTGCTAATAATACTATCAAGGTGAGTGTAGCTGTCCATCTGACCAATCTTTTCGTTACCCAACGTCACCTTTTCATCTTCACTTATTCCTAGCCGGAGCGACTTATTCTTCTTAACATTAATTTTCAAACCTATTCTAGCATCCTGAAATCGCAAAAAACCTCTAAAAGTTTTCAGGTTCCCTTTAGTCAACGTAGAAGAAAGCAACTTCGGCTTCACGTAAGTAAGTTATAAATTATATGAAAAAGATTTTTATTAAGCATAAGAGGAATATTTGATAATTTGTCTTTTTCAGTTTCTCTTTTGAGTCAATATAGAAGAAAAGAACTTCAATTTCACGTAAGTAAGTTATAAATTATTTGAAAAAGATTGTTCTTAAGCATAATACGAATATGGGATAATTTGTCTTTTTCAGGTTCCTTTTACTAAACGAAGAAGAAAACAATTTCAGTTTGACGTCAGTAAATTGTAAATTATTTGAAAAAGATTGTTCTTAAGCATAAGACTAGTATTTGATAATTGTCTTTTTCAGGTTCCTTTTAGTCAAACGTAGAAGGAAACAACATCAGTTTCACGTAAGTAAGTTTGAAATTATTTGAAGAAAAATTTTGTTTTTAAGCTTATGACTAATATTTGACATTAATCTTTTTCAGTTTCTCTTTGAGTCAACATAGAAGAAAAGAACTTCAATTTCACTTAAGTAATTTATAAGTTATTTGAAAAAGATTGTTCTTAAGCATAAGACGAATATTTGATAATTTGTCTTTTTCAGATTTCTTTTAGTCAACGTAGAAGAAAACAACTTCACTTTCACGTAAGTAAGTTGTAAATTATTTGAAAAGATTGTTCTTAAGCATAAGACGAATATTTGATAATTTGTCTTTTCCAGGTTCCTTTTAGTCAACGTAAAAGAAAAATAACTTCAGTTTCACGTAAGTAAGTTTGAAATTATTTGAAAAAAAATTGTTCTCAAGCTTACGAGTAATATTTGACAGTTGTCTTTTTCAACTTCTCTTTTGAGTCAATATGGAAGAAAAGAACTTCAGTTTCACGTAAGTAAGCTTGAAATTATTAGAAAGAAAAAGATTGTTTCTTAAGTTTATGACTAATATTTGATATTTTTTTTTAGGTTTTCTTTTTAGTCAACATAGAAGAAAAGAACTTCAGTTTCACATTATAAAATTATAAATTATTTGACAAAGATTGTTCTTGAGCATAAGACGGATTTTCGATAATTTGTATTTTTCAGGTTCCTTTTAGTCAACGTAGAAGAAAACAACTTCAGTTTCAAGTAAGTAAGTTTGAAATTATTTGAAAAAATTGTGCATAAGCTTATGACTAATATTTTGACATTTGTCTTTTTCAGGTTCTCTTTTGAATCAACATAGGAAAAAGAACTTAAGTTTCACGTAAGTACATTTATAAACTATTTGAAAAACATTGTTCTTACGCATATGCCTAATATTTGATAATTTTCTTTTTCGGGTCTCTTGTGAGGCAACATGTAAGAAAACAACTTCAGCTTCACGTAAGTACGGTATAAATTTTTCGAAAAAGATTGCTCTTAAGCATATGCCTAATATGGAATAAAACAAAAGGAATGTAAATAAAGTGAAGAAGAAAACATTGAAATATGAACTATGGAGGGTGAAGTGGAGGCCATGGATAAAATTGCCGACGGTCTGGAAGATGCAGCTAGTCGGCATAATAGTAAAATATTGTACTGGCGTGTTAATAAATTGAGAGGGAGTAGTCAATCCAGACTTGGCCCAGTTAAAGATAGGAATGGGGCCACAATTAGCGATAAGGAAAGAATTAAAGAGAGATGGGCAGAATATTTTGAGAATTTGCTAAACCGAGATAGAGTTGCAGGAAAAGATATAGAAAAAATGAAAAGTTTTTGATACCTTGGATGTGAAGGAAGATTTGTTTTTGTGAGGAAGAATTAGCGACAGTACTAAAAGGATTAAAAAATAATAAGGCTCCAGGTGGTGATAGGGTGGTAAATGATTTTTTTAAAAATGGTGGCTCTGAGGTTAGAAAGAAGTTACTGAATATTATGAATATGATTTTTGAAAAAGGGGAAGTACGTAACGTTTTAGGAAAACCTTAATTAAGCCACTTTATAAGAAAGGTGATAAAAGTGAGTGTGGTAATTATCGAGGCATTAGTCTGGTCTCTGTAGGTAGAAAATTACTTAGTAATATGATACTTTTTAGACTGAGGGATGCCGTAGACAAAGTTTTAAGAGAAGAACAGTTCGGTTTTAGAAAAGGTAGAGGATGCGCCGACCAAATTTTTACTCTTAAGTTAATAATTGTGAAGTGCCTGAGTTGTCAAACACCTTTGGTCCTCAGTTTTTATAGGATATGAACAAGCGGTCGATTCTGTGATAGAAGAGCTTTAGTAAAGGTTTTGTCCTTGTATGGTATACCAGACAAAAACATTAAAGTGATTACTGCTTCAGAAGAAAAGAACTTCAGTTTCACATTAGTAAATTATAAATTATTTGAAAAAGATTGTTCTTTAGCATAAGACGATTATTTGATAATTTGTCTTTTTTTCAGATTCCTTTTAGTCAATGTACAAGAAAACAACTTCAGTTTCACGTAAGTAAGTTCGATATTATTTTAAAAAAATTGTTCTTAAGCTTATGACTAATATTTGACATTTGCCCTTTTCAGGTTCTCTTTTGAGTCAACATAGAAATAAAGAGCTTCAGTTTCACGTAAGTAAGTTATAAATTATTTGATTACGTTGTTCTTAAGCATATGCCTAATATTTCATGTTTTTATTTTTCAGGTCTCTTTTGAGTCAACCTTGAAGAGAACAACTTCAGTTTCAAGTAAGTAAGGTAAGTAAGTAAAGTAAGTTTCAAGTAAGGTAAGTAAGTAATATTTGAAAAGGATTTATTTTAAGCGTATGCCTAATATTTGATATTTGTCATTTTGAGGTTCCCTCTGGAGTCAAAACAGTAAAAAAGAACTTAGTTACTTACCACTGACTTATGTTATTTGTCTGTTTCAGGTTCTCTTTTAAGTCAGCATGGAAGAAAACAACTTCACTTTCACGTAAGTAATATGAAAACAATTTGAAAAGGATAGCTCTGAAGCGTATGCACAATATTTGATATTTGTGTTTTTGAGGTTCCCTTTTGAGTTAACATACAAGTGAAGAACTTCAGTTTCACGTAAGTAAGTTTGAAATTATTTGAAAATAAAATGTTCTTAAGCTTATGACTAGCATTTGATATGTGTCTTTTTCAGGTTCTCCTTTGAGTCAATATATAAGAAAAGAACTTCAGTTTCATGTAATTAAGTTGTAAATTAGTTTGAAAAAGATTGTTCTTTAGCATATACATACTATTTCATATTTTTTCTTTTTCAGGTCTCTTTTGAGTCAAAATTGAAGAAAACAAATTCACTTTCACGTAAGTAAGTTTCAAATTATTTGAAAAAATATGTTCTTAGGCATATGTGTAATATCTGATATTTTTCTTTTCAGGTCTCTTCTGATTCAAATTGAAGAAAACAAATTCAGCTTGAAATTATTTGAAAAAAAAAAAAAACAAAAAAAAAAAAAAAAAAAATATTCTCAAGCTTATGGCTAATATTTTATATCTGTCTTTTCAGGTTCTCTTTTGAGTAAACATGGAAAAGAAAAACTTCAGTCTCACCTAAGTAAGGCATAAATTATTTGGAAAGGATTATCTTTAGCATATGGCTAATATTGGATACTTGTATTTTTAAGGTTCCCTTTTGAGTCAACATAGAAAGTCAAAAGAATTTTAGTTTCACGTAAGTAATTTTGAAATTATTTGAAAAAAAAATGTTCCCAAGCTTATGACTAATATTTTATATTTTTCTTTTTCAGGTTTCTCATTGAGTCAAGATGGAAGAAAAACAACTTCAGTTTCACGTATGTATGGTATAAATTATTCGAAAAAGAATATTCTTAAGCATATGACTAATATTTGACATTTGTCTTTTTCAGGGTCTCTTTTGAGTCAACACAGAAGAAAATAAATTCAGTTTCACGTAAGCAAGTTATAAATATTTGAAAAACATTGTTTTTAAGCATACGCCGAATATTCGATATTTTTCTTTTCAGGTATCTTTTGAGTCAACATTGAAGAAAACAATTTCATTTTCACGCAAGTAAGTAGTAAATTATTTGAAAAAGATTATTCTTATGCATAAGACTAATATTTGATAATTTGTCTTTTCCGGGTTTCTTTTAGTCAACGTAAAAGAAAACAACTTCAGTTTTCACGTGATTCAGTTTGAAACTATTCGAAAAAAAAATTGTTCTTAATTTTTTGTTCTTATGACTAATATTTGACGTTTGTCTAATTTGAAAAAGATTGTTCTTAAGCATAAGACGAATATTTGATAATTTGTCTTTTTCTGGTTCCTTTTAGTCAACGTAAAAGAAAACAACTTCAGTTTCACGTAAGTAAGTTTGGAATTATTTGACAAAAAAACTGTTCCTTAAGCCTATGACTAATGTTTGACATTTATCTTTTTCACGTTCTCTGTTGAATCAAAATAGAAGAAAAGAACTTCAGTTTCAAGTAAGTAAGTTATAAATTATTTGAAAGAAATTCTTCTTAAGCATACGCCTAATACTTGATATTTTTCTTTTTCAGGTCTCTTTTGAGTCAACAGTGAAAAAAACAATTTCAGTTTCACGGAAATAAGTTATAAATTATTTGAAAAAGATTGTTCTTAAACATAAGACGAATATTTGATAATTTGTCTTTTCCAGGTTCTTTTTAGTCAACGTAAAAGAAAACAACTTAATTTTCACGTAAGAAAGTTTAAAATAATTCGAAAAAAAAATTTATTCTTAAGCTCATGACTAATATTAGACGTTTGTCTTTTTCAGCTTCTCTTTTGAGTCAACATAGAAAAAAACAACTCCAGTTTCACGTAAATAAATTATAAGTTATTTGAAAAAGATTGTTCTTAAGCATAAGACGAATATTTGATAGTTTGTCTTTTCCAGATTCTTTTCAGTCAACTTAAAAGAAAACAACTTCAGTTTCACGTAAGTGAGTTTGAAAGTATTTGAAAAAAAATGTGCTTAAGCTTATGACTAATATTTGACATCTGTCTTTTTCAAGTTCTTTTTTTAGTCCAATAGAAGAAAAGAACTTCAGTTTCATGTAAGTAAGTTATAAATTATTTGAAAAAGATAGTTCTTAAGCATAAGACGAATATTTGATAATTTGTCATGTTCAGATTCCTTTTAGACAACGTGAAAGAAAACAACTTCAGTTCCAAGTAAGTAAGTTTGAAATTATTTAAAAAAAAACAGTTCTTAAGCTTATGCCTAATATTTGACATTTGTCTTTTTCATTTTCTCTTTTGAGTCAACATAGAAGAAAAGAACTTCAGTTTCACGTAAGTAAGTTATAAATTCTTTGAAAAAGATTGTTGTTAAGCATAAGACGAAATACTTGATAATGTGTCTTTTTCAGGTTCCTTTAGACAAAGTAAAAGAACATAACTTCAGTTTTACGTGAGTAAGTTTGAAATTATTTGAAAAAAAAATTGTTCTTAAGCTTATGACTAATGTTTGACCTAGTCTTTTTCAGGTTCTCTGTTGAGTCAAAATAGAAGAAAAGAATTTCAGTTTCACGTAAGTAAGTTATAAAATTATTTGAAAAAGATTGTTCTTAAGCATAAGACGAATATTTAATAATTTGTCTTTTTCTGGTTCCTTTTAGTCAACGTAAAAGAAAACAAATTCAGTTTCACATAGGTAAGTTTTGAAATTATTAGAAAAAAAAAATATTCTTAAGTTTATGACTAGTATTTGACATTTGTCTTTTTCAGGCACTCTCTTGAGTCAACATAGAAGAAAAAATCTTCAGTTTTCCGTAAGAAAGTTATAAATAATTTGAAAAAGTTGTTCTCAAGCTTATGCCTAATATTTGATATTTTTCTTTTTCAGGTCTCTTTTGAGTCAACATTGAAGAAAACAAACTTCAGTTTCACGTAAGTAAAGTATAAATTATTTTAAAAGGATTGTTCTTAAGTATATGCATAATATATATTTGATATTTGTCTTTTTGAGGTTTCCTTTTGAGTCAACAATGAAGTAAAGAACTTCAGTTTCACGTAAGCACGTTTGAAATGGTAAAAATAATTGTTCTTGAGTTTATGACTAGTATTTGATATTTGTCTTTTTCAGGTTCTCTTTTGAGTCAACATAGAAAAAAGGAACTTCAGTTTCAAGTAAATAAGTTGTAAATTATTTGAAAAAGATTGTTCTTAAGCATACGCTTAATATTTGATATTTTTCTTTTGAGTCAACATTCAAGAAAACCAATTCAGTTTCAAGAAATTAAGTTTGAAATTATTTGAAAAAAATATACTTAGGTATATGGCTAATATCTGATATTTTTCTTTTTCAGGTCTCTTTTGAATCACCATGGAAGAAAACAAATTCAGCTTGAAATTATTTGAAAAAAAAAATATTCTCAAGATTATGGCTAGTATTTGATATCTGTCTTTTCAGGTGCTTTTTGAGTCAACATGGATGAAAACAACTTCAGTTTCACGTAAGAAAGGTATAAATTATTTGAAAAGGATTATTCTTAAGTATATGGCTAATATTTGATCTACTTGTCTTTTTAAGTTCCCTTTTGAGTCAAAATAGAAGAAAAGAACTTCAGTTTCACGTAAGTAAGTCTGAACAATGCTCTTAATCTTATGAATAATAGTTGTTATTTGTCTTTTTCAGGTTCTCTTTGAGTCAATATGGAAGAAAACAACTTCAGTTTTTACGTACGTATGGTAAAAATTATTCGAAAAAAATTGTTCTCTAAGCATATGACTAATATTTGAAATTTCTCTTTTTCAGGGTCTCTTTGAGTCAACAAGACAAGAACTTCAGTTTCACGTAAGTAAGTTGGAAATTATTTGAAAAAAGAATTGTTCTTTAGCTTATGACTAATATTTGTTATTTGTCTTTTTCAGATTCTCTTTGAGTCAACATGGAAGAAAACAACTTCAGTTCCACGTATATAAGGTACAAATTAGTCGAAAAGGATTGTTCTTAAGCATTTAACTAATATCTGTCGGTTGTCTTTTTTAGGTTTTCTCTTGAGTCAACAAAAAAGCGAAGAACTTCAGTTTCGCGTAAGTAAGTTATAAATTATTTGAAAAAGATTGTTCTTAAGCATATACCTACTATTTGATATTTTTCTTTTTCAGGTCTTTTTTGAGTCAACAATGGAGAAAAGAACTTCAGTTTCACGTAAGTAAGATATAAATTGTTTGAAAAGGATTGCTCTTAAGCATATGCTTAATATTTGTCTCTTTGAGGTTCCCTTTTGAGTCAACATAGAAAAAAAGGATTTCAGTTTCACATAAGTAAGTTGAAATTATGTTTAAAAAAATTGTTCTTAATCTTATGACTAATTTTTGATATTTCTCTTTTTCAGGTTCTCTTTTGAGTCAACATGGAAAAAAAGCAACTTCAGTTTCATGTATGTAAGGTATAAATCATAGGCAGCGCAATCGTGCTGCCTAAGTAAAGAACGATCTTGGCACAATGTTTTTTTTTTTTTTCTTTTTCCATACCAGGGCACTTCCTATCGAAGGAGTTGTCGTAGAAACTTCGAAAAGGGCTCATTCGATTAGGAATTGAAGTGGCTTGTGCACTTTTTAATAGTCGAAAGTGAAATGGATGGCAAAAAACACCCCTTCCATGCCGGACCATTTCCCCAAACTCATCCAATCAAAATTTTGAGATAGCAATTTTGTTCAGCGTAGTTGATTTGCAGATACAAAATGTGTTTTTGAGGAGGAGGAACTTCCCCCCAACACTCATGGCAAGGGTTTTAAGTTATGCCATGGGGCATATAAGAACGTTGTTGGCACAATGTATTATTTATTATTTTTCCTTTAGACCAGGGCACTTCGTATCGAAGAAGTTGTCGTAGAAACTTCGAAAAGGGCTCATTCAATTGGAAATTGGAGTGGCTTGTGCCCTTTTTAATAGTTGTAAGTGATTGGAAGGTACCTAACACCCCTTCGACGCCAACCATTTCCCGAAAAAAATCAATCAAAATTTGAGATAGCCATTTTGTTTCAGCATAGTTGATTTCCAGATAAAAATTATTTTTTGAGGAGGACACTCCCCCACAACCCTCAGGGCAGGGGTTGTAAGTTATGCCCTTGAGGCATATAAGGTTTTATAGAATGCGTTGTCGTAGAAACTTCGAAAAAGGCTCAGTCGATTGGAAATTCGAAGGGCTAGTGGATCTTTTTAATAGTCGAAAGTGATTGGAGGGCAAATCACACCCCTCTCACTTCAACCTTTTCCGCAAATACATACAATCAACATTTTAAGATAGCCATTTTGCTCAACGTAGTTGAAAGTTCTGAAAATTAGGTCTTTGAGGATGACACAGCCCCCCCCCCCCCACAGCCCTCAGGGCAAGGGATGTAAGTTATGCCCTGGGGGCCATATAAAGTTTTATAGAACGCGTTGTCGTAGAAACTTCAAAAAGTGCCCATTCGATTGGAAATTGAAGTGGCTAGTGCCCTTTTTAATAGTCGAAAGTGATTGGAAGGCAACTAACACCCCTTCCACGCCCACCATTTCCCCAAACACATCCAATCAAAATTTTGAGATAGCCATTTTGTTCCACGCAGTTTAAAGTTCAGTAAATTGTACCTTTGAGCAGGACACTGCCCCCACAGTCTTCAGAGGAAGGTTTATAAGTTATGCCCTGGGGCATATAAGGTTTTTATTGAAATCTTTGTCGTAGAAACTTTAAAACGGCTCATTCGATTGGAAGTTCAAGGACTAGTGCCCTTTTTAATAGTCGAAAATGATTTGAGGGCAACTAACCCCCCTCTTCACGCCCACCTTTTCCACAAACACATACAATCAAAATTTTTAGATAGCCATTTTATTCAACGTAGTTGAAAATTTTGGAAATTTGGTCTTTCAGGATGACAACTCCTCCTACCCCCCTCCCGCCCCCCCACAGCCCTCAGGGCATGGGTTGTAAGTTATTGCCTGGGGGCATATAAGGTTTTTACAGAAAGCGATGTTGTAGAAACTTCCAACAGCAGCAGGCCAGTAGCCAAAAGGGCTCATTCAATTGGAAATTGAAAGGGCTAGTGCCCTTTTTAATAGTCGAAAGTGATTGAAGGGCGACTAACCCCCCTCTCGCGCCCACCATTTTCCCAAACACATCCAATCAAAATTTTGAGCTATCCTTTTTTGTTTCAACGTAGTTGAAAGTTCTGGAAAGTAGGTCTTTTAGGATGATAGCCCCCTCAGAGCCCTCAGTGCAAGGGTTGTAAGTTATGTCCTGGGGGCATATAAGGTTTATATAGAGAGTTGTTGTAGAAATTTCAAAAAGGGCTCATTTGATTGGAAATTAAAATTGCCTTTTTTAATAGTCGAAAATGAGTGGAGAGTAATTAACCCCCTCTTACGCGCACTATTTCCCCAAAAACCTTCAATCAAAGTTTAAAGATAGCTATTTTGTTCAACGTAGTTGAAAGTTCTTGAAATTATGTATTTAAGGATGACAAACCCCCCAGAGAAAAGTTGTAAGTTATGCCCTGGGGGCATATAAGGTTTATATAGAAAGTTATTGTGGAAATATCAAAAAGGCCTCATTTGATTGGAAATTGAAATTGCCCTTTTTAATAGTCAAAAGTTATGGGAGGGTAACTAACCCCCCTCTCACGCCCACCATTCCCCCAAGCACATCCAATCAAAATTTTCAGATAGCCATTTTGTTCAACGTAGTAGAGAGTTCTGGAAATTAGGTCTTTCAGGATGACAGGCCCCCCCCCAAAGCCCTTCGGTCAAGGGTTGTAAGTTATGCCCTGGGAGCATATAAGGTTTTTAATGAAAGCGGTGTCGTATAAACTTCAAACGCCCACCATTTCACACATCCAATCAAAAATTTTGAGATAGCCATTTTGTTTAACGTAGTTGAAAGTTCCGGAAATTAGGTCTTAGAGAATGACAACCACCCTAACAGCCCTTTGGGTAAGGGTTGTAAGTTATGCCCTGGGGGTATATAAGGTGTTAGAAAGTGTTGTCGTAGAAACTCAGAAGGGGCTCATTCGATTGGGAATCGAAAGGCCTAGCGCCCTTTTTAATAGTCGAAAGTGATTTGAAGGCTTGAAATTTTTACAGTAAAAATCGATGTGGGTATAATGTATTTTTTTTTTTTTTTTTTTTTTTTTTTTTTTTTTTTTTTTTTTTTTTTTTTTTTAGACCAGGGCACGTCGTATCGAAAGAATTGTCGTAGGAACTTCGAAAAGGGGTCATTCGATTGAAAATAGAAAGGGCTGATGCTCTTTTTAATAGTCAAAAGTGATTGGAGGGCAACTAATCCCCCTCCCCATTCCACCCTCCCGTTTGCCCATAATGTTCAAAAACTAAATGTTGCCTTAAGATTAAATCTAAATGCACTGTGTTAATGCTAATTCCCAATAAGATATCTCAGAAGTATCCCAAGAACGACTGAGGTTATTATGTTCAAACTTTCGGGGCTACTTCTGCTCTTAAAATTTAACCAAATCAAAATAGCGTAAGTGTATCCAAGCTATCAAATAAAGTAAACAGATTTTTTTTGCGAATGGTATCAAGTTTTCCATTGCAGGTCAACTAGAGGATGTATATAACTAAATTAAACACTACTGTTTGTGTCCAGATTTTTAAAAGGGTGTATGTTGTTAAAAATTGCTGAAAACTTTTCTCCAGCATACAAATAGCCGAAAAAACTATAAAGTCTTAAAAAACGAAAAGATTCAAAGTATTATTTTCTTTTTCCCTGAAAAGACTATGTCAATATAAAAACGAACAGATATTAATTAAAAAAATATTTCCACAAAACAAGTTTTTGAAAGTAAAGTAAAGAATTCCATTAAACAAAAAAATAAGCAAAAACAAAATCAAATAATATACTAAGCGTGAAACTACCACAAGTCAGCATCGATAAATAAATAAAACCCAAAACGAACAGAAATTACAAGAGATAACCGAGTCAAACTCAAAACGAGCAGAAATTAACATAAGTTTGGGCTCAAAAACCCTATGCCTTCCAAGGCCAGAACATAATTTGCACTTTACTGAAAAAAGATACAAATGAATGTGCATTGTCAGTTTGAAATTTAGTAATCAAAATGTTAAATATTATTTGATTTATTAAAATTATAAAAGTTAAAACTTTTTTATTTTTTTCAGTAAAGTGCAAATTATGTTCTGGCCTTGGGAAGGCATAGAGGGTTTTTAGCCCAACTTATGTTAATTTCTGCTCGTTTTGAGTTTGACTCGGTTATTTATTGTAATTTCTGTTCGTTTTGGGTTTCGTTTACTTATCGATGCCGATTTGCGGTAGTTTCACGCTTGGTAGATTATTTGATTTTATTTTTGCTCATTTTTTTGTTTAATGGAGTTCTTTACTTTTCTTTGAAAAACTTATTTTGAGGAAAAATTTTGTTTTAATTAATTATTTGAAAAAGATTGTTGTAAGCTTATCACTAATATTTGATAATCTATATTTTGCAGGTTCCCTTTGAGTCATCGTAGAAGAAAACATCTTTAGTCTCACGTAAGTAAGGTATAAATTATTTCAAAAGGATTGTTCTTAAGCATATGCCTAATATTTGATATTTGTCTTTTTGAGGTTCCCTTTTGAATCAAAATAGAAGAAAAGAACTTGAGTTTCACGTAAGTAAGTTTGAAGCTATTTGAAAAAATTGTTCTTAAGCTTATGACTAATTTTTGTTATTTGTCTTTTTCACGTCAACTCACCGCAACGCCAAGCTGCTTGAGGCCAACACTGCTAAGGACGCTTCTCCTCCGTCCCAATCTATTCAAAGCCCTACAGCCTAAGAATTCTTTCGTAAAAATCTTTACAAAAATTCAGAAATTTCTAAAAAATAAAGTTTTTGAATTTCCACTTGACTCAGTTTATCAAATATATATAGGCCTATGTTTTCAATTAGTTTACACCTGTCTTGGAGGGTGAAGGCGTTTAGACCCTTTCTCCTACGACTCTAGAGACATAAAAGTGAAAAAATCATAAACATCCGGGAATGATTCCTCATAAACTTTTTTTTCCTGAAAAATAACTACTAAGATGTATACAAGTATTTTCTCTTTGCCGATTCTAAGATGTATTGACTCTCCTCAGCTGTCTGCGTGTCCCTTTGTTCTTCTTTTTTCATCCCTCTGACATTTTCTTATCGTTAAATCATACTTCTCTTTTTATTATTCGGCTTTTAAAGCATTTTAATTCCATTTGTAGTTTTCATGTTTTCCCTGATTTTGTCTTGGTTATTCTCTTTTCTTTGTATTCATTTTTTCCCAGCTCTTTCCGTATTTATGTCTTTCATGGATGTTAGTAAATAAGAAAACAAGTTCATTCAACTGAAAGTAAGGAGCTATATCAAAACTTAAAACAAACAGAAATTATTACGAATATGAAAAGGTAGACCCTCCTCAAGACCGCACTCTTTACGCTAAAGTTTTTTTTTTTAGAGTTTTTAAAAAAGCTTAATTATTCTAATTAAAGTTCCTTTGTGTTTCAGGAGTCGTTTTTAAAGAATTCAGACACAAAGTCAAATTTTTAGCCTAAAGAGCGAGGTCTTGAGGAGGATTAACTTCTTTCATAGGCCTATATGTAACAATTTCTGTTCGTTTTTAGTTTTTGGGTTTGCTCCTTACTTTCAGTTGAGCAAACTTTTGTATTATTTGGTTTTTGATCGTTTTTCTAAATAATGCCGGGATATGCAGCTCCCACTCCATGGAAAATTACTTCCTCCCACGTGAAATTCTTCCATGGAAAGTTACCCCCTCACCAGGGAAATTCCCCCCAGACAATTCCATTCTAGTTGAAAATGCCACCCGGAAAGTTTCTTGTGGACGATTCCCTGTGAAAAATTTTTCTTAGCTCACTTTCACTTGGTAAATGCTTCAATTTCGGATTTTCTAAAAATCTTGCCGGAAATCCCTTACTCTGTGGAAAATTTTTCCCGCAAATAGCCCCTCCCCTGCCCCGTAGTAGAAGGTTGCTTCCGTAAAAGTTCCCTCTGAAAGATTAATCACCTCTGGGGAAAACTAAACTAAAAAAAAAAATAAATAAATAAATAAACACGCATCTGTAATTTTTCTTCTGACAGAAAATACAAAAGTTTCAAATTTTTGCAGATGGGAGCTTGAAACCTATACAATAGGGTTCTCGGTTACATTGAATTTGATGGTGTGGTTTTCATTAAGATTCCTTGACTTTTAAGGGGTGCTCCCCCCTTTTTTCTAAAATCAAGCAAATTTTCTCAGGCTCGTAACTTTTGATGGGTTACACTAAACTTGATAAATCTTATATATCTGTAATCAGTATAATAAGCCAATAGTATATTTTTCAATATCAAAAGTTTTTAGAGTTCCAGTAATTATTGACCCGCGTCGGTCTTTACGTACAGTTCGTTACCACGAACTGTTTGATAAAAGCACGAGAGACCGTTTCTACATTTTAAGGACAGCTTTATTTTGAAGTATCTTGGCCCTTCATGTTTCATTGTTTATGTAGGTAATCGCTACGCGTTAGCAAAAATAATTTTCCTTTTTTTTGTTTTGTTTTGGATTATTTGTTTACTTATTATGTTAAATAGAGTCAAAAACTTAAAGTCAAGCCAATGATATTAGAAATCAAAAACCTTTTACCCAGCAGTTGAATCATTGAAATCCCCAATGTTCTACTAGCAGTTAAGCAGGAATTTATTTCAGGAGATTACGGCTCAGTCAGGGGAGGGGTGAAGTTTTCCAACATAGCAAAAATAGGTAAAATAGGTCAAATATTTGGAACATTCTAGAAAAAATCGTTATAACTGAGAAATACCAGAGGATCTTGGGCTTTAGCGTCAGGAAGTCCTTCTTACTAACATTTTACCAAAGAAGTCATTTCTATGGTAGTTTTATTCTTCTTTTTGTTTTAGTGCTTTGTGCTTGATGGTTAATTCGATGTCATCGTTTTTGTATCTTGGATTTTCAATAACCACTTTTCAGGGCCCTTCTTCAAAACCATTCTTTTATTTTCATTTTGCTTTGGTTGTTATTGCTGACGTACATTTTATGCTCGATTGGTTCTTATTATTTTGATTTTGCTATAAGCCTGAGAGTTTTTGAACTACTAATTAAAAGGTTTATTTTTCTTTTTTGTTCCTTTTTTTGCTTAAGATCACAAACTCGGCAATTTTCCATCTTAGATCACAATAGCTGTTAGTTTATAACAAATTCTCGAAAATCCATGGATCTATCCAAGGACCTAGGAATATTCCCAACTTTTTTACAAAAACTTGAACGATACTATAAGAAATGCCAATCCAATATTTTCTTTTATTCTAACCTGAAATATTTTGGGATGTAATAAGCCCCAAGGTTATTCCGAGTTGAAATACCCTCCCTTCTCTGCCCGCTTGAAAATTGGGCATACTGTTTCTTCTTCTTGGCTCGTTTTTTTTCACCCAGTCATGGTGTAAAAATTTCGATTTCTGTAAGAATATTGAAAAGCATTTAGACTTGATACCTTTTTTTAGCTATGATAGAACTACAAACTCAAGCCTTACGTAAGAAAAGATGCATCCGCTATGAAATATCTTGTCCTTACCTTACTAAGGGTTTGTAATATATCCTTCCTACTCAAATTTTTAAAGCTACTAACATCTCCAAGAACAATTTTGTATATAGTTTCCGAAAATAAATATCACTTGTATAAGTAAAATCATAGTTTACATTTAAATATCTCGTTGAAAAGTGAAAAGAAAACTGTTCATTGAGACCTTTTCCTGTAACTCGTCAGGATGCAGGATTTCCAACTCTTTGAACAAATTGAATTTTTCGCCCTAAATGGTTTCACACCGGTTTTTGAAAATTATCCTGTAAAAATACATGTCTCTCTTTACATGGTAACCAATGTCTGATACAGACGACAGTTTATGGCGGAGAACATCTCATAAAACATAATGAAGGTAAAACTGTTTTAGGAATTAAACGCAGGGTTGTATGGCAGACTGATTTTGCTAAATATCTCAGAGGCATAAATATCATGCGCAAGATAGCCTGTGGAAGGAGAGGAGGGCAAAGAATAACTCCCCTTGAAGTCCCTTCCATGGGACCATACCAAGGGTAACTTTTCTAAAACAGTAATGCAAATGGCTATTCGGATATTTGGAGGAAAAACAAAAGAAGATGGTCTCCAAGAACATCCCTACCCCAAATCATTTTTCAACAAATTTTCTTATCTTGTCCTATAGTTTATGTACAATTAATTGCCTATTTGGGCCTTTTTATAATGTGGTCACTATCCCACAAACCCCATGAATCACCTCTTCATTCCTCGCTAGAGATAAGAACTGTGCCCACTTATATTCAGGACTGTGGAAAAGAAGTGTGGGCCTACGGAGCAACTTTCACTCACTCCTAGAGGAAGAGAAAAGTCAACCAGTCTTTTTCTGATCGATTGTAAACTTATATGCTTGATTTCTTGGGCCATGGGGACCAAAGTTCACAAAAAAAGCATTTTGAAAATATTTTTGTACCCAAAGATGGGTCTTGGTAAAGGGTCAATTAACTTTTTGCTCGAACGGCTTGAAAACTAGACACCCAAATATGGTGCTCAAAAAATGCACAAAACTTTATTTTTCTGGTCTCCTTGAAACTTACATTTGCGAGTCCTTGTAGCCTACTAAGGGGACTCCAATTCACAAACGAAAATTATAAAAAAAAAAAAAATGGTTCACTTTTCTTGGACTTTGCTTGGAACTTTCTCCATTTGGCCTAGACTCTCAGAGCAAGTAGCCTAGACCAAGGGAAACTTAATGAAAACAAAAGTTTGGAGGAACGTCGTTGGTTTGCATCAAGCAATTTTAATTTTATTTGAGGTAATTTCTGTTTACTGAAGTTTAACTTAATTCTCCATTTTAATGTATGTTTTGTTTAGGTTCAATTTGTTCATTCGTGGTAATCTCTATTATTTAGAAGTCATATTTTTTTCAATGACTCTGTTTTCATCATTTTAAGTTTCAATATTGCTCTTTACTTTTCATGGATTTTTTTTTGTATAAAAGGCTTTTTGAATTACTACTAAAACCTTAAACTATCTGAAAAAACAGCCACAAAAGAAGTGAAACAAAATAATTGAAACCACCATGACTGAATCAATACTGCCCCTCCCCCCAGACTACTAAGGCCTAGAGTGACATTTACAACGTACTGGAAACAATATATATTTTCAAAAAAACTATTGAATTTGCCCACCAAGCATGATCTTGATTACATGCTTTTACGGAGTTTTTTCTTCTTTTTGCACAGCCAATCAGTACGTTGTACGTTTTAAGCTCCATGTTCTCTCAGGAGTTTAAAACCCTGTTTTGAAACCTGGGGATATTATAGCATTTCGCGCGCTCTTCAAAGCCAAGAGAAGATCAGACCCATGCACACATTTTGCTCCACACTCCTGAGCATAAGTTGTGCACAATCTTTATTTTTAGGAAGAAAGGAAGAGAATTGTGCAGGGTTTTTTTAATAGTTTGACGATGATGATGCCAATGACAACGGTGGTGCATATGATGGTTTAAACTTCAAGAACAGCTATTAGTTTGACCTATATATGAATTTCCGTAATTGTACAAAATAAAATTTGAATCACTTTTTTCTGGATAGTCTGACCAAATTTTATTTCATCTTTTAACAAAAGTTGTAAGATTCAGAATTAATTAGCTTAAAACGTAGATAGGGTCTAAAGGCCCTGAAGCTCATTCATAGCCCATGGGCCTTATCTTTATATCATATAGATAGTATTAGTTTGGGTTTGGGTGTCAAGCCTACTAGGGGCTTGAATGTTTTAGTCGTTTGTCATGGCTTTTAACGGGCATACTAGTAGTAACCAAGGTACTATTTTGCTTACGCCCCCGTACCAAACAGGTTTCTGGTAGGTATAATCTGGTTTGGTAGGTATAATCTGGTTAGGTGGGTATAATCTGGTTTGGTTCAAGTTTTCCTGACACAATTTATCGGATTTCTAATTCAGGGTATACATGTCTTTTATGACGCAGCCAGATGGGTTTTGAAGCACTTTCATCATAACATGTTTTATTATTATTTTTTTTTGGCAATTGAAATTTTTTTTGTGGGTACATATGGAATCCGGTTTAATAGCCTGTAGCTTAAAGGTATCTGAGATCTCGCTCCAGTATCGCATACACTATTAGAGATATCAAAATGATATCTCATTTGCATTAAGCTAACTCAATTTGCGAAAAAAGAAATTCCATTTATGGGATGTTATAATTAGAATGGTTTTAAGTTGAAAATTGTGACGTAAAAATAACTCTATTTGCGAATTTTTTTGCGAAAAGGTATTTGCGTAAAGGTATTGCGTTGGTTAAGAATGCCTCACGGGTAATTAAAGAATGGGATGCTTCCATCAGCAATACAAAGAATATGCTCAGATACTTAATAGATTTGACGCCTACAAGAGACATTGGTAAAAGGTATTCAATAGCTTAATTGAAAAGTAACGATAGAATGACATTGTGACTTGACCTAGCTTTACCTCTCCGATGTGGTCTGTATAATACACAAGTAAACGTTTGAAAAAGTATTGTCAATTTAAAATAGGATCTAACGTTCCCTTCGTTCCCCCATTTCTGAGGGGCAGGGGAGGGTAGGAGAGGGGGAGAGGGAGTCAATTTTGGAGGTATAAAAAGTACCATTCATTGCGATCGTAGCACTATATTGGCTCGTTTTAAATACTTCAGCTTGTCTATTCATTTGTGTTAAATAAAAATCTTGAATCTGGAAAATGAAAAAATAAGTATTTAAACAAAATGTACGATGCTGCTAATTAAAGAATAGTAGGCTACACTCAGAATTGTTTGCATGAGGGTTCAGTTAAAGACGTTCCCTTCATTCCCCCACTTCTGAGGGCAGGGGAGGGTAGGAGGGGGAGTCAATTTTGGAGGTATAACAAGTACCATTCATTACGATCATAGCTCTATGTTGGCTCGTTTTAAATACTTCAGCTTGTCTATTCATTTGTGTTAAATAAAAATCTTGAATCTGGAAAATGAAAAAAAATAAGTATTTAAACAAAATGTACGATGCTGCTAATTAAAGAATAGTAGGCTACACTCAGAATTGTTTGCATGAGGGTTCAGTTAAAGACGTTCCCTTCGTTCCCCCATTTCTGAGGGACAGGGGGAGGGTAGGAGAGGGGGAGGGGGAGTCAATTTTGGAGGTATAACAAGTACCATTCATTGCGATCATAGTTCTATATTGGCTCGTTTTAAATACTTCAGCTTGTCTATTCATTTGTGTTAAATAAAAATCTTGAATCTGGAAAATGAAAAAATAAGTATTTAAACAAAATGTACGATGCTGCTAATTAAAGAATAGTAGGCTACACTCAGAATTGTTTGCATGAGGGTTCAGTTAAAGACGTTCCCTTCGTTCCCCCATTTCTGAGGGGCAGGGGAGAGTAGGAGAGGGGAGGGGGAGTCAATTTTGGAGGTATAAACAAGTACCATTCATTGCGATCATAGCTCTATGTTGGCTCGTTTTAAATACTTCAGCTTGTCTATTCATTTGTGTTAAATAAAAATCTTGAATCTGGAAAATAAAAAATAAGTATTTAAACAAAATGTACGATGCTGCTAATTAAAGAATAGTAGGCTACACTCAGAATTGTTTGCATGAGGGTTCAGTTAAAGATGGTTCACTTGCACGAGGGTTCAGATGCATGGGGGTTCAGTTGCTTGGGGTTCAGTTACACGAGGATTCAGTTACAATGGAACCCACACAGGGTTTCGGTTATACAGGGGTTCAGTTACATGGAGGGTTCAGTTGCACGGGGGTTGAGTTAAATGGGTCTTGAGTTCCACGAGAGTCGACTATAAATAAACCTTTTGCGTCTTTCTGAACTTTCAGTGAGAGGTGGGCGATGTATTTAGTTTTAAATAATTCTAAGAGGAATTGAGTTTTTCTTTCATTGAAATGCAAGAGTTGGATTATTTCAGTAATGATTTGTCGTGGTTTAGCTTGTCACAGTTACATTCTCTTGATCTTTCAAAGTTCACTTTGATTTTATTTCATTGATTCTTTTTGTTTGCATGTCCGGGTTGATGTTTGCAAGTCCAAGTTGGGTTTTCAGACCTAGGTTTTTTAGATTTTCGTGTGTGTTTGACTCCTGGGGATTTATTATTTGAGAAGTTAACTTTAGTATTTTGTGGTTTTACGTGCCTGAAATCATGAATTAGAATAGTTAATTTAGCTGTTTGGGTTTTCAGACCTAGTTTTTTTTTTTTTTAGATTTTCATGGGCGTTAGGTTCCTGGGACTTATTATTTGAGAAGTTAACTTTAGTATTTCGTATTTGACGTGCCTACTTAGGTAATAATGGAACATTTAGTATTTTTCTAATGTAAGTGTTTTTTCTTAAGAAATTCCCACTTGAGGTTTTATGACTCCTCCCCACAATGAATTCAGATGGTTTTAGGACTCATCTCACTAGCCATAACTCCATTCAACCTTGAGCGAAGGTATAAAAGTTTGATGAAGTATTTCTCTACTTAACAACTACATTAATAGCCTCCAAGATGATTTTTTTTGTCTCAAAAAAATATGTTAATACGTTTAAGCAATAAATATCTTTAAGCTTAACCCGTCTTTATTCTTTAGAATAGTTTTATTCATTTCATTAAATTATGAAGAAATTGTAAGTAAGTAACAAATAGCTTTCTTGAATTCGCTTCCTGGACACAATACAGATATTTAATTCAAGAAATCATAATAAAATCGCAAGTAAGTAATAAAGTCTTTATTGTTTTCACCTATTGGATACACAATACTGAAATTTCATTCAAGAAATTATGAAAAAATTCTCAGTAAGTAACAATTTCTTTCTTGAAGTCAACTCTTGGATACACAATACGGAAATTTCATTTAAGAAATTATGAAAAAATTGTAAGCAAGTAACAAACTCTTTCCTGAAGTCACCTCTTGGATACACAATGCAGAAACTTCATTTAAGAGACTATGAAAAAATTGTAGGTATTCGCTTCCTACAGATATACAGATATGATATTTCGATATGATATTTGGACACAATACAGATATTTAATTCAAGAAATCATAATAAAATCGCAAGTAAGTAATAAAGTCTTTATTGTTTTCACCTATTGGATAAACAATACTGAAATTTCATTCAAGAAATTATGAAGGAATTTTTAAATAGGTAACACACTCATTCTTGAAGCCACCTCTTGTATACACAATGCAGAAATTTCACTTAAGAAATTATCAAAAATTGTAAGTAAGTAGCAAATTCTTTCTTGAATTCGCCTCCTGGATAAATCGCAAGTAAGTAATAAAGTCTTTATTGTTTTCACCTATTGGATACACAATACTGAAATTTCATTCAAGAAATTATGAAGGAATTGTAAATAGGTAACACACTCATGTTACCTCATGGATACACAATGCAGAAATTTCATTTAAGAAATTATCAAAAATTGTAAGTAAGTAGCAAATTCTTTCTTGAATTCGCCTCCTGGGTAAATAAACAAGACAGTTCATTAAAGAAATTATGAAAAAATTGTAAGTAAGTAGCAAATTCTTTCTTGAATTCACCTGCTGGATAAACAAAAAAAAAGGACCCCCTGGGAAGACATTTCGTTCAAGAAATTATGACAAAATTCCAAGTAAGTAACAAACTCTTTATTGTTTTCATGACTTAGATACACGATGTAGAAATTTAATTCAAGAAATTATGAAAAAATTCTCAGTAAGTAACAATTTCTTTCTTGAAGTCAACTCTTGGATACACAATACGGAAATTTCATTTAAGAAATTATGAAAAAATTGTAAGCAAGTAACAAACTCTTTCCTGAAGTCACCTCTTGGATACACAATGCAGAAACTTCATTTAAGAAACTATGAAAAAAATTGTAAGTAAGTAACAAATTCTTTCTTGAAGTCACCTCTTGGAGGCACAATACAGAAATTTCATTAAAGAAATTATGAAAAAATTGTAAGTAAGTAGCAAATTCTTTCTTGAATTCACCTGCTGGATAAACAAAAAGACATTTCGATCAAGAAATTATGACAAAATTCTAAGTAAGTAACAAACTCTTAATTGTTTTCACGACTTAGTTATACGATGTAGAAATTTAATTCAAGAAATTATGAAAAAATTCTCAGTAAGTAACAATTTCTTTCTTGAAGTCAACTCTTGGATACACAATACGGAAATTTCATTCAAGAAATTATGAAAATATTTGTAAGTAAGTAACAAACTCTTTTTGTTTTCACCTCTTGGATATACAGTACAGATACTTCATTCAAGAAATTATGAAAAAATCGCAAGTAAGTAACTTTAATTTTCTCTTTATCACAAACAATTTTCACTTAGCCACACGATGTAGAAATTTAATTCAAGAAATTATGAAAAAATTCTCAGTAAGTAACAATTTCTTTCTTGAAGTCAACTCTTGGATACACAATACGGAAATTTCATTCAAGAATTTCATGACTTAGATACACGATGTAGAAATTTGATTCAAGAAATTATGAAAAATTCTCAGTAAGTAACAATTTCTTTCTTGAATTTCGTTCAAGAAATTATGACAAAATTCTAAGTAAGTAGCAAACTCTTAATTATTTCACGACTTAGATATACGATGTAGAAATTTAATTCAAGAAATTATGAAGAAATTCTCAGTGAGTAACAATTTCTTTCTTGAAGTCAACTCTTGGATACACAATCGGAGATTTCATTCAAGAATTTCATGACTTAGATACACGATGTAGAAATTTGATTCAAGAAATTATGAAAAAATTCTCAGTAAGTAACAATTTCTTTCTTGAATTTCGTTCAAGAAATTATGACCAAATTCTAAGTAAGTAACAAACTCTTAATTGTTTTCACGACTTAGATATACGATGTAGAAATTTAATTCAAGAAATTATGAAAATATTTGTAAGTAAGTAACAAAACTCTTTTTGTTTTCACCTCTTGGATACACAGTACAGATACTTCATTCAAGAAATTATGAAAAAATCGCAAGTAAGTAACTTTTTTTTTTCCTCTTTATCACAAACAATTTTCACTTAGCCACACGATGTAGAAATTTAATTCAAGAAATTATGAAAAAATTCTCAGTAAGTAACAATTTCTTTCTTGAAGTCAACTCATGGATACACAATACGGAGATTTCATTCAAGAATTTCATGACTTAGATACACGATGTAGAAATTTGATTCAAGAAATTATGAAAAAATTCTCAGTAAGTAACAATTTCTTTCTTGAATTTCGTTCAAGAAATTATGACCAAATTCTAAGTAAGTAACAAACTCTTAATTGTTTTCACGACTTAGATATACGATGTAGAAATTTAATTCAAGAAATTATGAAGAAATTCTCAGTAAGTAGCAATTTCTTTCTGAAGTCAACTCTTGGATACACAATACGGAAATTTCATTCGAGAAATTATGAAAATATTTGTATTTTAAGTAACAAACTCTTTTTGTTTTCACCTCTTGGATATAAAGTACAGACACTTCATTCAAGAAATTATGAAAAAATCGCAAGTAAGTAACTTTTTGTTTTTTCTCTTATCACAACATTTTCACTTAGCCACACACGATGTAGAAATTTAATTCAAGAAATTATGAAAAATTCTCAGTAAGTAACAATTTCTTTCTGTTTCATAAGAAATTATGAAAAGTTACTTACTTGCGATTTTTTCATAATTTCTTGAATGAAGTATCTGTACTGTATATCCAAGAGGTGAAAACAAAAAGAGTTTGTTACTTACTTACAAATATTTTCATAATTTCTTGAATGAAATTTCCGTATTGTATATCCAAGAGTTGACTTCAAGAAAGAAATTGTAACTTACTGAGAATTTCTTCATAATTTCTTGAATTAAATTTCTACATCGTATATCTAAGTCGTGAAAACAATTAAGAGTTTGTTACGTACTTAGAATTTTGTCATAATTTCTTGAACGAAATGTCTTTTTGTTTATCCAGCAGGTGAATTCAAGAAAGAATTTGCTACTTACTTACAATTTTTTCATAATTTCTTTAATGAAATTTCTGCATTGTGTATCCAAGAGGTGACTTCAAGAAAGAATTTGTTACTTACTTACAATTTTTTCATAGTTTCTTAAATGAAGTTTCTGCATTGTGTATCCAAGAGGTGACTTCAGGAAAGAGTTTGTTACTTGCTTACAATTTTTTCATAATTCTTAAATGAAATTTCCGTATTGTGTATCCAAGAGTTGACTTCAAGAAAGAAATTGTTAGTTACTGAGAATTTTTTCATAATTTCTTGAATTAAATTTCTACATCGTGTATCTAAGTCATGAAAACAATAAAGAGTTTGTTACTTACTTGGAATTTTGTCATAATTTCTTGAACGAAATGTCTTTTTTTGTTTATCCAGCAGGTGAATTCAAGAAAGAATTTACTACTTACTTACAATTTTTTCATAATTTCTTTAATGAACTGTCTTGTTTATTTACCCAGGAGGCGAATTCAAGAAAGAATTTGCAACTTACTTACAATTTTTGATAATTTCTTAAATGAAATTTCTGCATTGTGTATCCATGAGGTAACATGAGTGTGCTACCTATTTACAATTCCTTCATAATTTCTTGAATGAAATTTCAGTATTGTGTATCCAATAGGTGAAAACAATAAAGACTTTATTACTTACTTGCGATTTATCCAGGAGGCGAATTCAAGAAAGAATTTGCTACTACTTACAATTTTTGATAATTTCTTAAGTGAAATTTCTGCATTGTGTATACAAGAGGTGACTTCAAGAATGAGTGTGTTACCTATTTAAAATTCCTTCATAATTTCTTGAATGAAATTTCAGTATTGTGTATCCAATAGGTGAAAACAATAAAGACTTTATTACTTACTTGCGATTTTATTATGATTTCTTGAATTAAATATCATTATTGTGTCCAGGAAGCGAATACTTACAATTTTTTCATAGTTTCTTAAATGAAGTTTCTGCATTGTGTATCCAAGAGGTGACTTCAGGAAAGAGTTTGTTACTTGCTTACAATTTTTTCATAATTTCTTAAATGAAATTTCCGTATTGTGTATCCAAGAGTTGACTTCAAGAAAGAAATTGTTACTTACTGAGAATTTTTTCATAATTTCTTGAATGAAATTTCAGTATTGTGTATCCACTAGGTGAAAACAATAAAGACTTTATTACTTACTTGCGATTTTATTATGATTTCTTGAATTAAATATCTGTATTGTGTCCAGGAAGCGAATTCAAGAAAGCTATTGTTACCTACTTACAATTTCTTCATAATTAATGAAATGAATAAAACTATTCTAAAGAATAAAGACGGGTTAAGCTTAAAGATATTTATTGCTTAAACGTATTAACATATTTTTTTAGAAAAAAAAATCATCTTGGAGGCTATTAATGTAGTTGTTTAAGTAGAGAAATACTTCATCAAACTTTTATACCTTCGCTCAAGGTTGAATGGAGTTATGGCTATTGAGATGAGTCCTAAAGCCATCTGAATTCATTGTGGGGAGGAGTCATAAAACCTCAAGTGGGAATTTCTTAAGAAAACACTTACATTAGAAAAAATACTAAATGTTCCATTATTACCTAAGTAGGCACGTCAAATACGAAATACTAAAGTTAACTTCTCAAATAATAAGTCCCAGGAACCTAACGCCCACGAAAATCTAAAAAAAAAACAAAAAAACTAGGTCTGAAAACCCAAACAGCTAAATTAACTATTCTAATTCATGATTTCAGGCACGTAAAACCACAAAATACTAAAGTTAACTTCTCAAATAATAAATCCCCAGGAGTCAAACACACACGAAAAATCTAAAAAACCTAGGTCTGAAAAAACCCAACTTGGACTTTCAAACATCAACCCGGACATGCAAACAAAAAGAATCAATGAAATAAAATCAAAGTGAATTTTGAAAGATCAAGAGAATGTAACTGTGACAAGCTAAACCACGACAAAGCATTACTGAAATAATCCAACTCTTGCATTTCAATGAAAGAAAAACTCAATTCCTCTTAGAATTATTTAAACTAAATACTTACCCCACCACCTCTCACTGAAAGTTCAGAAAGACGCAAAAGGTTTATTTATAGTCGATTCTCGTGGAACTCAAGAGTAGAAAGGCCTTATTGACTCCCATCTCTCACCCCTGCTGCCACCTACAACTTTTTTACATAATTTATGCATGTTTTTATGTCTGTTCGTTGTCAGTGAGAATGGAAAAACAGTATTTTTTCACTTAAAAAACATGAATTTTCTCGCTTTGATGGTTGTTTTCTTGGATGGTTATGGGTGCTGGTCAATTATTTGATGTTTTTCATGGATATCAACAGCAATTCATGTCTGTTTTATGTATGTTCGTTGTCAGTGAGAATAAAAAAACAGGAACTTTCTCACATTTATGGATGTCAACAGCAATTCATGTCTGTTTTATGTCTGTTCGTTGTCAGTGAGAATGGACATGCTCGACGCGAATGTTATGTGATTGTTTGGCTAACCTAACCTGAGAACTTGATTTACATAATCGGCGGGGAAATTATTGATTCACGAAGGGGAATTAAGAAACAAACATGGCTTCTTTGATCTTTATGCGAACCTAACCTGAGAACTTGATTTACATAATCGGCGGGGAAATTATTGATTCACGAAGGGGGAATTAAGAAACATTATGGTTTCTTTGATCTTTAGGCGAACCTAACCTGAGAACTTGATTTACATAATCGACGGGGAAATTATTGATTCACGAAGGGGGAATTAAGAAACATTATGGTTTCTTTGATCCTTAGGCGAACCTAACCTGAGAACTTGATTTACATAATCGGCGGGGAAATTATTGATTCACGAAGGGGGAATTAAGAAACATTATGGTTTCTTTGATCTTTAGGCGAACCTAACCTGAGAACTTGATTACATAATCGACGGGGAAATTATTGATTCACGAAGGGGGAATTAAGAAACATTATGGTTTCTTTGATCTTTAGGCGAACCTAACCTGAGAACTTGATTTACATAATCGGCGGGGAAATTATTGATTCACGAAGGGGGAATTAAGAAACATTATGGTTTCTTTGATCTTTAGGCGAACCTAACCTGAGAACTTGATTTACATAATCGGCGGGGAAATTATTGATTCACGAAGGGGGAATTAAGAAACATTATGGTTTCTTTGATCTTTAGGTGAACCTAACCTGAGAACTTGATTTACATAATCGACGGGGAAATTATTGATTCACGAAGGGGGAATCAAGAAACATTATGGTTTCTTTGATCCTTAGGCGAACCTAACCTGAGAACTTGATTTACATAATCGGCGGGGAAATTATTGATTCACGAAGGGGGAATTAAGAAACATTATGGTTTCTTTGATCTTTAGGCGAACCTAACCTGAGAACTTGATTTACTTAATCGACGGGAAATTATTGATTCACGAAGGGGGAATTAAGAAACATTATGGTTTCTTTGATCTTTAGGCGAACCTAACATGAGAACTTGATTTACATAATCGGCGGGGAAATTATTGATTCACGAAGGGGGAATTAAGAAACATTATGGTTTCTTTGATCTTTAGGCGAACCTAACCTGAGAACTTGATTTACATAATCGGCGGGGAAATTATTGATTCACGAAGGGGGAATTAAGAAACATTGTGGTTTCTTTGATCTTTAGGCGAACCTAACCTGAGAACTTGATTTACATAATCGGCGGGGGAATGTATTGATTCACGAAGGGGGAATTAAGAAACATTATGGCTTCTTTAATCTTAGGTTTGAGGGATAAACGTTCTTTAGGTCAGAGAGAAAAATTAATATTCTATTTTGAAATAGGGCTTCATTGATCTTTAGTGTCAGGAATTATAAATGACATCACTTGTTATCTTGGAATTATGCGGGAGTCTAAAGAGATAGAAATTCTATTTTTAAATACGGCTTCACTGAGCTTTAAGTCGGAGAGATAAATTGATATTCTAACGAAACCTTAATAGTTTAGCTAGGAACATTTATGAGATGACGAGATTAACGTAGGAAAGGGTTTCCTAGAAATTTGAAATGTGTCAGCGCAGGGATGCCAAAAACAAAAGGAACACACAGAAATCACTTTTAGGGGATTATTTGGGCGAAACCGTTTTAGACAGGTTTTGGAATTATTTCAGCGAAACAGTTAGAGACATTTTAAAAGATGATTTAAAAGATGATTCTAGAAGAGGTTTGGAGTGTGGTCGTTATAATACACAAGTTCCATTTGAACAGTGATGTGAGGTCCCCTACCACAACCCCAAAGGGTTCCGATCCCCCCACCCCAACCCCGAAGGAACCCACCGGTCCTCAAAGGTTCTCCGGATTCCCAAAGGGCCCCCGGCGCCCCAAAGGCTCCTGAGCCACCATTTTAATACTGTTTAAGGCTTTATTATATTTTTTTCAGAACAAATTATTATTTTAGGGAATTATTTCGGCGAAACAGTTAGAGACATTTTAAAAGATGATTTTTGAAGAGATTTTAGAAGAGGATTTGAGGGTGAAACTCTGAGGTCGTTATAATACACAAGTTCCATTTGAACAGTGTCGTGAGGTCCTCTACCCCAACCCCAAAGGGTTCCGATCCCCCCATCCCAACCCCGAAGGAAGCGCCCGGTCCTCAAAGGTCCCCCCAAGCTCCCAAAGGACCACCCGGCCCTCAAGGGTCCCACAGACCCTCAAAGGCTCTCCCCGAACCCCGTCTTTCGTTGATGTGTATTGTCTGAAACTTATGATTTGGGATATGTAAATTACTATTTCGGACTTTTCTGAGCTAGATTTCTTAGTCTTTCGTTGGTGTGTGTTGTCTGAAACCTATGATTTGGGATGGATGGATTGCAATTTTTGACTTTTCTGAGCTGGATTTCTTAGCCGTTCATAGGTGAGTGCTGTCAGAAAATTATGATTTGGGATGTGTAGTTTGCAAGTTGGACTTTTCAGAGCTATGATTCTTAGTCTCTCATAGGCGTTTGTTGTCTGAAACTTCTAGTTTGGGATGAATAGTTTGCTATTTCAGGCTTTTCTGAGCTAAGGTTTCCTAATATTTCGTAGGTGAATGTTGTCTGAAACTTATGATTTGGGATATGTAAATTACTATTTCGGGCTTTTCTAAGCTAGATTTCTTAGTCTTTCGTTGGTGTGTGTTGTCTGAAACCTATGATTTGGGATGGGTGGATTGCTATTTTTGACTTTTCTGAGCTGGATTTCTTAGCCGTTCATAGGTGTGTGTTGTCTGAAACTTATGATTTGGGATGGTTAATTTGCTATTTTTGACTTTTCTGAGCTAGGTTTCTTAGCCTTTCATATGTGTGCTGTCAGAAAATTATGATTTGGGATTTGTAGTTTGCATTTTGGACTTTTCAGAGCTAGGATTCTTAGTCCCTCATAGGTGTTTGTTGTCTGAAGCCTATAGTTTGGGATGAGTAGTTTGCTATTTCAGGCTTTTCATAGCCAGATTTCTTAGTATTTCGTAGGTGTGTGTTGTCTGAAACCTATGATTTGGATTGTGTGGGTTGCTATTTTTTGACTTTTCATAGCCAGATTTCTTAGTCTTTCGTAGGTGTGTGTTGTCTGAAACCTATGATTTGGATTGTGTGGATTGCTATTTTTTGACTTTTCTGAGCTGGATTTCATAGCCTTTCGTAGGGATATGTTGACTGAAACCTATGATTTTGGATGAGTGGTTTGCTTTTTGGACTTTTCAGAGCTGGATTTCTTAGCCGTTCATAGGCGAGTGTTGTCTGAAACCTATGATTTGGGATGGTTAATTTGCTATTTTTTACTTTTCTGAGCTAGGTTTCTTAGCCTTTCATAGGTGTGTGTTGTCAGAAAATTATGATTTGGGATGTGTAGTTTGCTATTTCAGGCTTTTCTGAGCTAAGGTTTCCTAGTATTTCGTAGGTGAATGTTGTCTGAAACCAATAGTTTGGGATGAGTAGTTTGCTATTTCAGGCTTTTATGAGCTAGGTTCTTAGCCTTTCGTAGGTGTGTGCTGACTGAAACTTATGATTTGGGATATGTAATTTGCTATTTCCGACTTTTCATAACCAGATTTCTTAG
The DNA here is from genome assembly GCA_027921565.1 of Artemia sinica. Classification (NCBI taxonomy): domain Eukaryota; kingdom Metazoa; phylum Arthropoda; class Branchiopoda; order Anostraca; family Artemiidae; genus Artemia; species Artemia sinica. Next base: position 55,699,348 of record CM051258.1, on the reverse strand, counting down.
TCTTTCGTAGGTGTGTGGTGTCTGAAACCTATGATTTGGGATGTGTGGGTTGCTATTTTTTGACTTTTCTGAGCTGGATTCTTAGCCTTTCGTAGGCGTATGTTGACTGAAACCTATGATTTGGGATGGTTAATTTGCTATTTTTGACTTTTCTGAGCTAGATTTCTTAGCCTTTCATAGGTGTGTGCTTTCAGAAAATTATTGTTTGGGAGGTGTAGTTTGCTTTTTGGACTTTTCAGAGCTAGGATTCTTAGTCACTCATAGGTGTTTGTTGTCTGAGACTTCGAGTTTGGGATGAGTAGTTGGCTATTTCAGACTTTTCTGAGCTAAGGTTTCTTAGTATTTCGTAGGTGAATGTTGTCTGAAACTTATGATTTGGGATATGTAAATTACTATTTCGGGCTTTTCTGAGTTGGATTTCTTAGTCTTTCATAGGTGTGTGGTGTCTGAAACCTATGATTTGGGATGAGTGGTTTGCTTTTTGGACTTTTCTGAGCTGGATTTCTGAGCCTTTCCTAGGTGTGTGTTGACTGAAACCTATGATTTGGGATGTGTAGTTTGCTATTTTGACTTTTCTGAGCTAGGTTTCTTAGCCTTTCATAGGTAAGTGTTGTCAGAAAATTATGATTTGGGATATGTAGTTTGCTATTTCAGGCTTTCCTGAGCTAAGGTTTCCTAGTATTTCGTAGGTGAATGTTGTCTGAAACCAATAGTTTGGGATGAGTAGTTTGCTATTTTTGACCTTTCTGAGCTAGGTTTCTTAGTCTTTCGTTGCTGTGTGTTGACTGAAATTTATGATTTGGGATATGTAGTTTGCTATTTTTGACTTTTCGGAGCTGGATTTATTAGCCTTTCATAGGTGTGTGTTGACTGAAACCTATGATTGGGATGAGTGGTTTGCTATTTTTGTCTTTCTGAGCTAGATTTCTTAGCCTTTCGTAGGTATGTGTTGTCAGAAAATTAAGATTTGGGATGTGTAGTTTGCTATTTGGACTTTTCAGAGCTATGATTCTTAGTCCATCATAGGCGTTTGTTGTCTGAAACTTCTAGTTTGGGATGAGTAGTTTGCTATTTCAGGCTTTTCTGAGCTAAGGTTTCTTAGTCTTTCATAGGTGAATGTTGTCTGAAACCAATGATTTGGGATGGTGGATTGCTACTTCTGACTTTTCTGAGCTGAATTTCTTAGCCTTTCATAGGTGTTTGTTGTCTGAAACCTATAGTTTGGGATGACTAGTTTGCTATTTTTGACTTTTCTGAGCTAGGTTTATTAGCCGTTCATAGGTGAGTGTTGTCTGAAACCTATGATTTGGGAATATGTAAATTACTATTTCGGGCTTTTCTGAATTGGATTTCTTAGTCTTTCATAGGTATGTGTTGTCTGAAACCTATGATTTGGGATGTGTGGGTTGCTATTTTTTTACTTTTCCGAGCTGGATTTCTTAGCCGTTCATAGGTGAGTGCTGTCTGAAACTTATGATTTGGGATGGTTAATTTGCTATTTCTGGCTTTTACTAGCTAGGTTTCTTAGCCTTTCATAGGTGTGTGTTGTCAGAAAATTATGATTTGGGATGTGTAGTTTGCTATTTGGACTTTTCAGAGCTAGGATTCTTAGTCCATCATAGGTGTTGTTTGTTGTCTGAAACCAATAGTTTGGGATGAGTAGTTTGCTATTTCAGGCTTTTCGGAGCTAGATTTCTTAGCCTTTCATTGGTGTATGCTTTCAGAAAATTATGATTTGGGATATGTAAATTACTATTTCGGACTTTTCTGAGTTGGACACTTCTAAATTTTTCCGTAGAAGATAGGAAAAGTTATACTATGATTATGATTATTTTCCATGAAGATAAAAAGTTTCACTTTAATTCTAAATTTTCTTAAATTCAATTCCGACCTTTCTCAAAGAGATGAAAAAAAATTAAAGTTCTGTTCCAAATATTTTCCCGGAAGAAGAAAAGTTCAACTTCGATTCTGAATTTTCTCAATGAAAAATGAAATAAGTTATTGATCAAATCTATTTTCCCAAAATAATATAAAAATTTCCACTTCAGTTCAGATTTTTTTTCTCAAAGAGATGAAGAAATTTAAAGTTCTGTTCCAAATTTTTCATAGAAGATAGAAAAAGTTATACTTTGAACGTGAATATTCGAGTTCTATTCTGAATTTTACCAAAGAACACATTTCATTTCTAATCTCCCCAATAAAAAATTTAAAGTTCAATTCTAAATTTTTCGGTGGAAGATAGAAAAAGTAATACCATACGTGTGAATATTTTCCCGGAAGATAGAAAGTTCTAGTTCAATTTAAAATTTTCTCAACGAAGTGAAGAAGAATTCAAGTTCTCTTCTGAATTTTACCAAAGAACACAATTCAATTCTAATTTCACCAGAGAAAATCAAAATCTTCCACTTCAGTTCTTTATTTCACAAAGACATAAAGAAATTTAAAGTTCAATTCTAAATTTTTCGGTGGGAAGATAGAAAAAGTAATACCATACTTGTGAATATTTTCACGGAAGATAAAAAGTTCTAGTTCAATTTAAAATTTTCTCAACGAAGTGAAGAAAAGTTCAAGTTCTCTACTGAATTTTACCAAAGAACACAATTCAATTCTAATTTCTCCAGAGAAAACAAAAATCTTCCACTTAAGTTCTTTATTTTACAAAGACATAAAGAAATTTAGAGTTCAATTCTAAATTTTTCGATGGAAGGTAGAAAAAGTAATACCATACTTGTGAATATTTTCCCGGAAGATAAAAAGTTCTAGTTCAATTCAAAATTTTCTCAATGAAGTGAAGAAGAATTCAAGTTCTCTTCTGAATTTTACCAAAGAACACAATTCAATTCTAATTTCACCAAAGAAAATAAAAATCTTCAAGAAACTAACTTAATCTTCAAGAAAATAAAAATAAAAAGGTTAGGGTAGGTTAACTTATCATGAGTGCTCATGATAAGTTAACCTAACCTTTTCCGGCGAGTATGGTTAGGTTAGGTTAGACTAGATTAAGTTAGGTTAGATTAGGTTAGGTTAGGTTAGCCTACGTACGCTTCACTTAGGTTAGCTTAGGTTAGGTGAGAGACATGCAAAAAGTTAGGTGTATGATTAGGTTAGGTTAGATTAAGTTAGGTTAGGCTAGGTTAGCCTACGTACGCGCGCGTACGTAGGCTAACCTAGCCTAACCTAACTTAATCTAACCTAACCTAACCTAATCATACACCTAACTTTTTGCATGTCTCTCACCTAACCTAAGCTAACCTAAGTGAAGCGTACGTAGGCTAACCTAACCTAACCTAATCTAACCTAACTTAATCTAGTCTAACCTAACCTAACCATACTCGCCGGAAAAGGTTAGGTTAACTTATCATGAGCACTCATGATAAGTTAACCTACCCTAACCTTACTTAAACATGTAGAAATGTTTCTATTTATTTATTAATAAATATTTATACCTAACCTAACCTATTGTTTTGAAGGTTAGATGAACGAGTTTGAACGATTGTCTTTAATAATAGAACGAGTCACTCATTTTCTAATTTAAAAATTTGATGGGTAAATCCATAAGACAAAGGAGCTAAAATTTAATTTAAAATTAGAAAAGAACTTTAAATTTTTCATCTCTTTGAGAAAAAAAACCAGAACTGAAGTGGAGCCTTTTTATTTTCTTGGAAAAATTAGAAGAGAACTTTGAATTTTTTATGTCTTTGAGGAATTAAGAACTGAAGTGGAAGCTTTTTTTCATTTTCATTGGTAAAATTCAGAATTGAGCTAACTTTTTTCACTTCTTTAAGAAAATTCAGAGGTGAACTTGAAGATTTTGCACTTCTTCGAGAAAACTCAGAATTAAAGTGATGCTCCTTATCTTCATGTCGAATATTCAAATCAATGTATAACTTTTTCTATCTTCTATGAAAAATTTGGAACAGAACTTTAAATTTTTCATCTCTTTGCAAAAAATCGGTAGTGAACTTAAGAAAATTAGAATTAAAGTGAAACTTTTATCTTCACTGGAAAATAATCACAATCATAGTATAACTTTTCCTATCTTCTACAGAAAAATTTAGAACTGAACTTTAAATTTTTTATGTCTTTGAGAAATTAAGAACTGAAGTGGAAGGTTTTTTCATTTTCATTGGTAAAATTCAGAATTGAGTTAACTTTTTTCTCTTCTTTAAGAAAATTCAGAAGAGAACTTGAACAATTTGCACTTCTTCGAGAAAACTCAGAATTAAAGTGGAGTTCCTTATCTTCATGTTGAATATTCACAATCAATGTATAACTTTTTCTATCTTCTATGAAAAATTTGGAACAGAACTTTAAATTTTTCATCTCTTTGAGAAAAATCACAACTGAATTTAAGAAAAATTATAAATAAATTGAAACTTTTGATCTTCTTGGAAAACAATCGCAGTCATAGTATTACTTTTTCTATCTTCCATCTAAAAATTTAGAATAGAACTTTAAATTTCTTTATTTCTTTGGGGAACTTAAAACTGAAGTGGTAGATTTTTATTTTCTCTGGAGAAATTAGAATTGAAGTGTGTTCTTTGGTAAAGTTCAGAAGAGAACTTGAACTTTTCTTCACTTCGTTGAGAAAATTTTAAATTGAACTAGAACTTTTTATCTTCTGTGAAAATAATCACAAGTATGGTATTACTTTTTCTATCTTCCACCGAAAAATTTAGAATTGAACTTTAAATTTCTTTATGTCTTTGTGAAATAAAGAACTGAAGTGGAAGATTTTTGTTTTCTCTGGAGAAATTAGAATTGAAGTGTGTTCTTTGGTAAAGTTCAGAAGAGAACTTGAACTTTCCTTGACTTCGTTGTGAAAATTTTAAATTGAACTAGAACTTTTTATCTTCCGTGAAAATATTCACAAGTATGGTATTACTTTTTCAATCTTCCACCGAAAAATTAGAAATGAACTTTAAATTTCTTTATGTCTTTGTGAAATAAAGAATTGAAGTGGAAGATTTTTGTTTTCTCTGGAGAAATTAGAATTGAAGTGTGTTCTTTGGTAAAGTTTCAGAAGAGAACTTGAACTTTTCTTCACTTCGTTGAGAAAATTTTAAATTGAACTAGAACTTTTTATCTTCCAGGAAAATATTCACAAGTATGGTATTACTTTTTCTATCTTCCACCGAAAAATTTAGAATTGAACTTTGAATTTCTTTATGTCTCTGTGAAATAAGGAACTGAAGTGGAAGATTTTTATTTTCTCTGTGAAATTAGAATTGAATTGTGTTCTTTGGTAAAATTCAGAAGAGAACTTGAATTCTTCTTCACTTCGTTGAGAGAATTTTAAATTGAACTAGAACTTTTTATCTTCCAGGAAAATATTCACACGTATGGTATTACTTTTTCTATCTTCCACCGAAAAATTTAGAATTGAACTTTAAATTTTTTATTGGGAAAATTAGAATTGAAATGTGTTCTTTGGTAAAATTCAGAATAGAACTCGAATATTCACGCTCAAAGTATAACTTTTCCTATCTTCTATGAAAAATTTGGAACAGAACTTTAAATTTCTTCATCTCTTTGAGAAAAAAATCTGAACTGAAGTGGAAATTTTTATATTATTTTTGGGAAAATAGATTTGATCAATAACTTATTTCATTTTCATTGAGAAAATTCAGAATCGAAGTTGAACTTTTCTTCTTCCGGGAAAATGTTTGGAACAGAACTTTAATTTTTTTTCATCTCTTTGAGAAAGGTCGGAATTGAATTTAAGAAAATTTAGAATTAAAGTGAAACTTTTTATCTTCATGGAAAATAATCATAATCATAGTATAACTTTTCTTATCTTCTACGGAAAAATTTAGAAGTGTCCAACTCAGAAAAGTCCGAAATAGTAATTTACATATCCCAAATCATAATTTTCTGAAAGCATACACCAATGAAAGGCTAAGAAATCTAGCTCCGAAAAGCCTGAAATAGCAAACTACTCATCCCAAACTATTGGTTTTAGACAACAAACACCTATGATGGACTAAGAATCCTAGCTCTGAAAAGTCCAAATAGCAAACTACACATCCCAAATCATAATTTTCTGACAACAAACACCTATGAAAGGCTAAGAAACCTAGCTAATAAAAGCCGGAAATAGCAAATTAACCATCCAAAATCATAAGTTTCAGACAGCACTCACCTATGAACGGCTAAGAAATCCAGCTCGGAAAAGTAAAAAATAGCAACCCACACATCCCAAATCATAGGTTTCAGACAAACACATACCTATGAAAGACTAAGAAATCCAATTCAGAAAAGCCCGAAATAGTAATTTACATATTCCCAAATCATAGGTTTCAGACAACACTCACCTATGAACGGCTAAGAAACCTAGCTCAGAAAAGTCAAAAATAGAAAAAACAGTCCTCCCAAACTATAGGTTTCAGACAACAAACACCTATGAAAGGCTAAGAAATCCAGCTCAGAAAAAGTCAAAAGTAGCAATCCACCCATCCCAAATCATAGGTTTCAGACAACACACACCAACGAAAGACTAAGAAATCTAGCTTAGAAAAGCCCGAAATAGTAATTAACATATCCCAAATCATAGGTTTCAGACAACATTCACCTATGAAAGACTAAGAAACCTTAGCTCAGAAAAGCCTGAAATAGCAAACTACTCATCCCAAACTAGAAGTTTCAGACAACAAATGCAAATGATGGACTAAGAATCATAGCTCTGAAAAGTCCAAATAGCAAACTACACATCCCAAATCTTAATTTTCTGACAACACATACCTATGAAAGGCTAAGAAATCTAGCTCAGAAAAGACAAAAATAGCAAACCACTCATCCCAATCATAGGTTTCAGTCAACACACACCTATGAAAGGCTAATAAATCCAGCTCAGAAAAGTCAAAAATAGCAAACTACATATCCCAAATAATAGGTTTCAGTCAACACACAGCAACGAAAGACTAAGAAACCTAGCTCAGAAAGGTCAAAAATAGCAAACTACTCATCCCAAACTATTGGTTTCAGACAACATTCACCTACGAAATACTAGGAAACCTTAGCTCAGGAAAGCCTGAAATAGCAAACTACATGTCCCAAATCATAATTTTCTGACAACACTTACCTATGAAAGGCTAAGAAACCTAGCTCAGAAAAGTCAAAATAGCAAACTACACATCCCAAATCATGGGTTTCAGTCAACACACACCTAGGAAAGGCTCAGAAATCCAGCTCAGAAAAGTCCAAAAAGCAAACCACTCATCCCAAATCATAGGTTTCAGACACCACACACCTATGAAAGACTAAGAAATCCAACTCAGAAAAGCCCGAAATAGTAATTTACATATCCCAAATCATAAGTTTCAGATAACATTCACCTACGAAATACTAAGAAACCTTAGCTCAGAAAAGTCTGAAATAGCCAACTACTCATCCCAAACTCGAAGTTTCAGACAACAAACACCTATGAGTGGACTAAGAATCCTAGCTCTGAAAAGTCCAAAAAGCAAACTACACCTCCCAATTCATAATTTTCTGAAAGTACACACCTATGAAAGGCTAAGAAATCTAGCTCAGAAAAGTCAAAAATAGCAAATTAACCATCCCAAATCATAGGTTTCAGTCAACATACGCCTACGAAAGGCTAAGAAATCCAGCTCAGAAAAGTCAAAAAATAGCAACCCACACATCCCAAATCATAGGTTTCAGACACCACACTCCTACGAAAGACTAAGAAATCTGGTTATGAAAAGTCGGAAATAGCAAACTACATATCCCAAATCATAAGTTTCAGTCAACACACACCTACGAAAGGCTAAGAAACCTAGCTCATAAAAGCCTGAAATAGCAAACTACTCATCCCAAACTATTGGTTTCAGACAACATTCACCTACGAAATACTAGGAAACCTTAGCTCAGAAAAGCCTGAAATAGGAAACTACACATCCCAAATCATAATTTTCTGACAACACACACCTATGAAAGGCTAAGAAACCTAGCTCAGAAAAGTCAAAAATAGCAAATTAACCATCCCAAAATCATAGGTTTCAGACAACACTCACCTATGAACGGCTAAGAAATCCAGCTCTGAAAAGTCCAAAAAGCAAACCACTCATCCCAAATCATAGGTTTCAGTCAACACATCCCTACGAAAGGCTATGAAATCCAGCTCAGAAAAGTCAAAAAATAGCAATCCACACAATCCAAATCATAGGTTTCAGACAACACACACCTACGAAAGACTAAGAAATCTGGCTATGAAAAGTCAAAAAATAGCAACCCACACAATCCAAATCATAGGTTTCAGACAACATGCACCTACGAAACACTAAGAAATCTGGCTATGAAAAGCCTGAAATAGCAAACTACTCATCCCAAACTATAGGCTTCAGACAACAAACACCTATAGGAGGGACTAAGAATCCTAGCTCTGAAAAGTCCAAAATGCAAACTACAAATCCCAAATCATAATTTTCTGACAGCACACACATATGAAAGGCTAAAAAAACCTAGCTCAGAAAAGTCAAAAATAGCAAATTAACCATCCCAAATCATAAGTTTCAGACAACACACACCTATTAACGGCTAAGAAATCCAGCTCAGAAAAGTCAAAATAGCAATCCACCCATCCCAAATCATAGGTTTCAGACCACACACACCAACGAAAGACTAAGAAATCTAGCTTAGAAATGCCCGAAATAGTAATTTACATATCCCAAATCATAAGTTTCAGACAACATTCACCTACGAAATACTAGGAAACCTTAGCTCAGAAAAGCCTGAAATAGCAAACTATTCATCCCAAACTAGAAGTTTCAGACAACAAACGCCTATGAGAGACTAAGAATCATAGCTCTGAAAAGTCCAACTTGCAAACTACACATCCCAAATCATAATTTTTCTGACAGCACTCACCTATGAACGGCTAAGAAATCCAGCTCAGAAAAGTCAAAAATTGCAATCCATCCATCCCAAATCATAGGTTTCAGACAACACACACCAACGAAAGACTAAGAAATCTAGCTCAGAAAAGTCCGAAATAGTAATTTACATATCCCAAATCATAAGTTTCAGACAATACACATCAACGAAAGACGGGGCTCGGGGAGAGCCTTTGAGGGTCTGTGGGACCCTTGAGGGCCGGGTGGTCCTTTGGGAGCTTGGGGGACCTTTTGAGGACCGGGGCGCTTCCTTCGGGGTTGGGATGGGGGGGGATCGGAACCCTTTGGGGTTGGGGTAGAGGACCTCACGACACTGTTCAAATAGAACTTGTTTATTATAAACGACCTCAGAGTTTCACCCTCAAATCCTCTTCTAAAATCTTTTCAAAAATCATCTTTTAAAATGTCTCTAACTGTTTCGCCGAAATAATTCCCTAAAATAATAATTTGTTCTGAAAAGATATAATAAAGCCTTAAAAAAGTATTAAAATGGTTGCTCAGGAGCCTTTGGGGCGCCGGGGCCCTTTGGGAATCCGGAGAACCTTTGAGGACCGGTGGGTTCCTTCGGGGTTGGGGTGGGGGGATCAGAACCCTTTGGGGATGTGGTAGGGGACCTCACAACACTGTTCAAATGGAACTTGTGTATTATAACGACCACACTCAAAACCTCTTCTAGAATCATCTTTTAAATCATCTTTTAAAATGTCTCTAACTGTTTCGCCGAAATAATTCCAAAACCTGTCTAAAACGGTTTCGCCCAAATAATCCCCTAAAAGTAATTTCTGTGTGTTCCTTTTGTTTTTTGGCATCCCTGCGCTGACACATTTCAAATTTCTAGGAAACCCTTTCCTACGTTAATCTCTTCATCTCATAAATGTTCCTAGCTAAACTATTAAGGTTTCGTTAGAATACAATTTATCTCTCCGACTTAAAGCTCAGTGAAGCCGTATTTAAAAATAGAATTTCTATCTCTTTAGACTCCCGCATAATTCCAAGATAACAAGTGATGTCACTTATAATTCCTAACACTAAAGATCAATGAAGCCCTATTTCAAAATAGAATATTAATTTTTCTCTCTGACCTAAAAGAACGTTTATCCCTCAGACCTAAGATTAAAGAAGCCATAATGTTTCTTAATTCCCCCTTCGTGAATCAATACATTCCCCCGCCGATTATGTAAATCAAGTTCTCAGGTTAGGTTCGCCTAAAGATCAAAGAAACCATAATGTTTCTTAATTCCCCCTTCGTGAATCAATAATTTCCCCGCCGATTATGTAAATCAAGTTCTCAGGTTAGGTTCGCCTAAAGATCAAAGAAACCATAATGTTTTCTTAATTCCCCCTTCGTGAATCAATAATTTCCCCGTCGATTATGTAAATCAAGTTCTCAGGTTAGGTTCGCCTAAAGATCAAAGAAGCCATGTTTGTTTCTTAATTCCCCTTCGTGAATCAATAATTCCCCCGCCGATTATGTAAATCAAGTTCTCAGGTTAGGTTCGCCACCTAAAGATCAAAGAAACCATAATGTTTCTTAATTCCCCCTTCGTGAATCAATAATTTCCCCGCCGATTATGTAAATCAAGTTCTCAGGTTAGGTTAGCCAAACAATCACATAACATTCGCGTCGAGCATGTCCATTCTCACTGACAACGAACAGACATAAAACAGACATGAATTGCTGTTGACATCCATAAATGTGAGAAAGTTCCTGTTTTTTTTCATTCTCACTGACAACGAACATACATAAAACAGACATGAATTGCTGTTGACATCCATGAAAAACATCAAATAAATTGACCAACACCCATAACCATCTAAGAAAACAACCATCAAAGTGAGAAATTCATGTTTTTTTAAGTGAGAAAAATACTGTTTTTCCATTCTCACTGACAACGAACAGACATAAAAAACATGCATAAATTATGTAAAAAAGTTGTAGGTGGCAGCAGGGGTGAGGGATGGGAGTCAATAAGGCCTTTCTACTCTCAAGACCCATTTAACTCAACCCCCGTGCAACTGAACCCTCCATGTAACTGAACCCCTGTATAACCGAAACCCTGTGTGGGTTCCATTGTAACTGAATCCTCGTGTAACTGAACCCCAAGCAACTGAACCCCCATGCATCTGAACCCTCGTGCAAGGGAACCATCTTTAATTGAACCCTCATGCAAACAATTCTGAGTGTAGCCTACTATTCTTTAATTAGCAGCATCGTACATTTTGTTTAAATACTTATTTTTTCATTTTCCAGATTCAAGATTTTTATTTAACACAAATGAATAGACAAGCTGAAGTATTTAAAACGAGCCAACATAGAGCTATGATCGCAATGAATGGTACTTGTTATACCTCCAAAATTGACTCCCCCTCCGCCTCTCCTACTCTCCCCTGCCCCTCAGAAATGGGGGAACGAAGGGAACGTCTTTAACTGAACCCTCATGCAACAATTCTGAGTGTAGCCTACTATTCTTTAATTAGCAGCATCGTACTTTTTGTTTAAATTACTTATTTTTTCATTTTCCAGATTCAAGATTTTTATTTAACACAAATGAATAGACAAGCTGAAGTATTTAAAACGAGCCAATATAGAGCTATGATCGCAATGAATGGTACTTGTTATACCTCCAAAATTGACTCCCTCCTCCCTCCCCCTCTCCTACCCTCCCCTGTCCCTCAGAAATGGGGGAACGAAGGGAACGTCTTTAACTGAACCCTCATGCAAACAATTCTGAGTGTAGCCTACTATTCTTTAATTAGCAGCATCGTTCATTTTGTTTAAATACTTATTTTTTCATTTTCCAGATTCAAGATTTTTATTTAACACAAATGAATAGACAAGCTGAAGTATTTAAAACGAGCCAACATAGAGCTATGATCGTAATGAATGGTACTTGTTATACCTCCAAAATTGACTCCCCCTCCTACCCTCCCCTGCCCCTCAGAAGTGGGGGAATGAAGGGACGTCTTTAACTGAACCCTCATGCAAACAATTCTGAGTGTAGCCTACTATTCTTTAATTAGCAGCATCGTACATTTTGTTTAAATACTTATTTTTTTTTTTTCATTTTCCAGATTCAAGATTTTTATTTAACACAAATGAATAGACAAGCTGAAGTATTTAAAACGAGCCAATATAGTGCTACGATCGCAATGAATGGTACTTGTTATACCTCCAAAATTGACTCCCTCTCCCCCTCTCCTACCCTCCCCTGCCCCTCAGAAATGGGGGAACGAAGGGAACGTTAGATCCTATTTTAAATTGACAATACTTTTCAAACGTTACTTGTGTACTATACAGACCACATCGGAGAGGTAAAGCTAGGTCAAGTCACAATGTCATTCTATCGTTACTTTTCAATTAAGCTATTGAATACCTTTTACCAATGTCTCTTGTAGGCGTCAAATCTATTAAGTATCTGAGCATATTCTTTGTATTGTTGATGGAAGCATCCCATTCTTTAATTACCCGTGAGGCATTCTTAACCAACGCAATACCTTTACGCAAATACCTTTTCGCAAAAAATTCGCAAATAGAGTTATTTTTACGTCACAATTTTCAACTTAAAACCATTCTAATTATAACATCCCATAAATGGAATTTCTTTTTCGCAAATTGAGTTAGCTTAATGCAAATGAGATATCATTTTGATATCTCTAATAGTGTATGCGATACTGGAGCGAGATCTCAGATACCTTTAAGCTACAGGCTATTACCGGACTCCATATGTACCCACGAAAAAAAATTTCAATTGTCAAAAAATAATAATATAAAACATGTTATGATGAAAGTGCTTCAAAAACCCATCTGGCTGCGTCATAAAAGACATGTATACCCTGAATTAGAAATCCGATAAATTCTGTCAGAAAAACTTGAACCAAACCAGATTATACCCACCTAACCAGATTATACCTACCAAACCAGATTATACCTACCAGAAACCTGTTTGGTACGGGGGCGTAAGCAAAATAGTACCTTGGTTACTACTCATACTCCAGCATTTCGATGGAAGCTAATTATCTTGAATCATCTTTCTGAATCCTTCTGAGTACCTACTGAGTCACCTTTTCAGTAGGGGCCCTCTCCAGGCCACTCAGCGCGTCCCCAGGTGGCGGATAGGGGAGCGTCCTACAGATATGTAGGGTGCCGCCCATAAAGGGAGGCGCGGACCAACATAACAGTGCCTTATCCAATAACATCACATTGCAGAAACAAAACATTTCTGAGGCAAATACATTGCTTTATGGCAAGTCCCCTTAAAAAACTCATTCCAGCAGTTCGTTGTAACGGACTTTAAGTAAGGAGTGACTCGGTCCAATAGCAATCGAAACTCTAACAAACGGAATTTTGATAACAATAGATGTGTGTAAAAAGAAACGTGGTTTTATTCTGATTCCAAATGTATGAAAGTTATTAAGTATAATATTTTCTATCAAGAACTTCGAGCCTGGTTAAAAATTGGGCTGGTTTTCGAAAAAGGGGAAAAAACACCCCAAAAGCCAGGGAATCTTAAAGAAAATCACCCCAACAGATTCAGCATATCAGATAACCCTACCGTAGAGGTTTCAAGCTCCTATTTGCAAAACTGTTGAACTTAGTATTTTTTTTTTTCCAAAAGAAAGATTACGGATATGTGTTTACTTGTTTTTTTTTTTTGTTTTTTTTTTTAGGGTTAATCGTATCGAACCGCTGATTCTAGCAGATTGGAAGCAGGCTCGTTCAAATGGAAATTAAAATTCTAGTGCCCGTTTTAAGTGACCAAAAAGGTCGGAGAGCAGCTAGCACCCCTCCCACGCCCCTTTTATCTCTAAAGTCATCCGCTCAAAGTTTTGAGGTAGACATTTTGTTCAGCATAGTTAAAAAGTCCAATAACTATGCCTCTGGGAATGAGATGACCTCCCACAGCCCCTGGGGAAAGAACTTGAAGCTATAAAATTTACCCATTGTTTACACATAGTATTAGTCATTGGTAAATGTGCAGACATTTTTGTGGGGGATTTTCTGGAGTGGGGGGTTTTCCAAGGGGAAATATTTCCCGTAGGGGGAGGAGTTTCCGGGCGTGAATTTTCTAGGGAAACTTTTACATGGGGATACTTTGACATAACTCCTATACGGATTTTTCTTTTATTTGTCTTACTTTCTCCTTAGCAACTCAATTTTACATTCGAAGATGTTCCGGGGGAATTGTCCGGGGAAATTTTTCAGCGGAGTTAGATTTGACTGGGATATTTTTTGCATAGGGGATGGATATTTTCCGCGGGACAAACTTTCAATTGGGGGAAGGGGTCCGGGAAGAGCATTTCATAAGGGGAGGAATTTCCGGGAGGATTTTTAGATCATATGTCAGATCAGAAACTAAATAAAAAACAAGTATTTTTTAAATGAAAGAGAGGAAAATTTTTATTCGTCAATATCTGCAGGGCATTTTTCGAGGGGGAATGTTTAGCGAGGATGGAGTTGTCTGGAGGAAATTTTAACGGGGGTCGGGGGGATTTAAGGTAACAATTTCTTGTGGAGAAGTTTTTGTTGCGTCGGGGAAAATTTTCCACGGAGATGTGGCGGATTTCCTGGTATAATTTGAAGAACGATCAGAGATGAAATAACAAAACAATTTTTTTTTTTTCAACTAAAAGTAAGGACTAACATTAAAACTTGAAACGAATAGAAATTGTACCGAATACGCGGGCGCTGCCCCCCTCCTCATAACCTCATTCTTTACGCTAAATTTTACTTTTGTCCCCAGTTCTTTAGAACGACTCATGAAACGGCAGGTCGTTCTACGAATCTGAGGGGTTTTATTTTAAAAACAATTAACTTTGAAGAGTTTTTTTAAAAAGTAATGGGACTAACATTAAAACTTGAAACGTAATAAGAAAGTTTACCGAATTACGCGGGCGCTGACGCTCCTAACCTCATTGTCCTTTACGCTATTTTACGAACGACTCCTGAAACACAATTTGAATAAGAAGCTTTTTTTAAAGTAATAATACATATTAGTGTGAAGAACGAGAGATTGAGGAGGGGGCAGCCCCCTTCATAAACGGAATAATTTCTGTTCATTTTGTTTCTTTTTTTTTTGTTAGGTATCCCTGGCTAGTTGTGAAATTCTCCTACTTAATAGTACCGTGTTAAATGCACATGTTTAATCGAGGATATAGTCTAATCGCATTGAAGCATACTCGTATTACCTACACACCTACTTCTAGTCGTAAGCTCTGCTTAGAGCTTATAAATTACCACGGGTGATAGTAAAAACTTTTCCAGGGACAGAATGAGGGCCAGTAGGGATCAAGTTTCAGAGAGGATAAGTAAAATTTTGAAAACTTTTTTTTTTGGAGAAGTATCTAAGTTTTTCAGAGCTTCATAAAACTTGCGCTTGTGGTCTGCTAGAACAGAGGGAGGTGGGAGGGTATTCCTGGTCTTAAGGTCCTATATAGGCTAATGTTTAAAAATAAAAGTAGCAGCTGTTGTGTTTGTTTCATGTTCTGGAACTAATACCTTTGATTTGTTTTTAGCTTTGCTACGAGTCTGAAAAGAATACAATTAAAGCAAGCATTTTTTTTTTTTCTAATAATGAGCGTTAATGTGATATTGTGCTTTTATGAAAGGCAATGAACTCAGAATAATCTTGTTAATTTTTTTTACTTTCTAAGCTCTTCGCATCAATTCGAGCGCTAACACAATTAACAATAGTGTTTACTAAGTGTATATTAAAGAGATTTACATATTCATTACACATTAAAAAGCTTACTGTAACATGCCATAACGTAAAAACAAAGAATTTACTTTCTATGAATACCTTACACAACTTGGTCCTAATTGAAGCTAATCAGTTTATGTCTAAATCAGTTTAGCTAAAATAAAGACGTACCATCCGATTCACCATTCAGAGCTCTTTCTAAATATAATAATCGCTATGGTTGCAATAGGATCTCATATCACCCGCCCTATAATACCTGGGTACGGCACTACCCTAAACACTGAGTTTTTGGTTTAATCATTTTGGTTTGAACTCTATTTAATATTTCTCTTTTACCAATAGTTGGCTCATATGTCAAAGCGAAGAAAGAAAAAAAAATTAGCGCTTAGCCTAGGGCTGTTTCCAAGTATTAGGGGTGGGGATTCAATTAAAACGGTAGGGACTATTAAATTTGGAATAACCGTTGAATTAAGAATTAATGGTATATTATCTTTTAGCTCGCTAATTAATCATCTGTATGTACATTGTCATCTTTATTTACATAATCATCTACTAATGTACAAAGAAATTATATGACAAAACATACTAGAACAGCGGAAATGCCAAAAAGTACAATTTCTTCCCGCCATGACAACACACTTGCAGAGCCTCTCCTTGACTGAGACCATTCTACCGGACAACAAAATAGTACCCCTTTCATGCATTTGATGATTTCTGATTTCACACTCAAAAATAATTTTTTAAAGAAACCACGTTTTACAAACAGACTAAAAAGGGAAAACTATATTCTTTTGTAGAAAACACGAAAAATATATTTTTTTGGTTCTAAGGAATACTTTTGATATACATACTTTAAGCATAACGTAAAGGTTGTGCGCATTTTCAGTCAACTACCTACTGATATCTAACTATTCACAGTTCCTTATTTAAGTAAAATGTGCACCATGTTTAAATTATGTTGAAAGTATGTACATCAAAAAATGTTCTTTATAGCCAAAAAATTTATTTTCCCCTTTTTAGTCCATTTGTAAAACGTGATTAAAAAAAAAAATTATAAAGCATTTATTTAACTCTTTTTGGTCTTAAACTGTGTAAATTGTGCCTACTTAGTTCTTCAATACATACTATATTTAGTATGCACGGAAATTCCGGACACACTGTTCCTACGTGAAAATAGCTTAAAGGCAGAAATGCCTGTCCAATGAATGCTTGAGTGTGTGTCTGTTAGGTACGGCAAATGTACGGTTGGGCTACAAATTTTTTAATTTTTAAATTGTACGATAATGAAGTATTTTTATAGATTCAAATTTATTAGAATATGCTTTACCTAATATTAAAACGCTAGGTAAAGCAAAACTGTATATAAATTTTGAGCCAAAAAACGGATAAGAGGAAGGGGTCAAAATAAGCATGTCAAATTTTGGCCTCAGACAGACAAAGCAAGCAAGTTAAGCAAAACATCAGTTATAGTCAGAACATCGGCTTGTTATCTGCACTGTAGAGTGTAGCGTCTTCTTTTTCCAAACATGATACACATTTGAAACCGCGCATCGTCCCTGGCAATATACGTCATAACCATAGTTCAGTTTCCATAAGCTCATGGTCATGTGCAAAGCGGAAACAATTGTAATTGCGTGTGCATGAAGGCGGAATATGAATCTTGTATGGTTCAAATCTGTTTCACATATTTTTTAGGAGAGTATAGCCTTTGTCAATACTGTATATTCTGTCTACTGTGATTATCTGTTAGAACCACCCATACCGACAGTGGCATAGTGGGCTAAAATTTCTGTACCAGTAGGCATCTAAATGTAATATTTATAGTACAAAGAGAAACATTTAATTGCCACAAGGAATTGAACGCATTTCATATGCATTTAGCGTTTAATATACTATAAGGAGGCTAAAGGTTTAATTCTTATTAAATAAATAAAATTGAAAAAAGTAAAATTCTTTTTATAATTAATTAAAAAAAACAAGCTTTTAAACTGAAAGTAAGGAGCGATATTAAAACTTAAAACGAATAGAAATTATTCCGTATATGAAAGGGGCTGTCACCTCCTCAACGCCTCGCCCTTTAAGATAAAGTTTTTTTATTGTTTTAAAAAATAGAATTGTGAGAAAGAGTCAAACCTTTGCGTAAAGAAAAAGGCGTTGAGGAGGAGACAGCCCCTTTCAAATACGGAACAATTTCTGTTCGTTTTTAAGTTTTAATGTCGCTCCTTACTTTCAGTTAAAAAAAACTTCTTTTTTTATTTAATTTCTGAACGTTTTTGAATGAATTCAGGTTTTTGGTTTTAGCTCACCGTACATGAATAATTAAAATTAAATTTGTATATTAATTTTACTTTTTTTTGGTTAAATGGCTTTCTCGAAAGTTTTTTTAATTTATTTACGAATGTTTTTAATTAGTAGTAAATATATGTAACTTACGAATTAACTTAAGTAACGAACTTCTATATTCATATATTTTTATTACGTATACCAGGGGGTTCGCCCCCTAGTCAATACCTTGCTCTTTACGCTAAAGTTCGAGTTTTGTTCCAATTTTTTAAGAATGACCCCTTAATCACAAATCCTTTAATTAGAATAAACAGCTAATATGGAATGACTAAAAAAAAGCTTTAGCGTGAAGAGCGAGGTATTGACTAGGGGGTGAACCAAATCATATACGCAATAATTTCTGTTCGTTTTAAGTTTTGATGTTGCTCCTTACTTTCAGTTGACAAAGTTGTTTTTTATTTAATTTCTTACCGTTTTTTTTAAAATAATGCTGGGACATCCGGAGCCCCCTTCATAGCAATGTCCTTCCCCCATTAAAACTTCTTTCATGGAAAGATCCTCCCTTTTCACCCCCCCCCCAAATACCAGAAAAATTTCTCCCTGAAAACGTCTGTATACTTCCCAATAACCAATACTATATATAAAAATTGGGCAAAGCTCATAACTTGCAGCCCTTCCCCTGGGGACTGTGGGGGATTAAATCATCCTCAAAGACATAGTTATTATATTTTCAACCATGCTGAACCAAATGGATATCTCAAAATTTTAATCAGATGACTTTGGGAAAAATGACCGGGGGAGGGGACCTAGCTGCCCTTAATTTTTTTTTCACTTAAAAAGGGCACTAAAAATTTTAAATTCCGGTCAAATGAGCTCTCCTGCGATATTCTAGGACTACTGGATCGATATAATCACCCCTGGAAAAAAAATATATAAAATAAACACGCATCCGTGATCTTTGTTCTGGCAAAACATACAAAATTCCACATTTTTGCAGATAGGAGCTTGAAACCTCTACAGTAAGGTTCTCTGATACACTGAATCTGATGGTGTGATTTTTATTAATGTTCTATGACTTTTGGGGGATGTTTCCTCCTTTTTTTGAAAATAAGGCAAATTTTCTCAGGCGGGTTACTTTTGATGGGTAGGACTAAACTTAAGGAAATTTACATATTTGAAATCAGCATAAAAATCTGATTCTGTTGATGTATCTATTGGTACCAAAATCCCGTTTTTTAGAGTTTCGGTTACTATAGAGTCGGGTTGCTCCTTACTAACAGTTCGTTACCACGAACTGTTTGATAAATAAAATTAAAAAATTAAAATTTGAATAGTGTAATTTTCATCTTCAATGCTGTAATAACCGAAAAAGAGAACATTAGTAATAGAATTTGCTTTCAGTGAAACGCCAATGACGGAGTAGGCCTTGGACTGTCAAACAGTTCGTGGTAACGAACTGTAAGTAAGGAGCGATCCGGCTCAATGGTAACCAAAACT
Source organism: Artemia sinica (assembly GCA_027921565.1). Classification (NCBI taxonomy): domain Eukaryota; kingdom Metazoa; phylum Arthropoda; class Branchiopoda; order Anostraca; family Artemiidae; genus Artemia; species Artemia sinica. The sequence continues at coordinate 55,679,973 of CM051258.1, read as the reverse complement.
CTAGAAAACGGTATTTTGATACAAATAGATACACCAAAAGAATCAGATTTTAATGCTGATTTCAAATATATAAGTTTCATCAAGTTTAGTGCAACCCATCAAAAGTTACGCGCCTGAGAAAATTTGGCTGATTTTCGAAAAAAGGGGGAAAGACCCCCTAAAAGTTATATAACCTTAATGAAAATCACACCATCCTATTCCGCGTATCAGAGAACCCTACTGTAGAGGTTTCAAGCTCCTATCTACAAAAATGTAGAATTTGGCATTTTTTGCCAGAAGAAAGATCACGGGTGCGTGTTTATTTGTTTTTTTGTTGTGTTTTTTTCCCCCAGGGATGATCGTATCGACCCAGTGGTCCTAGAATATCATGTGAGGGCTCATTGGAATGGAAATTAAAAGTTCTAGTGCCCTTTTTAAGTGACCGAAAAAAATGGAGGGCAACTAGGCCCCCTCCCACGCTCATTTTTTTCCCAAAGTCACCCAATCAAAATTTCGAGATAGCCTTTTTGTTCAGCATGTTCGAAAATATTATAAGTATGTCTTTTAGGATGACTTAATCCCCCGAACTTCCCGGAGGGAGGGCTGAAAGTTATGAACTTTACCCAATGTTAACATATAGTATTGGTTATTTGGGAAGTATACAGACGTTTTCAGGGGAGATTTTTCCTGGTAGTGGGGGGTGGGTGGGTCGGGGGTTATGTGGGAGGATCTTTCCATGAAGGAAGTTTTCATGGGGGAAGGGATATTGCTATGAAGGGGACGCCGGACTTCCCAGCATTATTTAAAAAAAGATCAGAAATTAAATATAGAAAAATAAGTTTTTCAACTGCAACAGCAGCAACATCAAAACTTTAAACGAACAGAAAATATTAAATATATGATTGGGTTCACCCCCTAGTCAATACCTTGCTCTTTAAGCCAAAGATTTTTTAGTACTTTCATAAGAGCTATTTATTCTAATTAACGGCCTTTTTGATTAAGTGGTCATTTTTAAAGAATTGGAACAAATTTCGAACTTTCGCTTAAAGAGCAAGATATTAACTAGGGGACGAACCCCCTAATATACGTATTAAAAATATATGAATATAGAAGATCGTTACGTAAGTTATTTCGTAAGTTACGTATATTTATTACTAATAAAAACGTTCGTAAATAAAATTAAACAAGTTTTGAGAAAGCCATTTAACCAAATAAAAGTAAATTAATATGCAAATTTTGTTTTAATTATTCATGTACGGTGAGACAAGATCAAAACCTGCATTTTTTCAAAAAACGTTCAAAAATTAAATAAAAAAAAACAAGTTTTTTTAACTGAAAGTAAGGAGCGACATTAAAACATAAAACGAACAGAAATTATTCCGTAATGAAAGAGGCTGTCCCCTCCTCAACGCCTCGCTCTTTACGCTAAACTTTGTCTTTCTCACAACTCTATTTTTTTAAACAATGAAAAACTTTAGCGTAAAGAGCGAGGCGTTGAGGAGGGGACAGCCTCTTTCATATACGGAATAATTTCTGTTCGTTTTAAGTTTTAATGTCACTCCTTACTTTCAGTTAAAAAAAAAAACCTTGTTTTTATTTATTTATTACAGTTAGGGAAGAAGGCAATAGCTAAACTCTTGTTTGTAGTGAAACTAAATGTGTCGTGAACGGTCATGGGAAAAATAAGATTAAACTAAACACTTGATATATAATGATATCTACTGAAAAGCCCATCAGTTCCAAATTTGATTTTACTGTAATTTATTTTTATTTTCAATTTTGTTATAAGTGCGTAAGAAAATATTTGTAATATAATTCATTTTCATTAATTCGTCAATGACGCAGTAGGCTTTATACTTATACAGTTAGGGAAGGAGGCAATACCCATAATCTTCTTTGAAGTGATTTTTGTTCGTTTCAATCATGGTTCGCATATTTAATTAAAGCTTTATTCGTTTTAAAATTTATTTATTCATTTATATTAATACCTGTTACATGTTTCTTTACTATGATAGTTTATTTAAGTGCTGTTCTTTTTGGTTAAATTTATGCTTCAATAGTAAAATATTTCTGTTTTTTTTAAAGCTTGATTTGCATATTCAATTTAAGCTATATTCGTTTTAAGATTTATTTATTCATTTATATCAGTACAACAAAAGAATAAAACCAAAAGCAAAAACGAAACCACAAGAATAGAACAAAAAGAACAATGCAAGAAGAGATAAGAAGACTATAAACAATATTTTTCAAGGAAAACCAAAAACAATGGACCCCCACCCCCACACACAAAAGAGTAAACCAAATGTATTTTAGCTACTCCAACCCCATCCAGGTAATAAGAGTCCAGCCTAATGGAAGTTATAAGTTTTAATGACGAACAATTCTGACTTTCACCTTCTCTTCTTAACTTGATTAAATAAAAAAAAAAAACAAGTTTTTTTTTTTAAACTGAAAGTAAGGAGCGAGATTAAAACTTAAAACAAACAGAAATTATTCTGTATATGAAAGGGACTGTCCCCTCCTCAACGCCTTGCTCTTTACACTATAATTTGACGCTTTCTCACAACTCTATTTTTTTTTTAACAAAAAAAAACTTTAGCGTAAAGAGCGAGGCGTTGAGGAGGGGACAGCCCCTTTCATATGCGGAATAATTTCTGTTTGTTTTAAGTTTTATTCTCGCTCCTTACTTTCAGTTAAAACAAACTTGTTTTTTTATTTAATTTCTGAACGTTTTTGAATTAATGCAGCTTTGATTTTGGCTCACCGTACATGAATAATTAAAATAAAATTTGCATATTAATTTTACTTTTTTTTTGGCTAAATGGCTTTCTCGAAATTTTGATCTGACCTAACATACGAATTGCATATTAATTTTACTTTTTTTTTGCTAAATGGTTTTCTCGAAATTTTGATCTGACGTAACATACAAAATTACTTACGTAATGAACTTCTATATTCGTATAATTCTATTACGTAAATGAGGGGTTCTCCCACTAGTCAATACCTCGCTCTTCACGTAAAATTTCGAATTTTGTTCCAATTCTTGAAGAATTACCCCTGAATCACAAAGGCAGTTCAATTAGAATAGATAGCTTTTTGAAAGTACTAAACAAACTTTAGCGTAAAGAGAGCAAGGTATTGACTAGGGGGAGAACCTCTCATATACGCAATAATTTCTGTTCGTTTTAAGTTTTAATGTTGCTCCTTAATTTTAGTTGAAAAAAATTGTTTTTTTCATTTAATCTCTGATCGTTGTTTTAAATAATGCTGGGAAATCTGATGCTCCCCTCATAGAAACATCTCTTCCTCCATGACAATATTCTCCATGGAAAGATCCTCCCATGTAGCCCCCTCCTCCGAAACCCCTCCCCACCAGAAAAAATCCCTCCTGAAAACGTCTGCATACTTCCAAATAACAAATACTATATGTAAACAATGGGCAAAGTTCATAGCTTGCAGCCCTTCCCCCGGGGACTGTGGGGGATAAAGTCATCTTCAAAGACATATTTATTAGGTTTTCAACTGTGTTGAACAAAAGGGCTATCTCAAAATTTTGATCAGGTAACTTTAGAAAAAATGAGGGTGGGAGGGGGCCTAGTTACCCTCCAATTTTTTGGTCACTTAAAAAGGGCACTATAACTTTTCATTTCCCTTCAAATGAGCCCTCTTGCGATAATTTATGACCAGTGGATCGATACGACCACCCCTGGAAAAAAAAGAAATAAACACGCATCCGTGATCTTTCTTCTGGCAAAAAATGCAAAATTTCACATTTTTGCAGATAGGAGCTTGAAACCTCTACAGTAGGGTTCTCTGATACGCTGAATATGGTTTGATTTTTCATTAAGATTCTATCATTTGTAGGGGGAGTTTCCCCCTTTTTCAAAAATAAGACAAATATTTTCCGGCTCGTAACTTTTGATAAGTAAGATTAAACTTAAATATTTGATGAAACTTAAATATTTGAAATCAGCATAAAAATACGATACTTTTGATGTATTTACTGGCATCAAAATTAGAGTTTTGGTTACTATTTCGTTACTAATTTTTAGAGTTTTGCTTACTATTGAGCCGGGTCGCTCCTTACTTAAAGTTCGTTACCACGAACTGTTTGATTTGTTGCAATCCCTTTTTTTATTGTTAGATGTTTCTGTTCTTTTCTGGTTTTTATCAGCATTGAGCATGACCCATTCGACACGTCTAAAGATATTAGCGTTTATCTTTATCTTTGCTTGTCCTTTTTCGCTGGCCAGTGTTAACCCCCTGGAAATACCCCCCTCCCCCTTCTTGCATAAAATACCCTCCAGAAATTACTTCTTGCGGAAAATACCCCCAGAATACACAGTCCGTAGACCCCCCGCCCCCCAATCTCCTGGAAAATACCATCCCCATGCGGCTGATTTTCTCTCCAATCCCTCTGGACTTAAGAAAAAGGACTAGAACTCTCAATTTCAGAACCAATGAGCACACTCCGAAGTTTCTGTGACCTTGAAGTAGAGGTGTGGATGAAGAAGGGACAGTCCTCCTCCTGTACGGAATGAATTCTGCTCATTTTGGGGTTTAGTGTTATTCTTTACTTTCATAATAACAGCGTAGACCAGAAATACCCTCAGAAATCGTAAGGGAGTAGATATCAATTTCACATTTTTGGTGCGTTTTTAAAGTTTCTTTTTTACTCTTCCCCTCCCCCAAAAAGAACCTTTACTGAAAATATCCTTTTGCTGCCTTTTTGATGGGAAAGTTTTCCAACGAGGGGGGGGGGGGGGGGGGTTACCGGCATGATTTTAAAAACAATCAGAAATTAAGAGTATTTTTCAAATGAAAGTTCGCTAAGAAAAATTTTCACCTGAGATCATCTGCAAGAAATTTTCTGGGTGGAATTTTCCGCTAGAATAGAATTGTCTTGGGGGAATTTCCCTGGAGAGGCGGCGGGGGGGGGTTTACGTGACCCCCCACCCCCCTCACTCCCGTTTACGTGAAATCAAAAACTTTCCACGGTGGAATTTTTCCGTGGGTAAAGGAAATTTAAGGAATTTTTTATAGAGGGGGGAACCAGATTTCCCGGTGTTATTTAAAAGCGATTAGAAATTAAATTTTTTAAAAGTTTCCTCAACTGAAACTAAGGAGCAGCATCAAAACTTAAACAGACAGAAATTATTACGTATATGAAAGGGGTTTTCCTCCCCCCCCCCCCCCCTCAAGACCTTGTTCTTTACGCTAAAGTTTTGACTTTTTGTCCTATTTCCTTAAAAACGGCTCCTGAAACACAACGGCCGTTTAATAAGAATAATTAGTTGTTTTGTTTTTTTTTTTTTTTTTATTCCAATCACCTGTTATGAAGGAATGTCGGTGGGTGCACAGTGAGAAGAGGGGATGTTGCCTAAGACCACCTTGAGGGAGCTGGATTTTCCGGCATGATCTGATTAACAATCAGAAATTAAGATTTTACAAATAATTTTTTAACTTACAGAACAGATCAACATTGAAAAACAAAAAAAATAGTCCATATATGAGAGGGGCTGAACCCTCTTAAATCTCTTGCTTGTTAAACTAACGTCTCTATTGCTTTGGTAAATCTTTTATTTTAATTAAACGGCCCTAATGTTTATGAATTGGGGAAAAAAGTCAATTTTTTAGCGTAAAGAGAGAGGGGCTTAAGAGGGGGAAGCCTTCTCACATATGGAGAAATTTTGTTTATTTAAAGTTTTAATGTAGGTCCTTACTTTTAGTTGAAAAACTTGTTGCTTTCTATTTAATTTCATAAAAGTGTTACTGTACTGAAATAAGAGAAACATCATTCGCACAGGATTCTGATAAATGGATAATTATTCTGGGATTGGTATCTCTTTTGGTGGGCGTTTTCGACTGAAATATCTCTTCCTAGCTAATTTATCTATTATGGGTTGCCTCCCCGTAGTAGCATAATATTTGTAGGTATTGGTGTATAATCACCAGTTCATGTGAAAACCAAAGTTTGAAGCTTAGTAGAAATCGTTGTTTGAAATCAGACATACTGTAATAATCAAATATCTTTGCATAGATTGCATAGCAAATATCTTTGAATAGATTGCAGCATGAAAATACGTTTAATTGAGAAAAGAGCAAAAAACTGGTAATTGCAAAAATATTTGTATATATTTTAACCAGACATTGCAACAATTCAAAAACCTTAAAAAATGAAACCAAAACTTTGAAGCTTAGTAGAAATCGTTGTCAGAAATTGGACTTGCTTTAATAATCAAATATCTTTGGAAAGACTGCAGTATGAAAAGACAACAAATTGTTTGCGGTTAGAATACAAGCGACAATAAGAATCCATATAAAGAATCCATATATAGAAGCCTGCCGTGTCCCGAGTCGGAGGTAATAGGCTTGAGACTGTCTGTGCAGGATTTCGAATCTTGTTGATAGAAGAGCATCGCCAAGTGCTGAAAACCGTGTTGTGACAAAGAATGAGCCCGGGATTGTGCAAAGCCTCCATTCATACTGGAGGTCCCAGAGACTGCTTGCTGTCCGGTTTTAATCCGGCTTAAGTGCTTCGGTGTAGACATGGGACGATGCGTAGGTCTCCGTCCGGCCCTGGTATCCGGGACCATTTCTTTTCCTGAGGCCAAAATAATTTCAATGATCTAAAGAACATGAAAATTGGAAGTTGGAACGTTTCAACGTTAAAAAAATAGCTATCGTATCGACATTTTTACTGACAAATTCAGACGATTCGAACTGGACTTATTATCAGTTTCAGACATTCATATCCCAGGGGTAGGAAGCATGCCATTAAATGATATAGCTTGTTTACTAAGGCAGGAAGGATGGGGTACATAGACAGAGAGTAGGGCTTATGGCGAATAAGGAAGCTGCTAAGTCTCGTTTAGGCTGAGAAAATATTAATAATATGAATACTAATTGCTCATTTTATGACTAAAAAGTTCAGGGTATCATTTATACTAGTATATGCCCCTGTAGAGCCGACTGACGGATATACTAGTGATTCAGATGAATTTTACTCGAAGCTACAGAAGCAAACAGACAGGGTCCCAGGTAGAAATATGGTGTTTTTATTAGGATATTTTAACGTCCAGGACGGTAGAAATAGGGATAGATGGAATCCTAGCCTCAGTAAATTTGGTGTAGGGAAAGAAAACAGCAATGGCTACAAACTGTCACAATTTTGTAGGTATTACAATCTAGTTATAACCAATACGGTGTTTGGTTATAAAATGACCCATAAGTTAACATGGTATTCACATGATGGTAAGACAGCAAACCTAGTTTTTATATCTAATTATGTTATTGTAACTCGAAAACTGGCAGGATCAGTAGAAGATACTAGGGCATATAGGAGTGTTGTTATTGATGTTAAAAATAAAGATCACCATCTAGTAGTGTCTAGCGTTAATTTAAAGTTGAAATTTCGGAAGAGTAACTACCTCCTGGGAAGTTGAGATGTTAGTAGGCTCCAGAATGAGAATTGGAGGGAAACTTTTCAGGAACAGTTGAATACTAAAATGGAGAGTTTTAAATTTGACAATGTTGAAGATGGATGGAATAATTCTAGGAAAACAATTTGTGAAGTTGCTGATGGTGTCTTAGGGAAGAAAGTTAGGACTTGACCTAGTAATATTGGTGAAAAAGCTTTATGTTTAATAGTGAGGGGAAGGGGCTTGTACAAAAAAATATCTGAGTGAAAATCATACGAAAACAAAAAGAATGTAAAGAAAGTGGAGGAAGCATTAAAATATGAGCTAAGGAGGTGTGTGCTGAGGATCTGGAAGATGCACCTAGACAGCATATTAATCAATCAATCAATCAATCAATCAATCAATCAATTTATTCAATCAATAAACTTGACAAAAATACACTTCAATATAATAAAAATCAATATTAGTAAAATATTGTACTGGCATTATAATAAATTGAGAGGGAGTAGTCAATCAGGACTTTTCCCAGTTAAAGATAGGAACGGGGCCACATGTAGTGATAAGGAAAGAGTTAAAGACAGATGGGCAGAACATTTTGAGAATATGCTAAACCGAGATAGAGTTGCAGGAAAAAGGTATAGATGAAAATGAAAAAGTTTGTGACACCTTGGATTGAAGGAAGATTTGTTTTTTTGGGAGGAAAAGTTAGTGACTAAAAGGATTAAAAAATAATAAGGCTTCAGGTGCTGATAGTATGGTAAATGAGTTTCTTAAATATGGCGGCTCTGAGGTTAGAAACAATTTATCGAAGATTATGAATATGATTTTTGAAAAAGGGGAGGTACCTAGCGATTTTAGGAAAATCTTAATTAATCTAATGTTTAAGAGAGGTTGTAAGAGTGAGTGTGTGGTAATTATCGAGGCATTAGTTGGGTCTCTGTATGTAGCAAATTACTTAGTAATATGATACTTTTTAGAATGAGAGATGCTGTAGACAAAGTTTTAAGAGAAAAACAGTGTTGTTTTAGAAAAGATAGAGGATGCGTCGACCAAATTTTCACTCTTAAGTTAATAAATGAGAAGTGCCTGAGTTATCAAACACCTTTAGTCCTCAGTTTCATAGATTATGAGCAAGCGTTCGATTTTGTTGACAGAAGAGCTTTGGTAAAGGTTTTATCCTTGTACAGTATCCCCTTTTATATGGATCATTTTGAGGAATTTTGTATTTAGAAGCAAAGGGAAGGCAATGGGAGACCATGAAATCAAATGGGGAGGAAAAAGTCTCCTGGACTTAGATTATGCTGAAAATTTAAGCATCCTAGATGCAAATGTGAGCAAAATGAATTAACTTTAGAGGTTTTGTGAATTCAGGGTGCTAGAATAGGTTTGAAAATAAATGTTAAGAAGACCAAGTCACTACGGCTAGGAATAAGTAAAGATGAAAATGTGACGTTGGGTAACGAAAAGTTTGATCATGTGGACAGCTTCACTTACATTGGTAGTATTGTTAGTAAAGACGGCGGGAGCAGTAAAAATGTAAAAAGTAAAAAAGCAAAGGCTCAGGTTGTTTTTTCACAGTTAAAAAAAGTTTGGAAGAATAGGAAGATAAGTCTGCAAACCAAGATTAGAATAATGGAAGCTACAGTGATGATAGTGGTCAAACATGTCTCGGAAGCATGGGTGCTCTGAAAAGCAGATGAAGATTTGCTAGATGTTTTCTAGAGAAATTGCCAACGGATTGTTCTAGGTAGCCGGCTAACTGATCGTATTTCAAACAGTAGGCTGTACGAAAAGTGTGGTTCAATATCACTTTCTAGGGCTGCAATGAGAGAAAGGCTGAGATGCTAGGGCACGTTCTGCGGGTGTAGGATGACAGATTGCAAGAGACTGTCCTTTTCGGTCAACCGTCTTGGCCTAAATGGAAAGCAGGTCATCCGCGGTTGAGGTGAGAGGATATCATAAAGAAAGATTTAAAGGTAATGGGAACTTCCTGGGAGGATATAAAGAGGGATGCTTTGAATAGATTGGGATGGAGGAGGAGCGTGCGTAGCTATGAGGGCTTCTCGCGGCTTGGCACTGCGGTGCGTTTTTCATAGTAGTAGTAGTAGTAGTATTGAATATTATAAATATTCTAATAACAAATACTAAATTATTGGAAAAAATCAGTGCCGGCCTGGAAGTATTACGGTTTCTGCCATTTTTTTTATGTAGAGATGTTCCGGTGGAATTATCCGAGATCTACTTTCCCCGCGTGTTTTGATTTCTGGGGAATAATTTCCACGGAAGGGGGAATTTCTGGAGTTATCGAGAAACCGATTAAAGATTAATGTTTTATTCAAATGAAAGAATGCTAGGGAGAATTTTACAGGCTAAATCGTCCGCAAGCATTTTTACAGGAAGGCGGAATTCTCAGCAAGGATGGAACTGTCTGAAGGGAATCTGACGGGGGGAAGGGCTTACTTTACGTTGGATGAAATTTCAAAGAAGCAGTTTTCCTTGAGAGTTAGGGTTGCCCCCTCCATATATGAAGGGTAGTCCCCTTCTTAATGCCTTGCTCCTCACGCTAAAGTTTGACTGTCTGTCCCAATTTTTTAGCGAGTTTACTGAAACACGGTTTTTTTTTTTAATTAGAATAGGAAGCTTTCTTAAAAGTGCTAACAGCTTTGGCGTAATGAGCAGGGTAATGAGGAGGGGGCAACCCTCCATATACGGAATAAGTCTTCCAAAAATTAATATGCAAATTTTGTTGTAATTTTTCATGTACGGTGAGCCAAATTCAAACCTGCATTAGTTGAAAAAACGTTCAGAAATTAAATTAAAAAAAAAACAATTTTTTTAACTGAAAGTATGGAGCGACATTAAAGATTAAAACAAACAGAATTATTCCATATATATAAAATGGGTTGTCTCTTACTTTCAGTACCTTACTTTCAGCTAAAAACTTGTTATTTTCATTTAGTTAAAAAAAGAAAAGCCTATTGCTTACGCATAGAATTTGTTACTGGGAATTAACGGACATTTTTCTGGAGACGAAATTTCTCTGGGGGAATTTGCAGTGGTGGGATGTTAGGGATGCTCCCTCTTAAATACTGCACTCTTTACACTAAAAAGAGTATGACTTTTATCCCACTATGAACAACAAGTGAAACACAAGGCTCGTTAAATTAGAATAAGATAGGTTTTTGAACATTCTAAATAACGCTAGGGTGAAGATCGAGGTATTGTGGAGCGGGTATCCTCCTCATATACGTAATAATTTCTGTTCATTGAAGTTTTAAAGTTGATCCTTATTTTCAGTTGAAAAAGCCTGTTTTTTTCTTAAATCACTCAAAGGCACAAACAATTTTCGGGGGAAAACATTGAAATACCGCTGGTTTTGAATAGCTGAAAATAGCCAGTAGTTTATTTATCTTCATCCCGAGGCTAAGCCCGTGTAATTTCAAATCAAGATTCTTGTGGTAAGCATTTATGTCATCAAAGCTTGTTTTATACTATTCAATGTTTGGAAAAAAAACTGTGCAAAATACTCTTTAATTACAATTCTTTATTATTGAACTTTGGCACAGCGAAGAGTTAATTAATTTGAGCAAAAAAAAATGATCGGAGATATCAAAATCGATATAACAAATATAGAAAGTGAAAACATTGATATATCGTTAAATAAAATTATCGCCCATCATTTCCAATTTAAAGTGTAACATCTCATCGTAAAACTCATCTGATAACATACTTGAAGCAAAACAGTGGTGCGCTTTCGTTGCCAGAGAAAATTGTCTATAGGCAGTTATATTACATCTGCATCAACTTTGTCAACGTAGCGTTAACCAGCGATGTAAGGGTAGAATTTGACGTAAAGTATGCAAATTATGTACCCAATTTTCCAGAGGTTCTGACTATAACTGACATGGTAAAAATTAAACGCAGGTACATTATGCACCGTCCTCAGCAATTGCTTATTGGTAGCCGTTCTATTAAAGGACAATAAAGTTGTAGATGCAGGCGGCATCCACCGCACATCATGACATGACAATGATAAAATCGATTACATATATCAAGTACTAGGGTCAAGCGTACTGATCATCTAAACTCTTAACTAGTGTAGTAGCTTGTCTTAATTGGTGAATAACGGGGAAGGATATAAATTTTTGAGCAATCAAATATTTCGTGTTAACAAACTGGAAATAAGGGGCGACTTAGGCTAATAGTAACCGAAACTCTTAAAAAGGAATGTTGATAACAAGTCATACATCAAAAGAATTTACTTTCTATCTTGATTCCAAATATATAGCAAAAATACATGTGGCAAAACTAGATTCAGCATATCACAGAACACTACTGTAGAGGTTCTAAGCTTATCAAGGAGGCACACTTGTGCCTCTATAAAGAGGCGACCCACCACAATGTTAAGCGATTTCAGGTCCTAGACGTCGCTTTGAGACGGCGGTAATCGCATTTTGTAGCCCAAGCTCAAACTAAGAAACTTGCAAAATTTCATCCTCCTCCGACTTTATCTTCATGGGGTAAACTGGGCCGGAAGTTTCGACCCTCCCACCACAGCCCCCCTTTAACGTTGTCTGATTGGGCTGAAATTTATAGGTTAAGCTTTCCTAGGGCCTGGGAGCTTATCCTCGAAATTTCAGTTCAATCCGATCACTCCTTCCCTGTTTTCAAAAAACCAAATATAGCCACTTAAAATTCATTTCTTTTTTTTCTTATCCACGCCTACAGGCCACAGTTGGCAACTGATCCGGGTGAATGAGGACTCATTCAAAGCAGAATCCGACCTGTTAGGGCCTTTTGATATTTTCAGACCGAAAAAATTATCCCCCGAATTTACATTTACGAAAAATCTCGTTTTCCTATAATAGCCCATGTTAATTTTTCCCACCACAACTCCCCTTTAACGTTGTCTGATCCAGTTGAAATTTAGAGGATGAGCTTTCCTGGGGCCTGGGAGCTTATCCTCTAAATTTCAGCTCAATCTGAACACTCCTTCCCTGTTTTCCAAAAACCAAATATCAAGTTTTGTGGGAATTTGCTTGCGTCAAAAATAGATTCCATTTACTAAAAAACAATTACAATTGTGTCTCTTTAGTCCAGCGGTTGATACTCCAGCCTGTCAGGCGGAAAACCCGGGTTCGATTCACCGTCAGAGCAAATTTTTTATGTACTGGATTTAAAATTTAAAAAAGAAACTCAGTTTCTTTTTTAAATTATTTGAAAAAAATTACGTTTTCTACAGAGTTAAAGAGGCTGAGTTACAAGTTCGACCCTTAAAACGTACAGGGATTAGGAGGCACCCTGTACGACGTGATTTGAGTATTCAGGAATTAAAAGCCTTAAAAACAAGAATGTTCAAGAGCGGGGGGTTTTGGGGGCGGCAGCCCCCCACTTTAACTCCTGACACGATCAGCTAACAGTTAGTCAAGCAATAATAAGTAATAAACTGTACAAAAACGTGCAGAAATTATTTGAAAAAAAACTACGTTTTCTAAAGAGTTAAAGAGGCTGAGTTACAAGGTCGAACCTTAAAACGTACAGGGATTAGGAGGCACAGTTGGGGGGCTGCCGCCCCCAAACCCCCCGCTTTCGCAGCCTTTAAATAAAAAAAAAAGTTCTTTAAACTGAAAGTAAGAAGCGACATTAAATCTTAAAACGAACAGAAATTATTCCGTATATGAAAGGGGCTGTGCCCTCCTCAACGCCTCGCTCTTTACGCTAAAGTTTTTATTGTTTAAAAAAAAAGAGTTGTGAGAAAGTCAAACTTTAGCGTAAAGAGCGAGGCGTTGAGGAGGGGACAGCCTCTTTCATATATGGAATAATTTCTGTTAGTTTTATGTTTTAATGTCGCTCCTTACTTTCAGTTAAAAAAACTTGTTTTTTTTATTTAATTTTTGAACGTTTTTGACAATAAAAAACGATCTAACAACTACATAAGGGACCTCTCAGTTGAAAAAATAGTAATACCACATGTTGTTGCATTCGTTACTGAGAAGTCACACAGTCAATACAATATAAAAGATTAATATGGATATGTATTTTAATGCTTGATTAACTAATTAGACGAATTACGCACCAGGTTCTGTCCAAAGGAGAGTAAGGAGTGGCCTATTTTTATCTTCTTATATCGACTAATGTAAACACTAATTGAGGAAAAAGACTAGGGATCTTCTCCGATCAGCTTACAAATGGATTAAGACAAAGTAAACTTTTTCTTCAGTTTGTGCTTAAGACTTCTAATATATAGCATCCTTAAGATTCTTAGTACACCGATAAAAACAGGGCTTTAAAAACGGGATTAAAACAACCATAATAACTACAGTTCAAAATCTTTCATCCAGCATTAAGGAGCTTTTAGTCCCTTGATAAAGATCAGTCCAAATAGATCATCCTTGATTTCAGTTATTGGGCTGGAAAGTCGCTAGAGATTTCATTCGGAGGAAGTTTAACTCATGTATAGGGTGGAAATGAGGGATATATCTAAGAGAAACGTTTATATTTAGTCTTTAACAGGTTCAAAAAAAATAATTTGAATTTAGTATATTGGATATTCAGAGGGAGTTAAGAGCACATCTGATTATGCTTCTTCTAAAGGGGCTACAGTGCTCATTCCAGAAGAACTAAATATTGTTTTTCGATAACCTTTGTTAAACAGCAGAACAAGAATGCTCGTACTTGGACCAAGGACTACATAAGTGGCATAAGATACAAGCCAAAATGAAAACTTATAAGCAGTTATGTCAATGTCAGAAGGTACAACATAGATGAAAACGACTCTGTAAAAAACACAAGTTATGAAGAGTGTTACTTGAATTGCTAATGCTTTATGGAATTCAGGGAAATAGTCTGGTTGCATATCTTTATACATTGTCATTTTTCTGCCATATGCCCCTATAGCAATTATTGAAAATAGTAAGTATGGAACCAAAAGCCCGATCGTCATCCAGTTCATTTCATGTTGCGCTTGTTTTCTTCTATCAAAAAAATAGGGAAGTTCACCCGTGCAAATTGACCACAAAAACTGACCTCGGGAAACAAAAAGACCCCCTACGAAGGGAAGAGTTGTAATAAAGCCTATAAGTATAACACTCATCATAAACTTTGTTGTTGTCCAAGAGCTACTAATTCGCGGAATGTAGATTTTAAAGAGGACAGCTAACTCAAGTCCAAATAAGTATGTTTGGACTAGAATAAGCCCAATTTGTTCTGTAACCTTATAAAACACACATATTAAATCTGGTAGTTCGAAAAACCACATCAGCAAAAATGAAGCGCATATGTAAATGGTTACGAAATTTGACAGATAAACGAGCGGTACATAAATATATAAGAGATTGCTAGTTCTTTTATAATTGTCTTTTAGTGTTTTAGCTTGAACACATGCTAAAAACAAGGATAGGCTTATTATTACGCACGCTAAGGTACATATGATAACCCCAAAACTATCCATCACTCCGTGTGGACTAGCTAAGGTAAGAACACACGAAGTCTGAACCAGTCCTGGGACTTGGCAGAAAAATCTAGATATTACAAGCACTTATTAGTTATTCACCAAATAAATCGTTATTAGCGTGAACTTAAAGTAGCGTATCACAAATAACGTTTCCAAAACTTCTAATGTGTATGTCTCTTTACTATCTAATGAATCTCAAAAAAGGGAAAACATAACGGCAAATGTTTATTTGAAAGAACAATAATCTTCTTTTTAAAGATCCAAAAATAGTTCAGTTATACTTAAGCTAGTGATGAAATGACGTTCAAATTAGAGTCCAAAAATTCAAACCAAGAATCCATTTTGTGCATGTTATACTAGAATCCATATTGTCCTAAATCGACCTTTCTTTTTTTCTGACGGGAACCAAAAAAAGCTAGTATGAAAACTTTTCGAAGTATGTAAAACCTTTTATTAATAATAGCGTTGTAGTTGCAAATTTTACTAGTTAATCAATTCGATTTAAACTGTTGATTTAATTTGAATGCTCATTTTTATAAGTCAATTAGCAGCTAGAAAACTTTTGGTCATCTTTGTTCACTAGCATTGGACCAGTTAAACGTTAATGGTAAACTAAACAAAATTAAAATAAAGTTGTGATTATGCTAGCGTTGCCAGGGAACAATTAACCTTAATTTTCGTAATTAAAAGTGAACCGTTTTGGTGAAAAACTCTTCGAACATGGAACAATGACGCAAATAGCACATTCATTGCGACTGAGGGGAGATTAAAATTAGACTAATTATAGGAGAATATGAGAAAATATGCAAAAGTACTAAAATTTCAAGGGGGTCAACTCTAAGCTAAGAATTCATAAGAAATTATGGTACTTCTTTGTCAGCTAGTGCATACTCGAGAATTTTATCGCGAACATGAGCCAATAACCTGTTTTCATGGTCTTTATAACAGACAATTAGCATTGGCTCGGTGGGAAACTATATATTATAACTATATCTTAATTAAATATTTAGTTGGTATTTGGTTAGGTTAGTTTAGGTTACTTATTTAATGTAATGCGGTCTGGTCCCCCCCCCTCCATAATTCTTTGTTGTAGTTTCCATCTGTTATGTACCATCTATTCTTAGCTTTTTTTACTGATTTTTCACCATTTTTTTTTTTTAAATTTATGCTAACTGCTACCAAAACTGCATAACTGTACATGTAAGTATTTTTATTAAAAATTGATACTTAAGCTGATACTCTGGACTCATGCTTCAGTAGAACTTCGCTGGAGGCAAAAAAAAGCGAAACCAAATCCATCTGCAATAATGCTTCGACTGTTCTCGTGTTGCACATGTGCATTGTCCATTAGGATACAAAAATATGACCTAGTAATTTTTGAACCTCGTACGCTTCCATGAGTGACAGTCAGAAATTGCGAGGGAGGTTTTTGAAAAGTATAAGATTCAAATAAACATTGTTAGTGCAATCAATCATTCAACGTTCGCTGTCGTTATGAAAGAAGAGCGAATAGAGCTCTGGAAAACCTGAGCTGTTCTATTATAAATTAACGCTTCAAATTTTCAAATTTGAAGACACGGTTGTGTAACATTCAATTTAACTCATTCAAACAATCAGATTCCATTACCCCCGTCTTTGGTACTTTAAGTGCTGAGACTGAGACGTCCAACAACCTTGATTATTTGTTTCACTTGGTAGTGACCAACTAATGGAAGATTAGGCTAATTTTAGTTAATTCAAAGAAAACTATTTAGTCGCCAATTTTGATCTTTACGACTAAGGCATTCACAGCTTTGGTGATGGAGATTTTGGTACAATTTGGATATATATATCACGAAAATTTTTAAACTGTTTAAATATAAGTAGTGGTGGGTCTCTACGTCCAGATGGGACTACCTGAGGCTGTAAAGAACATAGCCTAAGCTTCATTGCATATATCCTAAACCCCATTAGCATATTAAAATGGGAAAATAATTTACATATAGCCATGAGGCCCTAACAGCCAGTCCTAGCAACCAGATCTAATATAAGGCTGGATTTTAAATGTGTTTCGTACTAGAAAGAAAGTAGAATTCAGAGAAAGAACAGTTTTAATATGGCTTTTTCATCAAGTTTTGGTTTGACAAGACATACTAGCAAAAAAAAAATGAGGGGATTGTTAACGCTATTGGAAGTTGATAGTGGAACTGGCAGTAGCAATGATACAAAGACAAGAGTACCAAGCGTAGCAGTAGAAATTACAAGAGGATGTCAACTAAGCTTTAAATGGAATGAGATGTATGCAAGATACCTGATATCATTCAGCAAATTCAAATTGGAGAAGCAGTTATGTTTTGCAGCAAAACTTAGCATAATACACATTCATAGATTTCAAGCTGTTTTAAATGCAATATTGAAATATGTTGAGGACAATAACTTGAATCAATATGTGAAAAGTGAGTAATATGTTATTTTTATTATGAAATAAAAACGTTTTTCAGTCCAAAATGTTTTTCTTGTTCGATATTTTAGTAGGTTATCGCTCCTCTCTCTAGGGATATCCCCGAAGTAGAAAGAATCTTTAGTTTTAGTCTTTAGTCAGCTGTGATAATGTTAGGATTAAAAAGTGGATGGATTTATGAAACAGACGATCATGCGGAATATTCTGATTTTGGAAAAAATGTCAGAATCTAAATGATCGTTTTCAAAAGTTATCAGTGCAAAAGAAAACAGTTTCTCAAAGAATGCTTGATGATATTAAGAAAGATGAATCTCCAACTTTGAATTATTGTATGATTCTTATGAGTCGTGGTCCAAACGCATCTACTGAATTTGTTGACATACTAATTGAAACAGAACACAATATTATTGTGGATTTGCTTTTGAACACTACCTTGGAAATCAATGACCATTTAAGACCAATTTCGAAATGATTTTTTCATGAGAACAACAAATAAGTCGACAATTTAGAAAGTGCTATCCAAAGATATTCAGTTAATTTGAATTGTGATGCCACTTGATTACTCTTCCTCCTCTTACTCTAGAAACGAACACTCTCTTTATCGATCATAAGTCAATTTTTTTGGGTAGTGAGAGAGTCAACTTTGGTAATTGCCTAATTAAACAAAAAATAATTTAATACGAAATAAAAGATTTATAAGGCCAAAAATACAAATACGAAGTTTTGAAATACACGCTTTTTATTAAGATAAAAGTACACATCCTGGAATGTGTGGGCTGGAAAGGAACTTGCTTAATAACCAATTTCCTGGCTAAATGCATCAATTAGCCGGATTAATGCAGTTCATTTTTCATATATATATATATATATATATATATATATATATATATATATATATATATATATATATATATATATATATATATATATATATATATATATATATATATATATATATATATATATATATATATATATATATATATATTATATATATATATATATATATATATATATATATATATATATATATATATATATATATATATATATATATATATATATATATATATATATATATATATATATATCATATATATATATATATATATATATATATATATATATATATATATATATATATATATATATATATATATATATATATATATATATATATATATATATATAATATATATATATATATATATATATATATATATATACTTGGATTTTTTAGACTGAGTGGGCTCTAATTCACTTGCCGGGTGAAACCCAGCCCGTTTGATATCTGATTAGAAATACCTTCGATTATATGTCAAATATCGTAAGTGTTTAAGTGTCTTATTTTATTATTATAGTAATCTTAAAATTGTTGATTCTCTGGGACAATTAGTCCCAGTCCAAGTGGTTTTATATTACCAGAAATCGTATCGTGTGTTGCATAAATAAAAGTACTGTGTTATAGCCATCCTCTCTACGATCTTATTTAAGTCTCTCGAATAATCCCAGCTGGTACGCCAAATTAGTCAGGCCAAAAGCCAAAGGCACGCTATCAAAGTTTACTTACCTTAGGACCATAATTATCCCCCCTATAAAGGGAGAAGTAAGGTATCTACCATAACCTCATTTTAAACCTTAAAATCCCTTTACCCCACAACACTGAAAATGTTCTATACATGTCCACTATGCATGTATAGACTGGGCACTCCCACTCTAGAGGATTCCTATGCTCCATTTCTCACTATGATAAATGTGATCAATGGAATAATACCTATCCTGTTATGATTGGAAAGAACCCTTAGCGTGATTTTAGTTTATTCCAAAGAGACTGCTACCGTCGTGGTTTTAAATTGTTTTGGGACGAAGAATCAAGGCTACGCTTCAAATGTAGGAATAACTTCTATGTCATCGCAGTGAAGACAATGGCTAATGTGATTATAAGCCTACTGATTTTTATTTAGCTGTTACAGAAAGTGATTCTCTATTTGAAAAGACTGTTTTTGATATGATATTGCTTCAAATATGCAAATTGAAACACGTGAATTAACAATATGAATGAAAAAAGCATTATTGCCTTAACAAAGAGATACAATAAGGGTGAAATAACATTTTAGTGTGAAATGTGACCCTAACTTTGCACATCAAGATCAACACACAGTGAATTCAGATGATCTGCTGCCATTAGTTGTTCTCGACAGCTACCTATAAGCAGAAGAAGAAATCTAAAGAGGAGAAAACCCATTTTTGTGTATATATCTTTTTATTAATCAACAAATTTACAAACATTTTTAGAATATTTTATTCGTAGGGAACTGAGATCAATATTGTACAGGCATGAAAGTGTATTTTCCACTAGGAAGTCATTCAGGCGAGGGTTGTCTACGTAAATGTTGAGAAATTCATTGTAAGTATAGCCACGACTTTGGAAAACTAAATATAATAGTGCATGAAAGCCACAGCGTTTAGTCATTAAAACCTGCACTCTCTTCTGGTTTTGAATAATAATTTTTCCACTACCATGACCTGTCTTTTCGTTCGATAGACTGCTATCAACAATGATAAGGGTATTGTTAACACTTTGAAGTTTTTTGAGGACACCCAAGGGTGTGAACGAAAATTTATACGTTGTTAATTAAATACGTTGACTACTTGATTTGTGTTCAATGTGCGAGGTCTAGTGGAACACTGCCTTTGGGTGTGATTTCCCAGTAAGGTTCAAATTTTTTTAATGAGATTAATGCACTACTCTCATCTAATGGCTCGGCAAAGGTGCACTCTAAACGTACGCTCCCTGTTCGTACAATACTCATATCCTGAGTGCCAGAAAATTCCAATACAATGATACCACGTGATTTTACAAACATTGTATCGGTTTTACCATTTTCAAATAGTTGTGAATCTCAATCTAGGGATTTTATTGTCAACTCATACAGTTCATATAGGATTTATCTTAGGATAAATTGTAGAGTTGGATTCCATTTACTTTGCACACAAGAGAGGAAAGTCCTAACATTTCAAATTTGTGAGGGAACTTTGTCCGCAATTCTATAGCACTAGCACTATCTACAAATGCCAATGTCAGTTTTGAAGGAATTTCACCATTGGAAATGAAGAGTCGGTGAAGGTGCGTGAACCCGTAGCAATATTTCACTGATTGGTGATTATGTGAGGAACAAGTAGTTTGATTTTATTTTGACGGGCTCTCAGCTTTTCAGCTGCCAAAGCTCACAACCATTCGCAAAACCTTTCGAAACCTTGCTAAAAACCTTTTAGCAAGTACCTTTCGCAAAATGAAATCGGATGGAGCAAGCGTTAATTTTATGTCAACCTTAATATTCGGCAGTAGCCATTGAGGTATATTAAATATCTCATTATTTGTTGTCCCCAAAAAAGTAATTCACTAGCTGTTGCCTTTCTAAGTACATTTGTAGTGTCAATGTCGGTCTTATATTCTTGTTAATTAAAAAAAAAACTTTTTCTATAAAATAAGTTTTTCAAAAGAAAAGTAAAGACCTCCATTAAACAAAAAAAGAGCAAAAATAAAATCAAGTAATTTACCAAGCGTGAAACTACCACAAATCAGCATCGATAAATAAATGAGGCCCAAACCGAACAGAACTTACACTAAATAACCGAATCAAACTCAAAACGAGCAGAAATTAACAAAAGTGGATTCAAAACCCCTATGCCTTCCCAAAGCCAGAACACAATTTGCACTTTACTAAAAAAATATAAATGTTTTTACTGTTATAACTTTAATAAATCAAATAATATTAACATTTTAATTACTAAATATCAGTATATGTATTTTAAACTGACAATGCACATTTATTTGTATTTTTTCAGTAAAGTGCAAATTGTGTTCTGAACCCTTTTGAAGTTTCTACGACAACGCTTTGAAAAAAAATCTTATATACCCCTAGGGCATAACTTACAACCCATCCCCTTAGGGCTGGGGGGGGGTGTCATCCTCAAAGACCTAATTTACTGAACTGTCTACTACGTTGAACAAAATGGCTATCTGAAAATTTTGGTTGGATGTGTTCGAAGTAATAGTGGGCGTAAGAAGGGGGTAGTTACCCTCCGATCACTTTCGACTATTAAAATGGGGACTAGCCCTTTCATATTCCAATTGAATGAGCCCTTTTTGAAGTTTCTACAACATCGCTTTCTACAAAAACCTTATATGTCCCCTGGGTATAGCTTACAACCCTTGCCCTGAGGGCTGTGGGGGGAAGGGGTTGTCATCCTCAATGACCTAATTTCCAAAACTTAAAACCACGTTGACTAAAATGGCTATCTCAAAATTTTGGTTAGATGTGCTGGGGGAAAAGGTGGGCGTGATAGGGGGTTAGTTACCCTCCAGTCACTTTCGATTATTAAAAAGGGCACTAGCCCTTTGAATTTCCAATCGAATGAGCCCTTTTTCAAGTTTCTACGACAAAGATTTTAGTAAAAACCTTATAGGCCCCCAGGGCATAACTTATAAACCTTGCCCTGAAAACTGTGGGGGGAGTGTCCTGCTAAATGTGTAATTTCCTGAACTTGAAACTCCGTGGAACAGAATGGCAATCACAAAATTTTGATTGGATGTGTTTGGGGAAATGGTGGCCTTGGATGTTGCGATAGTTACCTTCCAATCACTTTCGACTATTGAAAAGGGCACTAGCCATTTCAACTTCCAATCGAATGAGCCCTTTTTGAAGTTTCTACGACAACGTGTTCTATAAAAAACCTTATATGCCTCCAGGGCATAACTTACAACCCTTGCCCTGAGGGATGTGGGGGGGGTGGCATCCTCAAAGACCTAATTTCCAAAACTTAAAACTACGTTGAATATTTTTCGAAGTTTCTACATTATCGCTTTCTTAAAAACCTTATATGCCCCCAGGACATAAGTTACAACCCTTGCCCTGAGGGCTGCGGGGAGAGGGGTTGTCATCCTTAAAGACCTAATTTCCACAAACTTTCAACTACGTTGAACAAAATGGCTATCTAATAATTTTGATTGGATATGTTTGGGGAAAGGTGGGCGTGAGAGGGGGTTAGTTGCCCTCCAATCACTTTCGACTATTAAAAAGGGCACTAGCCCTTTGAACTTCCAGTCGAACGAGCCTTTTTTGAAGTTTCTACGACATCGCCTTCTATAAAAAACCTTATATGCCCCCAGGGCATAACTTATAACCCTTGCCCTGAGGGCTGTGGGGAAGTGTCCTCCTCAAAAACTTAATTTCTATCTGGAAATTAACTATGCTGAACAAAATGGATATCTCAAAATTTTTATTGGACATGTTTCGGGAAATGGTGGGCGTGGAAGGGGTGTTAGTTGCCTTCCAATCACTTTCGACTATTAAAAAGGGCACAAGCCACTCCAATTTCAAATTGAATGGGCCCTTTTGGAAGTTTCTACAGCATTCTTATATGCCTCCAGGGCATAACTTAAAACCCTTGCCCTGAGGGATGGGGGGTGTTTTCATCCTCAAAGACCTAATTTCCAAAACTTAAAACTACGGTGAATAAAATGCCTATATCAAAACTTTGATTAGATGTGTGTGGGGAAAAGGTGGGCGTGAGAGGGGGGTTAGTTGCCCTCCAATTACTTTCGATTATTTAAAAGGGCACTAGCCCTTTGAATTTCCAATCAAATGATCCTTTTTTGAAGTTTCTACCTCAATGCTCTCTATAAAACCTTATATCTCCCAGGGCATAACTTACAACCCTTGCCCTGAGGGTTGTGTGGGGAGTGTCCTCCTCAAAACCATAATTTCTATCTCAAAATCAACTACGCTGAACAAAATGGCTATCTCAAAATTTTTATTGGATGTGTTTCGGGAAATGGTGGGCGTGGAAGGGGTGTTAGTTGCCTTCCAATCAGTTTCGACTATTAAAAAAAGGCACAAGCCACTCCAATTCCCTATTGAATGCTTTTCAAAGTTTCTACAACATCGTTTTCTTAAAAACCTTGTATGCCCCCAGGGCATAACTTACAACCCTTGCCCTAAGGGCTGTGGGCGGAGAAGTTATCATCCTTAAGGACCTAATCTCCAAAACTTTCAACTACGTTGAATAAAATGACTATCTAAAAATTTTTATTGGATTTGTTTGGGGAAAAGGTGGGCGTGAGAGAGGGGTTAATTGCCCTCAAACCAATTTCGAGACTATTAAAAAGGGCACTAGCCCTTTGAATTTCGAATCGAATGAGCCCTTTTTGAAGTTTCTACGACAACGTGTTCCTTAAAAACCTTATATGCCTCCAGGGCATAATTTACAACCCTTGCCCTAAGGGATGGGGGGGGGTTCATCCTCAAAGACCTAATTTCAAATACTTAACTACGTTGAATGTTTTTTCGAAGTTTCTACAACATCTCTTTCTTAAAAACCTTATATGCCCCCAGGACATAACTTACAAATCTTGCCCTGAGGGCTGTGGGGGGAGGGGTTGTCATCCTTAAAGACCTAATTTCCAAAACTTTCAACTCCGTTGATCAAAATAGCTATCTTAAAATTTTGATTGGATGTGTTTGGGGAAAATGTGGGCGTCAGAGGGGGGTTAGTTACGCTGCAATAACTTTCGATTATTAAAATGGGGACTAGCCCTTTGAATTTCCAATCGAATGATCCTTTTTTTTGAAGTTTCTACTTCAATGCTCTCTATAAAAAACCTTATATGCCCCCAGGGTATAACTTACAAACCCTTGCCCAGAGTGCTGTATTGAAGTGTCCTCCTCAAAAACATAATTTCCATCTGGAAATCAACTACGCTGAACAAAATTGCTATCTCAAAATTTTGATTGGATGTGTTTCGGGAAATGGTGGGCGTGGAAGGGGTGTTAGTTGCCTTCTAATCAGTTTCGACTATTAAAAAGGGCACAATTCACTCCAATTTCCAATTGAATGCTTTTCAAAGTTTCTACATCACCGCTTTCTTAAAAGCCTTATATGCCCCCAGGGCATAACTTACAACCCTTGGCCTAATGGCTGTGGGGGGGGGGAGGGGTTATCATCCTTAAGGACCTAATTTCCAAAAACTTTCAACTACGTTGAATAAAATGGCTATCTAAAAAATTTATTGGATTATTTGGGGAAAAGGTGGGCGTGAGAGGGGGTGAATTACCCTAAAACCAATTTTGAGACCATTAAAAGGGCACTAGCCCTTTCAATTTCCAATCGAATGAGCCCTTTTTCAAGTTTCTACTACAAAGATTTCAATAAAAACGTATATATCCCCAGGGCATACCTTATAACCCTTGCCCTGAAGACTGTGGGGGAGTGTTCTAATCAATAGTATAATTTCTTGAACTTTGAACTGCGTTGAACAAAATAATACATTGTACCAACATCATTCTTATATGCCTCCGGGGCATAACTTATAACCCTTGACCTGAGGGATATGGGGGGGGGGGTTCATCCTCAAAGACCTAATTTCCAAAACTTAAAACTACGTTGAATAAAATGGCTATCTCAATATTTTGATCAAATGTGTTTGGGGAAATGGTGGGCGTGAGAGGGGGTTAGTTGCTCTCCAATCACTTTCGATTATTAAAAAGGCACTAGCCCTTTGAATTTCCAATCGAATGATCCTTGTTTGAAGTTTCTACCCCTATGCTCTCTGTAAAAACCTTATGTGCCGCCAGGGCATTACTTACAACCCTTGCCCTGGGGGCTGTGGGGGAGTGTCCTCTTTAAAAACATAATTTCTATCTGGAAATCAACTACGCTGAATAAAATGGCTATCTAAAAGTTTTGATGGGATATCTTTGGGGAAAGGTGGGCGTAAAAGGGGGGTTAGTTGCCCTCCAATCACTTTTGGCTATTAAAAAGGGCAACAGCCCTTTGAACTTCCAATCGAATGAGCCTTTTTTGAATTTTCTACGACAACGCCTTCTATAAAAACCTGATATGCCCCCAGGGCATAACCTACAACCCTTGCCCTGAAGGCTTTGGGGGAGTGTCCTCCTCAAAAACTTGGTTTCTATCTGGAAATTAACTACGCTGAACAAAATGGATATCTCAAAATTTTGATTGGACGTTTTTCGGGAAATGGTGGGTGTGGAAGGGGTTTTAGTTGCCTTCCAATCACTTTCGACTATTAAAAAGGGCACAAGCAACTCTAATTTCCAATTGAGTTAGCCCTTTTCGAAGTTTCTACGACAATGTTTTCGATACAAAGTGCCCCGCTCTAAAGGAAAAATTCTAAATAATATATTGTGCCAACATCATTCTTATATGCCCCAGGGCATAATGAAAAACCCTTTCTTTGAGGGTTGTGGGGAAGTGTACTCTTCAAAAAACCCTCAAAAACATATTTTCTAACTGGAAATCAACTACGCTGAACAAATTGGCTGTCTCAAAATTTATATTGGATGTGTTTGGGGGAATGATGGGCGTAGAGAGGGGGCTAGTTACCCTCTAATCACTTTCGACTATTAAAAAGGGCACTACCCACTCCAATTTCCAATCAAATAAGCCCTTTTCGAAGTTTCTACGACAACTAATTCGATACGAAGTGCCCTGGTATGGAAGAAAAAGAAAACAAAAAAATAATACATTGTGCCAACATCGTTCCTTACTTATGCAGCGCTACTGTGCTGGCTATGATCCATTGGCTGAATCCCTCAATTCCTTATATGAATTTTGTGTCATCAACATGAACATTATGTAACTCGTATAATTTGAGAGATTGTTGCTAGTACTCACCAATGTTCTATTTATGTAGACACTGATTTGTCGAAATAAATTATGTATTACACAATTTTCATATGATAATCCATCAGTAGGACTTTGCATTTCATTGTCAGATTTCTTGACTACCAGATGTAAATCTATTAATGTGGAAGACAAATCCACGAAATAATATTCATTAAATTAAATTTCAAAATGAATGTTTTCAGACAGTAGTTGTTGTGGGTAGAATTGCTCATAGTCACGATGTTTTAAACTCACATCAACATTTTCTGCATTGAATAGATTTAAATATAAAGTGATGGATCGATGGGATTCCTTGTGTGGTACATAATTTTTTTGAACTAACAATTTTCTTCCGTGTTATCCATGGTTTTTTTTTTCTTAGACAAGAGTGATGTCTTTCGTTTCTGACCCGAGCAGAGACTGAGGAGTGATGCAGTATTTCTTGACCTTTTTAAACCTTCTCCACTTTTTTGAATTTCAATCGCTCGCAAATAGATCGTGCACTGAACCTGAGGTTTTCGGAAACACTTTTTTTCAAATCATTGCCAGAGCCCAAATCGTGTAGTGTAGAGGATGGGAAATCCGCGGCTGCCGGTTCAATATATTTTTTAGCCAAGGGTAGTGCAGAGCGAAATAACTTAGCGAACCAACTGTCAAAACCATAGCCCGACATTGATGAACGCCCTATTTAATAGTCCCTTCAATGACCCATTTGTCTTGAACCAAGAGTAGCAACATAGCAATCAATATCAGGACAAACGAATGCAATTTTTCTATTAGACATCATGCTATTAACGGGGAGAAATGACATGTAATAACAAAAAAACCTTTGGTTATTGGTAAAAAAGGCCGCCTAATTCAGGACACCTAGTCTAAGGATCACCTAATTCTGTTCGTAATGTTAACTGACAGAGTTCTAAATAGGAAATTCTAACAGCGATATGTTGAAGATGCCTTATATAGTAATGATTAATATGATCTGGACTGGTTTTTCATTCAAGATCACGTAGGAGGGGAACATTGCTATCGCCAACTCTCGATCTTTTAAAGAATGAATTGTAAAGAAATATACAGCTGTCAGAGGAGAAACCAGGTAGATTGTCGGCGAAAATGTTACGATCTATGTTACTGGTAATTCCAGCACTTCTACCATAGATTATATTTTGTTTAAAACCAAGAAAATCTTTCAGATTATCGTTGAGAACAACTTTCTCATTATCAATGGGAGAACTAATGTAGATGTTGCCCTGTTCCATTAAATACTTAGATTGAAAGGCAACTTTTTTACGAACGGAGATTCTTCTATTGATAGCACGACACAAACCATTCATGCTACCAAATTGTTTGTATGGTAATGTAATGAAGGGATATTCACCAGACATAATTGATTCCATCCATTCCTTGGCAATGAGCGGCCAATCATGTAATCTAACTTTTATATGATATGTTAATAGGATGGAGAAGCAATTAAAATCGTCACTTTCCTGTACTTGAAACAATTTAATTAGGGATTTAAGGAAAAACTAAAGCAATCTAAAAAAAGTATTTTATCCAAGCACGTATTACCAATATCTATTGTCTTCCGTGAGAGATCTAAGACTAGCAGCTTCTCAGATAATACGCTTATGATATTATAAGAAAGAGAAACATCTACCCATGCATTATCATCTACCCATAGACAATGCTGGTAAATGAATTTCAAGTCATAATTGGAATTGTGTATAAATATATACTATTCTGCATTTCGTTAGATCCTTACAGTAATCTTGTTTTTTTGTAATGTTATAAAAAATAAAAAAATCACAGCTTGAAATCCAACTTTTTTTCAATAAAGCACAAATGAGGTTCTTGTCTTCACACGGCACACGAGGCGTTGCCCTACTCTTGTTGTCTGCAGTTTCTGTTTCTTTCCAGCTTAACTTGATTATTTATTGTAATTTCTGTTCGTTTTGGTTTCACTATTTTCATTACTGACTTATATTCGTTTTACACTTGAATTATCTTTTTACTTTATTTTTGCTTGTCTGAGGTTTATTGTAGTTTTTCACTTTTATCTGAAAAACTTATTTTGTGGAAAAAGATTTTTTTTTTAATTGATGAGAATAAAGTAACGTAAATTGAAAGTTAATATTTCATGGTAAAGAGAAAGTTAGTGGATGGTAATTATGAAACATGCACTTTTGGTTAATGTATTTTCTATGAATACCTAAATGTTTATTATCTTCATAAAAAAGGGTTTTATTCCATTATGAATATTCCAGTTTAAAATAAAGTATAGATGCAAACAGGAATTAGGCAAGTAAGTAAGTAAATTTATTGCCTGAAAATTCAAATGGAATTAAAACGGAGTATAATAAAACAAACAGAAAAGAAAATTCGCACTAGGGAACATCAAACATATTTACACGTTATGTACAATAGCAAAACTACTGACACATGATGGCTAGCCACGGTTTCGCTCTTTCCTTACCTTTTTAACAAAATTCTCGGCGACATGGTTATCACAGACTGTTGGATCGGACACATCATAATTACTCATGATATAGGAGTTACTCGTCCCTGGTGGAAGCCTCAGAAGGAACTTCGCGAATCGAAAAAAAACATAACTCTTACTTTTGCAAACTGAGCGGACGACAGGAATTACCAAAAGGGTGCTATATATAGTAAATTTGGGAGGACAATGGGTTTATACAGCGACGCAAGAAATTTACGCCAGAACCGATGTATGTTACCAATAATTGACCCATACGCAATCCGGAGTTTCACTTCTACGTGGCGTACAAGCAGATTCCCGGTGGAATGGAGGCTTCGACCCATAACCAGAAGGGATGAATAAAGCATCGGTGCAACCGAGCCCTACCATAAAACCAAAACTGGTGGTTTTGCACTTGGCAACAGTGTCTAACAGTTTACAATATAAGCATTTCTAGAAGCTTGCATGAAACTGGGGACATGGTAATTGTGCGATACGATGAGGCAACGATTCTGCAAGTGCGGGTGAAGTGTTAGAATTTTAGTTTACACATGGTGTGAATACAAGACTCGACTTTTTATTAAAATAAAACAATTTTTGCGCAATGGATGCTTTTGTGCTGTCTCTCCCACTCCATTCCCAAATATGTCATTCAAGAAGGGCTCAAATCTTGCCTACATAGGAGTGTACTATGCCTAATGGATCTTTGATAATATCCCCTGCTACCAGTGTATCAAATGGATCCCCAAATGCGGCCCTATTAACTTATATATTTTGCAAGGCAGAGTTTGAAAAATAAAAGTCTGGCAATACAGTGGGCGTTGCAGGGATTTTCTCTACCACATTGAAACTACTACTCTGACTTTCTTCAACATCAGTCTGTATAAGAGGGTTGGAGCAAGGAGTGAATTCTTCTAGCTAACTCAGCATATCTTCGAGTGCATTAAGACTGAAATGGTCAGCCCAAGTAAATAATTCCCTGATACAAGTTTCTGTTCCAATGCACTTGGCTGAGGTGGGTTAATGCTCATTGAAATATTGGGGAAGTCACATTTTCCTCTCCAAAGCATTCTTTCGAAAAATTATCAATCCACTCTGGATCTAGTCTAATCTAGAATAATAATAATATAATTTATTTTCTTTTTAAATTGGTACATTTTTATAACGCTGAAAAAGGGAGTTATATAACGAGCTGTATTTTCATATCATTTAAAACACATGAATAATAAATAGAAAAAAGTTAGCACATATAGACATATACAACGTTTATTTTTTCTGGACGGTTACATGTATTAAGACCCCATAGGAGTGACTTTGGTATGCTGTGACATCCTTCTACCAACGTAGGTATGGGGTGACCTTATTAATACATGCACACACACAAAAACAAATTTTCTTTTTTTTCTGGACAGTTGGATGTATTAAGACCCCCTGGGGAGACGTAGGTATGCTGTGACACCCTTCTAACAACGTAGTTATGGGATACAATGGAATGATACCATTTGTATCAATGTAGGTATGAATGCGATTGGATGTAACAACATAGGTATAAAGGTGACTGCATCTATCAATGGAGGAACCATATTACAATGGTCTTTATGCACCAAAACATTCGATTTCAAAATAATATATACACCTATGATATAGTAATACTGGCTGTCAATATTTAGTGAACTTAACATTTTGGTAAACCGCTTTATTTGAAATGGGGTGTGAAATTTATTGGTGTCCCTATAAGAGCGAAGGAGAATTCTGAACAATCCTCCTCCCACTATTTGACATTAAATATTCAAGGTTATTTTAATTACAAACCTTTAAAAAAGCCGTATAAATTTATCAAAAAAAGAAAAATTAAATGTAAATGAATACGAAGAATTTCCAAATATGGAAAGCATATCAGTGAGAATTTGAACAAACTCACTTCTTGTTCTCCCAACTGTGTGAGACTAGCCAGTTACTTCTCAGAGTTCAAAATAAAATCAATTAAGCACTTTTGAATCAGTTACGCACTTCTGAACCAGTTAAAACTTTCGGGGCTTGTAAAATCTTGAAGATTCAGTAAGTACAAACCCACTACATTTGCTATTTCCCCCAGGGGAGGGCACTATAAGGCCCCTCTTCCCCCCATCTTTGTTCTAATGTTAACCTATATATTTTTATGTTTTAATTCAACCTTCTTCGATTAAGCATATTCTGTTTACTCGCGTGTTTAAACCCACTAGCAGCCTTGAAAAGACTAACAAAAATAATTGAATCAGTTATGCACTTCTGAACTAGTTAAAATGTTTTGGACTTGTACAATCTCACAATTCAGTAACTGGGAACCCACTGTATGTGCTATGTCCTCCAGGGAGAGGCACCTTAATGCCCCCTTCCCTACCGTTTCCTGGAATGACAGGCAAACAAGCGTCAAAGCCCAATAGGGAGCCCCCAACTACCTGGAGTGTTAGGCAAGTGACCCAATTCATAAGCTCATATAGTTGCGCCGACCAAAAAAATAAATAAATATTGGTTTACCATTCTCAACGACTTAGAATTCTCTCTTAAGAACACTTCCAATAAAAGTTTTAATAAAAATTTAAAAGTATATAGATTATTTGCAAAAAGCGTTATGTCAAAATCATAGCATCGTTTTAGAAAAAATGTTTACCCCTTGTGTTAGCCGTAAAATTAAAATTCAAGATTTTAATTCCACTGACAGGCTGTTATGATAATAGATATAGGTCAGCACGAACACAGATTAGTTCA
>CM051258.1:55488768-55646268 GCA_027921565.1 Artemia sinica | reverse complement strand
TTCCCCTACCTTATTAACGAGTATGTACATTTATCGTGATGTTTAATTATATTAAAGATAAAAAAACAGATTATGTTTGGAATTATGGAGTAAAAAAAGAACGCTAAAACTTAAAAGAACCCGGAAATATCTTCTTTTTTAAGGTGACATAATGTCTTGATTAACCCTGCTATTTAACTGTGCATAGACTATGGGGTAGTATCTATAATGCTTCCTTATACGAGTTGTAGTACTCTACCTTCTGCAAAAAGGTCTAAGATAAGTACTATAGAAGCTTATTGCAGTAAAACATTTTGGTAATCAGAGCAAAATTTTAATCTTCCTTGCCTTATCGATCCTTCCTTTTCCCAACGGTACTTCGGAATTTCAACTTTATTACCTAGGCCGTTTCTGGCATAGTGCGTATACTCTATGTCGATGACCTGGATACAGAGGTGTCGCTCTATGACCCCTTCTCCTCTCCAAACCCTCCCTGAAAGTTCCAACTTCATCTCCAAGCCATTCAGCAGGTAATGCAGACAATTTAAAACTTGAGATGCACATAGCATCTTTTTTTTATTTACCTAAGTATCTGCGATAATGATCCCCAAGCGATCCTATGTGATCAAAGAACTAAGACGAAACAAGGCCACCCATTCTGCTAAAACCTGACTGTGAACAACTAGTAGTTTATTTAATTTAGTTTCATTGCCCCTGGGGCCGTGGAGGCGATATCGACCCCAAAGGGGTACTTATTAAACCTCTTAACTCTTAATTTATCTTAACCTCTTAATTTTTCTCCTTCTTTTTCACAATCTTTTCCCTGGAATATTGTTTAAGAAAATTGTCACGTGTCTCATGATCACCTCGATGTACTTCCTGAGGGCTAACGTTGGACAGAGATTGATTGGAGAGTTCAGTATAAATGTGTATGATTTTATCTAAGGCTTGAATAAAGGCAGCAGTATTTTTCAACATACAATATCTTGAAATTAAAAGTCAAATAGTTCTACCAATCGCTCAGCAAATGCAACCTTTATAGGACTATGACTATGATAGATAATTGTACTATATTTCAACAATACTTTCTCTATGTGTGGATTAACAAATTCACTACCTCTACCCATTTGAATACTTTCAAAATACTTTCAAAAACACGGTCAAAAATACTTTCTATAGCTCTAGCAACTTCATCACCTCTCTTTGTGGAATAGCATAGGCATAGCGACTATAAACGCTTATTTCAAGTAGAATATATATGTAGGGTGTATTGTGACGCCTTTGAATGTTATCTAGAGTTGAAAGATCTGCTTGCATTATATACAATGGAAAAAAGGCTTTAGTTTTTCGATAATGATTACCACAAACCCTATGATTTCGATATAGAGTGTAACTTGGTTTATTTTTGTATAGCTAGCTCTTTATGAAGTCCAGTGACTTTAGAAAGTGTTGTGGGAAGTTAGACTTTGCACTTCACCAATATTTTCATAAAAACGTTTCAAAACTTCAACCATTCTGAACGCAAACATGTAGTATAGTATCCTCTACCCTTTTGTACACTAATGGGTGGGATGATGGTGATGGGTTGATATCAATACGTCTTCGCTTTTGTCTGACCACTACTGGTGTAATCAAATCATTGTTTCTACTACTAGTAGCGCTAGGTGTCCTAGTATTTTCGAATATTGATTTAAAATCTTCTTCTTCTTCTCCTTATGATAGACTACTACTATTTTCCATTAATATCTTTAGAATTCGCTTACTGGTAATAAGGATTTTCGAGAAGTTTAATGTAATTAAAAAGTTGTATAGATTATTGTCGAATTATAACAGTCCTTTTCGATTTGTAACCGTATCATATATTAAATCAAGTAGATAATAACTTTTCCCCTGAATTATAATTCGTTTCCCTTTACTATCAACTTGAATTTTCACTTTCCATGATATATTTGACGAGTCTTTCACTTTGTTCAATATATGAGTGTGGCAGTAGGTCTCCAACAGTCTATAAGAGATCCTTTGGTTTTGTTGTTGTTGTTGTTGTTGTTCCAGAATCGTAAACAGGAGTTTGCTTTTTTTATCAGTGACACGTACATTGACCGGTCTCGCGTGATATGGTTTATGTTTTTTTTCCACTTGTCGAAGTCATCTTGAAGCAAAAGTAGTTTTTTATCTTCGGCAATATTCTCCTCATTAATGAATGTACTGAGTTTATCCTCAAAGTGTTCCATTGGTGAAAGGATGAGTTCTATTGGCGTCAATTTGCATGATTTAGCAATTTTTCTAGAGAAAACTGTTTACAAGTCCTGCCGTTACTGGAAGTAAAAATGGAAAAAAAGCTACCACCCAGTTGGAGAAGACGTTTTTTTTTTAAATTTTAAATCTTTTCCTTTGTTATAGCTTCTTGCTAGGACACGTACAATGAAACGATGTTGCTTTGTCTGTTGCTTAACTACCTCTGGTAATTGAACATTGCACTTGGTTAAATTTAAACAAAGTTCAAATATGAGATTAATGAATTCTATTTCAATACCATTCGGGTATGGCTTTCCTAAGTGCCAGTTTTGAATTGCTTAAAACGGAAAATAGAAGTCTATTTTCATGTAGTTTCTTCAGTGTCATGGTGGTAACTAATGACCTTTTTCACTATTCACTAGAACATATACGGTAATTTCATTGTCAAAAATATCTGTTACTACACGCAAATCCTTGGGTGTATTCTGATTGAGATCCAATAGAATTTAACCATAGAGTTCATTTGTTGCCTGACTGTATGGTAAAAGTAGAAATATTGGAGCACCGGGATATACGTATTAGTTCATTGAGAATCATTAGATAACTTGAATCACGGACAACCCTGTAGATGATATTGTAGGTACAATTCAAAGTAAGTGTTCTCATACATTTGCTATGATAAAAGAGATTGTGTAGAAGTAGGGTTAAGGAAATATTTTCCTGATGTGAGTGAACAGTAAACATTTGTGGCATTTCCTGAGACCATTGTTCAAAGAATTCAGCTAAATCATCAATATAAACCTAGAGATGGGTTTAATAATGTTGAATGTGTAAAGTCTCAGTATGAATTTTTCGTCTGGTGCAATTGCCTTTATTTTATCATAGGACTCTTGCCAAACCCTGTAGCAATAGTAGATCGGGTTTTCCAAAAACATTTCATTGCGATATTTAAACATTTTTGTTTAAAATGTTGTTTTGCCTGACATTGATGGGCCACAAAAAAACAATCTGAATGGTTCTTTAAATTGATAGATGTTGTTGTTGTCTTCAACAGCTGCACTATGGCTAAATGTAGTTGTCTAATGAATAAATAATAATAATAATTTCCCTATCATTCCTACTACCACCTACTACGATGTTCAAGAACAATAACAACAATTTAGAATAATACATATTTCCTTTTATTTATACTATAAATATATTATTTTTAATGAATACCAAAAAAATATCACAGTATAATAAACACTTAGAACACTTGTTCTCTTTTTTTTTACAATAAATACACAACATTTTTAATTAATAAAAAAATATCACATGTGAAAATATACTTAGGAAACGACCCC
The DNA here is from genome assembly GCA_027921565.1 of Artemia sinica. Lineage (NCBI taxonomy): Eukaryota > Metazoa > Arthropoda > Branchiopoda > Anostraca > Artemiidae > Artemia > Artemia sinica. The sequence continues at coordinate 55,642,711 of CM051258.1, read as the reverse complement.
CCCCCCCCCCCCGACCAAAAAAGGGCGCGACGGCCTACGGTGTCTGCTGGCCGAAGGCCGGATCCCTTCCCGGACCAGATGCGGGTGCAGAGGGGGGAGAGCAAAAAAAAAATTTAATACATTGAAAATATAACAACAAAAACTGTAACTCTGCCTTGTGTACACATGGAACGCGAAAGCTAAGAAAATCTCTCACCATCTCCCACCCACCACTATTGAATTTAAAGGAGTTTCTCCAGACCAAAACGTTGTCTATTTTGCACACATACATCTCGATCTGAAATGTGATAGTGCCCATTGGGTAGTACCCTCACACCACCCTCACGACAAAGGCTTTGTCCGATATGGCTGACATGACGTTTTTTTTTCTACTCTAACAGTGTAGTTTTTAAATTTTAAATAACGAATCGCCATGACTTTCGATCTTGGAACTAAGCTACTTTCCACACAGTTTCTATAAACACTCATATCAAAATTATGTTTAATTTAGTGTGCAGCACCCCCTTGCAGACTTGTTGATATCCTCATTGTGAGTTTATACAAAAGTACACTTTCGGACCTGCAAGCACAGCAATGGATATCAAGTCATCCCCGTCTCGGACTTTAGCAATAATAGTTGATTTGGGGCTTGGTTCTTCAGTAGCTCCGGATAAATGGACTCATCCCTATTGGTAAAGTCTATTCAAGAGCTAATGTGCTTAGCATTTTCCAAATCATTCAATAAATTATCAGTTTTAACCTTTAACAGGAGTGAATCAGTGTCTCCATAATACACTTGAACTTCCTTTTGAGCTTACACACATTGTAAAAGAATGACAACATGAATTTTTTTATATTTCTAAAATTGCGCTACCACCAGCAATGTTTTATTTAAAATATCATTTCTTTTTTCCTATGTAGAAGGACCATATTGGAGTCTATGATGGTGAATGATATTAAGTTGGGATCGGCAATGATTAGATCACATTCTATTGGGTCTGTTACAACGTCACAACGACTCCTATTGCACAAATCCTCGCATATTTTACCGAAGGCTGAATTTGAAACGATTTTAAACATTTCCTTTTCAACTTCATTTTTGCTTTAGAACGTTTACTGACAAAAGTGTCATAATGGTTTCGATGTATGGCTTTCGATAGAATTGGAGGGCTCTATGAATATTTGTGACTCTGAAAAACCGTTGTCTACCAACCCATCGCAAAGGAACATGGTGAACAACAATATTCTGTTTCGGATCAAGTTAGCAATAAGTTTTGTTTTGGGGGTGTCCAGGTAACCAGTGGATACCCCCATCCTCTACCAAAGAAATATTATGTGGACTCAAAGAGGCCTTATTCACCGGTCTTATGCACGAAAAAAAAACTAAATCATTTACCGAGTCATGAAGTTCCAAAGGTATTTCACCATCAATTCTAAAAAAACATCCCTGCCGCTCATTCTCCTCAATGGTGGCAATGTCGGGGAAATTTGGAGCACAAAGATTGTCAAGCCATTTGTGATAACAACCCGGCAAATAGTAGTGAGACATTTCCAACGGACAAGGGAATTCATATCCAGGAATATTGCATCCGACTTTTCACCGGTGCTTTGTCCATTTGGATTAGTTTCAAGATAGGATCCCCGTGGAAAACATATGACCGCCCGTCATTGATCTCTCTACAAATAGATACTGATCCACGTCTGTAGTTAATCCTATTTCTTCTTTACTGATTTTTAGAATTAAATCCATCAGCAGATGAGGAGTTGAAAAATAATAACCCAAACCCAACCCAAATTCCTAATAGATTTTATACGTTTTCTTATCGGATGCACCACAATTACTCATGATATAATAGTTACTCGTCCATGGTGGAAGTCTCAGAGGGATCTTCGTGAATCGAAAAAAACAGATCTCTTACTTTTGCACACTGAGCGAACGACATGAATTTAGTACAATTTATTACAGTGCATTTGGAAGGGCTATGGCTTTATACAGCGACGTAAGATATTTACGGCAGAACCGATGTATGTTACCAATAATTGACCCGTACGCAATCCGCAGTTTTACTTCTACGTGGCGTACAACCAGCTTCACGGTTGAGTGGAAGCTTCGACCGATTGTTAAACCAAGGTAAGTAACACTTTCAGATGGTTTCACAATTGAATCGCCCAAATGGATTTCTACTTCGCAGTGCTCCGCATTGAAAAACAAGATGGCAGGTTTTGACACATTAAAGGACAAACCTACTTTATTGTGTTCCCTATTCAACACATTAAAATTATTCGATAGTGAATCAGATGACCCGTTCAAATTAAGCAAGTTTTCAGATTATGTCATCAATGAAACATCTATAACTTTTAAAACACACGACTTAGCTACTTGGGGTTGCACAGACAGAACACTATTGTTGCAAAAACTCGGAGACACAACTGAACTTGCCTTATTCCTTTACGGACCGGTGTGACAGCAAATTCGACCGGGTTTTGAGGGTATGTTGTGGTTTGTGCTCAAAGGTCATTGTACATATAATATAATACTCTGACAATACACAAACTTAGCCCTTGTTTATAAGCTTCTAGAATAAGCATGGGCACTGTTTCTGTTTTTCTATTCTGTTTTTGAAGTACCTGTTTCTATTTTGTTAATTCAAAAAGCAGAAACAGGACAAAAACAGATTACCTGTTTTTTATTTACCTGTTCTGTTCTGTTTCTGTTTTTGTAATAGCTATTTTGTCCTGTTTCTGTTTATTTTTCTACCTATTTTTCTTCTGTTTCTGGTTTTATTTTAGTGATACGAGAATGAAATATTCATGACTTTCGAACTTACAAAATAGTGCTTTAAATCACAATTTGAAATTTTGAAGAACCATGGTTACGCCTCATACAATTGTAAAATTTGAATGTAAGTAAAGTGATGGAACTCAGTGTGTCTAATATGTCAAAAAGTGCTACTATGTTGTTTCAGCTAGGCATAAATGGGGCCTAGGAGTCAGATGAGAGTAGGTATGTGTGTAAATAGGAGGACATTAAAGGGGTAGTTTAGTTCCACCAAAACAACTTGTTTCTTACTGTACATTATTCAGTAAATTGAGCAGCAAAGTTGCACTGATACTGTCCAGGAGACATGCGACCATTCTTTATTTCCAATTGATCAAAACAAGCTGCTCTATCGAAACTCTGCTGCAAAGCCCTGTTTACTTGCAACTGTTTATAAGCCAGATATGAAATAGCTTATTTAAAAACCAACAGGGGGCTTGAGAGCACCATCCTTGAGAGAAACCATCTATCATCACATAAATGTTGTTGTGAGAAAAAAAGTTAAGCAGAAGGCTGCTTTAGGGTCTACCCCTAAGACTAGGTTCACTTGTGACTGCTGGTCTGCACAAGAATCTGGTTTTATAGGTATCACTGCCTATTACCTCAAAAATATGATAAATGAGCAGAGGTTGCACCAGCGTGTTTAGCATTTCAAGAGGCTTAATCATCCTCATACAACTACTAGCATCCTTCCAGCAATCTAAATTGCAATCAGGAAGTTTTTACTGACTGGTAAGATGTTCTGCATTGTGACTCTAGGTTATGAGCATTTTCCTAAACTTCATGTTTTGAACATTGTCTTCATTCATCTGCCAAGCATGCTCTTGGACTTTGGTCCACTCAAAACTTAGCCAATGACATCCCTGAAGAAGCTTGCTTGGAATCCGTTTATAAAGTCAAAGATGTCGATTTAACTGGTGAAAATTATTCAGACGGCCTTTCTGTTCCTTGTTCTGAAAACTCCGGAAGTAAACATACTTTTGCTAAAGACTCTGATGATACTGATGTAGTGTTAAGGAAGAGGGTGGTAAAAGTAATGGAGAAGAACAGTGGGGAGCTGGGGTCTCTCAGAAAACGATGTTCGCAGCAGCACAGGCTATCCAAAGACACTTTACACTTGCTCAAACGTTTAAAAAACTACGAAAATTATTTAGCTGCAAACTAAAAGTTTCTTCTGTCCAGTATGGTAACTTAAAAAGATGTTGTAAAGAGAGTGGCCTTGGTTCTCGCATCCCTTTCGACATGAAAGTGCGATGGAATTGCACATTGGAAATGATTGATTCTACAAAAACCTTAGGTAGCTTGGAAATAGTTTTTACATTTGACGTTTGCAACGTTCTCACAGGAGTCTTGCTTAGGTCTAATGGCTGGACTGTACTAGAAGCTACTATTACTGTACTTTCTCTCCATGCACAATACCACTGTAATGGTAAGTTCTTCTTACATATCCAATTGGCAGTCAAGAACGCATAGTCTTAGAAGTGTTTTGAGCTCTTTGTAATACTAGAGCCGGGGATAGTCCCATTGCTGCACCCTCAAAGAATAAAAAAAGCAGTTCTTTGTGACAACCTTCATTTTCCAATTAATCTTTTCCAAAAGGCAGCTTATCTGGATCCTTCAACATTTGAAAGTTTATCACTTGTGGATCGTTCCCTGGTCCCTCAATCTTTGACCCTATTACTATGGGATATATTAAGTAATTATGCAGAAACCGCAAGAGAGGCCAATCCAACTCGCCTTTGTCCTGCTGAAGTCCTTGAGGCTATGGTGGAGTCCAGTGAGGAGAGCTGGTTCCAGTCGTTTTTTGGATGCAACAGGTTTCAAATTCGAAGACTCTCCTGCAGCGTTAGCAAACTAAGCCGTAAATACCATAAATCCTTTTAGGAGATATTGCTAGTCTATCTTTCAGAGTGACGTAGAGCTTTCTGGTAAGCTTTTGTTTTTTTCACTAATTTATATAAATACAGTAGTACGAATTTATATTAATCCTGGAGAAGGGGTAAAAAGTGCATTTTTTCTTATAACTCTTACTAGGTTGCTAGCTACCGCTGCAACCCGGATATAAAGCTTTTCGGTAAGCTTTTTCTTTTTTCATTAATTTGCATAAATACAGTAATACGAATTTATACGAATCCTGGGGAGGGGGCAAAAAGGTCCTATTCCCGGTCCTATTCTTAAAATAAAAGTTTGAAGTAGTAACAATTTATATAAAAGAGCAATACTTGAAGAAGGTAATATGTAGCAAATATTCTAAGTTTCTTTGAAGATCGAAACTTGAGAAATTTCATTTTACTTACTTACTTAAGAATGTATTTGGTGGAGGGCCTAGGACAATATTTTCTAGCGTGAAGTGCTGTAAAAATATTGGAAGTATCCTTAAACCATTTAATTTTCCTTCTGAAAAATTTTGACACACATTGACTAGGATATAATTAACCCTCTTTCTTCTTTCATACCTTTGTTTAAGATGGCTTCCGAAGTTTTAACGTTCCGAATGGGGGGGGATATAAAGTCCAGATGGGGGGGAGTGGAAAAGCATGGTCTGGAGAGAGAAACCGCTCCCTCCCAAATGAACTTTGGGCTCTGCTGATGTACTAATGACTTTGAGCTGACTACATAATTTCATACCAAAAATTGTTTTATTTCGAAATGTCCGGGCATATCGGCGAAGTTTGAGAAGATGCTGTATGAACATAAAAGTGCATTTTTAAAAAAAGGGGACGGGAAAATTGAAGAAAACAACCATAAAAAAGAGGATGGCGATATTTGCGTGCATAGACAATTTTTCGCCCCTTTATTAGAAACACTGCAAATTTTTGCGAAAAAAAATGCTGTAATAGTAATGGGTTTTCTCAAAAGTGTTATCGCCAAAGAAAAGTACTACCCATGGTAAGGGACAGTCTTGACGAGAAGTTAATGAGAGACTAAAAAGTTAATGTTTTCGTATTGGAGACCAATTCATTTTCTAGACTAAAAATGAAGAGATCTTTTCGGAGCTGTCAGAAACCACTCTAAAGCATATTAATGTACCACTACTAGTGTCGAGCGATTTTTGATCTCTGAGTATTTCATGCAAAAGCAGTATGCCCGGACAATGTCAAAACAAGGGAAAAGCACAATTTTTAAACAATAGGCTTTAAGGCTTGAACAACTGATGCCATAATTAACTTTCTGATAATAAGCCAAACTTATCACTTGCATTTTATTTTTTTTCTTTAACCTTTAAGTGTTCGAAAAAAACAGCTGTTTAAACAGCTGTTTTTTGAACGAAAACAGCGGTTTTCTGTTTTATCAAATAAGAGAACAGAAGCAGGAACAGATCTTCTGTTTTTGTTGACCTGTTCTGTTTCTGTTGTGTTTCATTTTAGCCCTGTTTACTTTTTTTCTGTTTCTTCATACCTTAATGTATACATCTATAATTTTCATGTAGTTTCCTATTCCCTTTGCCTTAAAAATCGGCACTCCTACTGCCAGGCTCCACTCACTAGGCCAAATTCCAGATCGAAGAACTGCTGTCAATATCAAAGTAATAATATACAATGTTACGCTTCTACTATATACTTCCATAGCACTGCTGGAATACCGTCAGGACCAGGTGCTGAACATCCCTTCATCTCTTTTAAACTTTTCCATGCTTCTTCTACCCTAACTGGCTCGATTAAAGCATCATCTTCTTCCTTCATAGGGCCATAAACTTGATCTTTGATACTCTTTTTCCAATTATCTTCGAATACACACTCATTTTCCGTTGTCTCCTGCCTCTTTAATTCACTCGACCAGGTGTCCGCGGGGGGATATCTTGGCTTTTCTCCCTTCTGGTAGAACTTGAAACCTTCTTCCAAAAAAACTTTTCTATCCTTATCCTTTATGCCTGCTCTATCTCCTTAATATCTTCTTCTTCTTTCATCTTCTTACACTTTCTTACTCTTTCTATATACTCTCTCCTAATTCTTCGGTATGCCAATAGATTATTATCTATAGACCCTGGTCTCTGGAACCTGACTACATCTAACGCTTCTTGTAGCCTACCTTTTAACTTTTTACGTTCCATATCCCATTCCCTCTCCTCTGAATTCCTAACCTCAATTTTATCAATTTCTTCTGCTCCTACGCAAATATCATATTACTACCTCGTTCAGTCACTTTAGACTCTCCTCCACCTTACCAATTTTACAAAATTCCTCACACTCTTCGATTAGCTCCTGAGTACTACCTCTTATTATCCCTTGTTTTACTATCTCTTCTGTCTCCTTAACTGTTTTATCAGTTTTCTAATAAAAAGATCATTCTTTATAATTATACTTATCTCCCCTTGTCATTGCCAACTCCGAACCCTTATCTCGCATACATACCTCTGGGACCCAGGGATACTCAGATTAAGAGCAATTGGCACGTGGTAGGACCCTAAGCAACCCATCACTCTAAAATTGTAACACATTGGCCACAGATTCAACCCAACCAAACAATAATCTACCACACTTGTTGACCCAGAAAAACAAAGTAAAATTCCCCACTTCTTCATCTTCTCCCAGTCTACCATTCACAATTACCATTTTTTCATTCACACAAAAATCTAAAAGGTTATATCCCCATTTATTCCTTCTAGGGTTCTGGTCCTTACTCTGTCGCTTACCAATTTTTAAATCATCATAATACCAAGGTGATACGGAAGGATCCCGTGATACGTTGCTCCTCCAGTTATCCCCAACTTCCTCAAATTCGTCATCTGAAATCCCAGTATACGCGCTAAAGTCACCTCTAAGAATAAATAGCTATCACCATACAATTCAACATATTTTCTCATCTCTTTTGATACAAACTCCTAAATATTTTCCTTCATATACGAAACTATTCTCTGGTGGTATATAAACAGCTCATATAACTAAAATGGTCTTTCAATAGTCTTTATGCACTAAAACATTCGATTTCCAGACAATATATAAACCTATGATATAGTATTACTGGCGGTCAATATTTGGTGAACTTAACATTTTGGTAGACCGCTTTATTTGAAGTAGAATATGAAATTTATTGGTGTACCTATTTGAGTGAAAGAGAAGCTTGAACAATACTCCTTCCAGTTTTGGACATTAAATATTCAAGGTTATTTAAACTGAAAACCTTAAAAAAAGCCGTAAAAATTTATTACAAACCAGAAGAATTAAATGTAAAATGAATACGAAGAATTTCCAAACATGGAAAGCATATCAGTGAGAATTAAAAAAAAACTCACTTCTTGTTCTTCCAACTGTGTAGGACTAGCCCGCTCTAATTCCTCATCTAAATTTATCAAAAGAAGAGTATTCATTGATTTTGGTATCTCCCCACCTCCACTTGCTCTATATCTCTTTGCTGGCGGTGGTGTTTATGTTTCTCCATCAGAGGGCTCCTAGAATGAAGATGCTAAAATTAAGTTAAAAATATCCACAGAGTTCAAGGAGTTCAAAATAAAATCAATTAAGCACTCTTGAATCAGTTATGCACTTCTGAACTAGTCAAAACTTTCGGGACTGGTACAATCTGGCAACTCAGTAACTAGAAACCCACTGCATTTACTATTTCCCCAGGGGGAGGCACTATAAGGCCCCTCTCTCCCAATCTTTATTCTAATGTTAATCTATATATTTTGATTGTTTTAATTCAACCCTCTTTCATTAAGCATATTTTCAAACTTAACTAATATGTTTCTACTCTTCTTTTCATATTGACTGCAATATTATTATCTTTTATACGGGTTTCGCCAAAAAAAAAAAGCATCTTTTTATTCGCATGTATAAACCCACAAGCAGCCTTCAAAAGACTAACAAAAAAATTGAATCAGTTTTGCACATCTGAGCTAGATAAAACGTTTGGGACTTTTACAATCTGACATTCCAATCAAGGTTTTAATAAAAGTTTTAAAACTATATAGATTAACTTCAAAAAGTGTTATGTCAAAATCATAGTATCGTTTTAGCAAAAAACGTTTACCCCCTATGTTAGCCGTCAAATTAAAATTAGAGATGGTAGTCCCACTGACGGGTTGTTATGATAATAGATACAGGTCAGCATGAACACAGATTAGTTCAATATTGCTGTTTCAACCGTCAACTATGAAAGTGGATTTATATATTTTTGCAATGAAAAAAAAATGGATTCGTTAAAGGATAAATTCAAAGGTAATGTATTATAATTCTAATAGATTATCAATCCAAAACTACTTACATGTGTAGGCTTATCTTGAGTTCACTTATCCATTATGATTAAATCGCTGGATGAATACTAATAATTTTCTTTTAGAGAGACGGACCTTTATATAAAAAAAATTGTTAAAGAACGAGTATTTCAAATTTTATAGCTCTCGTTCCTTTTAAGTAGTATAACCTGAATATAGAAAATATGTTCCTGTTTGAATTTGGCCTATATATATCGTATGTAATATATGAATGAGTTTCAGGGTATAATCAAGAGCCTCAGGCAGTCCCCTCTGTACGTAGAGACCCACCACTACTAATATAGCCTATTTTATTTTCAGTAGATTGCAAACGACACTCTAGCCTTAAAGGGGTTTACGATAATAATGATTCCAATTATGTTTTTGGTAACTTATATTTGGTTTAAGTATAGTGTGAATATTCATTTTACTTGGGTTCATTTGAGACTTTATTTATTCTTTCAAAGCAACTCCTGATCGTTCTAAAGTGGACATTGCTTCTGCTCAAGTCCGTATCCAGGGGAGGTTAGAGGGTTTGAACATCCCCCAAAAAAATGTTTGTTCGACTCGTAAAAGCGTAACAAAGATGAATACAAACAAATTTTGATGCATTTTAAAGTTTTTTGGTGTCCCCTCAAAAAAATCCTTTTGTAACTCCCTTCCCCCCTTCAAAAAAAAAAATCTGGATGCGGACCAGCTTCTGCTCGTTTTAGACTTTAATATCCCTCTATACTTTTATTTGAAAAAAAAATAAAAACATTTTGAAATTAATTTCTGTTGGTGTTTTAACTGAAAGTGTTTATCGGGTATTGATTGTAGGAACATTTGCCAAGTTTTTATGCTTTTCTACTTAAGAACAAAAACTTTAGATCGCAGTTTGTTAGGCAGAATTTGAATGTTTAATCATTTTTTTTTCTATCAGAGGTAGTCTTGTGTAATAAATTTTTTAACCATATTTTTCTGCAAAAATTTTGAGTGAATGGGAATGGGAATTTTCAATCATATGAATTAAAAATTAGTGTACTCTGAGTGTTGGTTTCTTGGGGATCTATGGGGATAACGCTCTTATGACAGCCATCCTGTGGACACCCTAGAATATAGGATCCTCTTGTTCCATCATTTATTAAATTCCTTAGAAAATTCTTTTTCCTAAAAAAACTTTTCCAAAGAAAAGTAAAGAGTCATACGCAACTCTAAGACGAGCAGAAATAAATGCCTGTAGTTTCTATGGGGATAACGCTCTCGTAACAGCCATCCTGTGGGCACCCTAGAATATAGGCTCCTCTTGTACCATCATTTTATTAAATTCCTTAGAAGAAAAAAAACTTTTTCCTAAAAAAACGTTTCCAAAGAAAAGTAAAGAGTCATACGAAAACCTAAGGCAAGCAGAATAAAGTCCTGTAATTTTATGGGGATAACGCTCTCGTGGCAGCCATCATGTGGACCTCCTAGAAAATATACTCCTCTTATTCATCATTTTATTAAATTCCTTCTTACTGAAACCTTCCCCTACTTTGTTAACGGGTATGTACATTTATCGTGGTGTTTAATGATATTAAAGATAAAAAACAGACAGCAGGTTTTTCATAGGAAAGTAAAGAAGAACGCTAAAACTTAAAAGAAACCGGAAATATCTTGTTTTTCAAGGTGACATAATGTCTTGATTAACCCTACGAATTAACTGTGCATAGACTATGGGGGTGTATTTATAATGCCTCCTTATACGACTTGTATTGCTCTATTTTCTCCTCAAAGGTCTAAGAAAAGTACAATAGGAGCTTATTGCAGTAAAAAAAATTGGTGATCAGAGCAAAATTTTAATTCCCCTTGCCCTATCGAGCCTTTCTTTCCCCAACGGTACTTTGGAATTTCAACTTTATTCCCTAAGCTGTTTCTGGATAGTGTGTATATTCTATGTCAATGACCTGGACACAAATGTGTCGCTCGATGACCCCTTCTCCTCTCTAAATACTCTCTGAGAGTTCCAACTTGATCTCCAAGCCATTCCAGAGGTAATGCAGATAATTTAAAGCTTGAGATGCATAGAGCATCTTTTTTTACCTAGGTATCTGAGTCGCTTCCACGGTGTATACTTGGGAAACTTTGGCCCCGAGATTGATCCCCAAGCGATCCTAGGTGATCAAAGAACTAAGACGAAACAAGGCCACTCATTCTGCTAAAAACTATCTGTGAACAACGGGTAGTTTATTTAATTTGGGTTTATTGCCCCTGGGGCCGTGGAGGTGATACCGACCCCAAACGAGTACTTATTAAACCTCTTAACTTGTTTGAACAAAGTGCAGTCTCGAAGTTTTGACCTAATGTCAAGGGACTATGGGGAGGGATATCAGAAAAGGGCAGAGGAGGACGGATGGTTTCCCTCTAGTCACTTTTGACCCTTAAAGAACCACTAGAGATTTCAACATCAAATCAAATGAGCCCCCTCCCAATTTTTTATGGTCACCAATTTAATACGAAGTGGCTTGGGGGACGAAAATTGTGGTCCCATTCTGGCATGTTAATGGTTCTGTTCTAGTTTGTTTAAGTTCTATTACTCCTTCAGCAATAGGATCGTCACAGCCCCAGAACTCAAAGGGGGGGGGGCTCGTGTCTGTGTTTTTTTTTGCCTTAAGTTTCTCTCGATCTAAGAACTTATGGTTGTAAGTTTCAATCTGACCGATGGTAGAAAAAAAGCTTGTTCGCTCAGTCTCTGGTCCTCCTATCCACCCCTCTTTGACAAAAAAATGCTTGATTCTTTTGACAAACAGAACGATCCTTGAATGTCTTGAGTCAATATAAAGATTATTAAACAAGCCCTATTTTTTCCATTTAAAAACCTATGTGTAAACAATTTGCAATTTGTATTATATACGATCCATGACCCTTAAACAGGAGTTGTTGTTCTTTTATCTCCAAAGGTACGTTTATTGAGCCTCTCGACTTTTTTGAACAAAATTTCAAAATTTGGTCGGAGGTCTTTGCATGTCTAGATTTCCGTGCATTCAAAAGGGCACTAGAGGGAAGAGGATAGATGCACTCAAATTACTTCTGACTCTTAAAGAGGTACCTTCTAATAACCAATTGACTGAGGTTCCTCCAAAGCTTATGCGATCAACCTTTCCAAGTAGTCGGGTAAACAAAGAAAGATGTTTACCCGAACTTTATTGGCTTTGTACTTATTTAGCACTAGAGCGTTACCTACGACAATTGCGCTAAGAGACTAATATTCACATTAGTCACTTATTAGTCCTTTTTTGGTTAAATAAGTTTTTAACGTATTATCCTAAGAAGAGTTTTCGATGAACGGACTAGAAATCCAACGAACGGCATTAGTACATTACAATTAATCTAGTTTGAAATTGGAACCAGTACTCGCTTACAGTGTGTTGCCAGTGCGAATCGTTCCACTCGAAAGCAGAAAAACGTGGTTCGAGAAAATGAAAGCTTAACCCCTTGAAAGAAATACGCGAAGCTTTCAGTACTGAATGAGCCTTTGAATTGTGAGGACGCAAATTGGATTTAACTTTGAATTTAATTGGTTTGTAAAAAGTGTATTTGTAGACAGTGAAGATATTGCGAAACATTGAATTGGCTTGGGATTATACACCTTGGATTACGTCATTTAATTATGACAAAAAAAGAAAATAGGCCAAAGTCAATGAATCAAGCTCTGATTGAGTAGTAGTTCAGGTGTCTTTACCGCTTGCCCTGAGGAATGGAATGAAATGCAAATATTTGATTAGTTGAATTTTGCAAACGCTACAGAGTATTCCTGAAAGTGGGTTGTGATTCCTGAAGTAGCGTCGGTATTCAAACGCTGTTGGAAGTCGTCGGTGCAGGAGATAGGGGTGTTAGCCGTGCCCAAATTAACGGTGGCTTAGCGAACTGCACGTCCGCATCGACGTGGATAAATTATAGGTGCCAGAATAGGTAAGAGAGATTACATATTTTATTTATTTGCACTTGCCATGGGGCGAAAAAGGAAGATTGCTAAAACTGTCCAAGTAGGATCCCAGTCTGTTGAGAACAGTTTGTTGAATTCGACCGTTTCATCTGAAGGGAATAACGATGTCGCTTCACTGAAGACCCTGGCGGATGATTTTGCTAAGATGCTAACAATACTTACTGAAAATGGTAAAAAACTAGACTCTATAAACGATAGTATAAAAATGTTAGAAAATCGTATGGTATCAGTGGAAAATACACAGTCTGAGCTAAAATCAGAAGTTAATACTACGAGTTCGCGTGTTACACAGCTTGAATCTGATGTTCTAAGCTTAAGAAATCAAATGTCAATTATCGCTAGTGCAACGAAAAAGTATGAAACTGGGAGTGCAGATCTGTCTCGTCGGCTTATGGCATCTGAGTATCGACATACAGAGACGAATATTATCGTTTGGAATGCTCCCTGCGAAAATACCACCCAAGCCGAAACGTTTTTTGACCAGTTGTGTTTGGAGGGTCTAGGTCTGTCCATGGTCCCGAGGTTTCGAGTTGTTGGTAATGTCCGTAAGGAGCAACCGTATTTTAAAGTTGATGTTGGTTCTCGAGATGCGAAGGTCAGTGTGCTTAAGAACGGAAAGAAATTAAAAGGTAAAGTTATTGGACACCATAGAAATGTATCTGTTAGCGATGATGCACCAATATCAGTTCGCGAAGCTCGAAGGAAGTTGTATGTAAAGAAATTTAGATTAAATGCTATAGGAGTTTCATCATGGGTTTCCAATACAGTTCCACCATATATACAGATCGACCGTGGTGGTGTGGCGGCAAAATTTGGTTACGATGAGCCTATCCCTGAGTTATGTGACCAATAGATGGTTATATCATGAATGGTGAATTAAGATTTTGTTAAGATATTTTTATTTTGTTTTTTTTTTTTTGTTTTTTTTGTATTTGTGTTTATGGAAAAAAATGAAAAGTTGTTCTTTTTTCCTCATTTATTTAGTTTTTGTTAGAATTTAGAATGGGTAAGTGGTAGACACACAGGTAGAGCATTGTGTTTTCTTCAATTATAATTTTCTGGAATTCAGTAATGGAAACAGTAAGCCTGTATTGTGACAGGCTAGTGTTAGTGTCAATTTTTTCACTTTTTTTGTATTCGTTTGTTTATTTATACTATTTTGTTAATATGTTTCTTATTATTTTTAGGTTATATTGTGTTTTTTCTGGAGCTTCGATTACGTTGGAAATGGGACCACCGACCCTCCGAGTTATAGTAAGTTATTCAGTTGGTTAGGTTTGGTTGCAACTACCCTCCTTTTCTTTTATATATATATATATATATATATATATATATATATATATATATATATATATATATATATATATATATATATATATATATATATATATAATATATATATATATATTTATAAAAATGGTAATTGTTCGTAATGATCGTTTGGATTGGCTTGAGAATAATCCATTGAGTGTTTCGGATTTAGGATTAGGGGTACTTCACAGGGATTTTGATATGGGGGTAGATGATGTTTTTCCGCAGGTTAATTATAAGTGCCCAGTTGATTTACATACTAGACTGGCACCGGATAAACTTGGCATTTTTCATTTGAATTGTCAGGGGTTAAATAGTACATTGGATTATTTGTCGGAGCTGTGTATGCTATCTGATTTTCATATTCTTGCACTTACTGAAACATGGTTAATGAATAATAATTCTGGACTATTGGATATTTTAAATTATAATACGTATGTTAAGAACCGTACTCACCATCAGCATGGAGGACTTGCCCTGTATATTAGAACTGATTTGAATGTGAAGGTTAGGGATGATTTGTCTGTTAATAAAGAGATGGTTTTTGAGTGTTTTGTTACGGAGGTTGATAAGAATGGTGACCCATTTTTTATTGCTGTTTGTTACCGCCCCCCTTCAGCTAGTGTAGATTGTTTTTTTAGAATTATTAGAGCAACAAATGGACCTTCTAACTCGTAAGAACATGCCGTGTTTTGTGTGTGGAGATTTTAACATTGATTTGAAATTGTTAGCATCTAATTTAAAAGCCCGGAATTTTTTGAATTTAATGTTAGGTTATGGGATGCATCCTGCTGTAAATATTTGTACTAGAGTGACGGATTCATCTTCATCTCTAATTGATAATGTATTTTTGAATGTTCCCCATGATTCGTCGAGTGTTGTGTTAAATGATGTTTCGGATCACTTTGGTTTGGCTATATTAGTTCCGGGTATATTTAAGAATATTAATATTAATTGTGATGCTCGCTCTAAGCCTAAGAAATTAATAGTTGATTCAAATACTATTTCAAGATTTAAGCTTAGGATAGAACAGTTAGACTTTAAATTTTTACAAGAAGAATTAGATTTAAATTTGAAGTTTGAGCTTTGGTATGGTAAGATTAAGGATACGTTTTTGGAATGTTGTGAAGTGTCAGGAATACAGAGAAGAGAAGGGTGTCTCCGAATAAACCTTGGATTACAAAGAGTTTGTTACAGTCAGTTAATAGAAGACGTTTTTTATATAAGTTGTCAACAAGGAGCAATGATCCTCATGATAAGGTAATATATAGAGTTTATAATAGTAGGTTAAATGCTGCACTCCGACTGGCTAAGGTTGAATATTATAAGGTTAAATTTAAAAAAGTTGAGGGTAACCCGAGTAAGACTTGGAAATTGATTAAGTCGGTGACTTGCCCTGGTAGCGTCTTGATCCGTCCAGATAATATGGGAATGAATAATAATGTTTGCAGATGAGATGTGTAATCACTTCGCTACTATTGGGCAGCGTGTGTCATCATCGGTGCCAGTATTTGATCAAGATGGAGATTTTCGTCAGTTCCTACCTGAAGATTGTGATGTGTCTGCGTACCTTAAATCTGTAACTATTGATGAATTATTTGATGTTATAAATAATATGAAAAATGGTGCATCAGGAGGCGATTTTATTTCGTTGAAGGTTTTGAAGTCGATATTACCTGTTATATCTAGTCATTTTTTAGGACTGATAAATAATTGTTTAAAAGCTGGAATATTTCCTGATTGTCTAAAGTGCGCGAATGTTATCCCGATATTTAAAGGAGGGGATAAGAATTGTTTTAGTGATTATAGACCGATTTCTTTACTGCCATTTATTTCTAGAGTGTTTGAAAAGTTGATTCATAGTAGGATGGTAAGTTTTTTCGAGAAAAGACAATTTTTTAGTTCTAGTCAGTTTGGGTTTAGGAGTGATCATTCTACAGAGCATGGAGTTTTGTTTAACAACTTTTATTAATGATGCTTTAGACAAGGGTCTGAAGATAGCTTCGATATTTTTGGATATTACTAAAGCATTTGACTCTGTTGATCACGATATACTAGTTCAAAAGCTATATAGTAGTGGTATACGTGGTGATTTTTTAAATTTGATAGTTAGTTTTCTTAGTGGAAGGACTCAGTGTGTCGTGATGGATGGAGTTACATCTAAAAATTGAATATATTTCGATTGGAGTACCCCAGGGTTCCGTTTTGGGCCCTTTGTTATTTTTGGTTTATATTAATGACCTTTGTAGAGCTTCAAGTAATGTGTCTTGTTCTTTAGACCTTGATACTTACGGTACTAAAGGAATTCTACCATGTTTTGCTGATGATGCCCATTTCACCGTAGCTGCTAGAACTGAAAATGAGTTGATGACTATATTGAAACAAGGTATTTCTTCGATTGAAAAGTGGATGCGAGTAAATAAATTGAAACTGAATCATAATAAGTCGAATTTTTTGATTTATGGTAGAATTACTGGACATTATCCATGGATTAATAGTATAGAAGTAGGGCACCATACTATTGTAAGATCTACTAGTACTAGATACCTTGGTGTTATAATTGATGAAAGCCTTAGTTTTAAAGACCATATTGCATCTGTTAACAGCAAATTGTCTCGTAATATTGGTATTGCGTAAACTTAGGTATCTTTTTCCGTGTGAAATTCTGAGAATGTTGTATTTTTCTATGGTTCACCCATATCTCATTTACTGTTGTATGGTTTGTCGAAAACATTCGTAACTCACCTCCATCCGCTCTGCGTAACACAGAATATGGCAATTAGAGTTCTTTATGGTAATCAAATTGACCTATCTGTATCGGTGAGGCATCTTTACCGCGAGTATAAAATTCTACCGTTGGCAGGAATATGTGTATTCTATAATGCTCTGTTTATGTTTAAATATTTAGCTTCGGAGTTACCATCATGTTTTTCAGGAATGTTTAGTCTTGCGTCTACTACTCACGATCATTTGACACGATCTTCTCAGTTGGTGCGAAGACCAGCTATGGTCACGTCTAGGTCTAGGTTTTCAATTCGCCATGTTGTTCCGTTAGTTTGGGAGAGTTTGCCAGAGGATTTGAGGAATGTTGGGGGTTTGCAGGTTTTTCGTAAGTCGCTAAAGAACCATTGTTTTGATGTGTATATTTTGAATGGATTATTCCACGCCGCTTAAGTTTTGTTTTGAGGAGGGTTTAGTTGCAGCTGAATATGATTATAATCATTATAATTTTTTTGGGTGTTGTTTGGAGGTTCGTTGGTTTTCGGGTCCGGTAAGTTGAGCTCTAATTATGTTTTTTTTTTTTTTTTTTTTTTTTTTTTTTTTTTTTTTTTTTTTTTTTTTTTTTTTTTTTTTTTCTATTTCTTTTTTTTCTTTTTTTTTTTTTTTTTGGTTTCTTGGTTTTTTGATTTATTAGGTGGGTTTTCTCCCGCACAAGCATTGCTTCAGGGAATCGATGATGTATATATTTTTTTTTTTTAAATAAACCCATTGTTACTCTTACTCTTCTGTAGTATAATGGCATATTCACCAATCCGACATGATGTTCAGAGTTTCCAAAAAAGCCACAGATGTAAAATCCTTGTTACTGTCACATAATAAACAAACATAGGGAAAACAGCAGGATGTAACTAGCCATAATAATTAATAAAAAGAGACCTATTCAGAGCATCGTAGCATTTCCAGCAACGTTCATTTTCAATTTTACGTGAATCTTCAAGAAGAATCATAATTTAACGTACTCTATGGTTTTAAAATACAATTAGGTTACCTGTAATTCAAAAATATGACTGCTATTGTTAAGAAAAATGACTAGATTTCTGTCAATAACGATCAGATTAAGCACAGTCAAAGGTAGAAGCCTGGAATCGGTCTGTTGCAAAGGAAACATATTAAGAAAAACAATTCTGGCTTCATAGTTTTCAGAAACATTTTAGTTAACACATTTTGAATGCACTTCCAATATATATTTCCAATGGGTTTTCCGCATTTTTGTTTTGTCAGCCTTTATTCAATTTTCGGGTACCCGGGATGGAATAAGAGTGACACTTGACAAGATGCATGGGAAATATATAGCTTGGGCTATATATTTTCAAATTTGGGGGGAGGGGGGGTAAAGTATTTTGGAAGTGCATTCAAAATATGTTCACTAAATTATTCTGAATTATATGAAGAAAGAATTGTTTTCGTAGCATGTTTTATCCTCAATAGCCCCAGCTCCAGGCTTCTAACGAATCAAATATCACTCGGAATTTCAAATTATTTCCCAGCTCAGTTTCACAGCTCACAATGATTTTTTTTTTTTTTTTTTTTTTTTTAATTCATCGCCAAATCGAAACACTGCAGAAAGGTAGGAATCGGTCTGAAATCTGAGGTTTTTAGTCACTTTGAGTTTTATTACATACGTTTTTGGAAGAAGCATAATCAATTAGCTTGTATAATAGCCTACCATTTCCTGAAAATCTTAACTGCTGTTATGAAGCTCCAGTTCCAGCTTCTGTCTCGTCTTTTAAAGGTAATACAGAATATTAGTTGGCAAAAGTTTAGATTAGGGGCTATTGAGAAGGGATTATGCTAAGAAAACAGTTCTTACTTCATAATATGCAGAATAATTATAGGCTACACATTCTGACTGCAGCCAGGTATGAAAAAGGGTAAAATTCTACTTTAGCTACTTTTGTCTATCTTGGAAAAGGGTTATGTTAGGAAAATGAAACTTTCAGGGATGGGTCTACTGGCTAAAGTATGTCCTGGGAAGATATTTCAAAGTACCTACCTCCACTCCTTCTCCCTCTAGAGGGTCCTGACCTTTGGTGACCTTTAAAAATATGTGTTTTATAAAAGTGAAACCTTGCAAAATGATCTTCTGCTTAAATGAAGTACAACTAAATTGTTTTCAGCTTCACAGCTTTGCTCAGTACCAATTTATAAGGTTTTAAAGATATGCAAATACATTTCCTAAATTTTGAAAAAAAAAAACACTGATAGGCCTATGGCTTAAAATTCTACTCAAATAGCCTAACAGAAATTGCATCTTAAGAACTAAAGCCAGAGAAAAAGAATCTGATAACTGAAAATTAAGGTAAAATGTTGTTTTGTCAAAATTTCAATAGGCTAGGTATAGACCTGTCATGTAGGCAAATTTCAGGACCCTCTAGGCTAGAGAGAGAAGGAGTGGAGGTAGGAGTAAATATTTACCAAATCATATTATTGAGTAGGCTAACAACTAAAGTGAATATACCATTTGATGCCTTTTTTATGCTGATTACAAATATCATAATCATTTCTATCAGAAATGAATTTTAGCCTCCCCCCCCCTATATATGCCAATTCAGGGTATATATTTCTACATTAGGGGGGTGGGGTAAAGTTTAAACTTACCTCCCATTTACATCAGAAATAAAATTTGCCCCCCCCCCCCTAATGTAGACATATACCCTAAATTGGCATATATAGGGGGGGGCTAAAATTCATTTCCAATAGAAAATGATTATTATATTTGTAATCAGCAGGAAAAAGGCATTGAATGGTATATTCACTTTAGTCATGACTCAATAGCCTAATATGATTTGGTAAATATTTACCAAGGTAGGTACTTTGGTAAATTTCTACTAGATCATATTATTGACTTATGCATAAAGTGAATACACCATTTGATGCCTTTTTTTATGCTGATTACAAATATAATAATCATTTCTATCAGAAATGAATTTCAGCCCCCCCCCCTATATATGCCAATTTGGGGTATATTTTTACAACCTAACCCTGAATTGGCATATATAGGGGGGGGGGGGGGGCTGAAATTAATTTCCAACAGAATTGATTATTATATTCATAATCAGCATAAAAAAAGGCATTGAGTGGTATATTCACTTTATGTGTAAGTCAATAATATGATTTGGTAGAAATTTACCGGTACTTCAAAATACCTTCCCAGGACATGCTTCAGCCTGTAGACCTATCCCTGACAGTTTCATTTTCCTAACCTAACCCCTTTCTAAGAAAGCCAAAAGTAGCTAAAGTAGAATTTGACTAAAAAAAGTTCCAAAGCTGCCAGTAGCAGAATTCCAAGAGCTGTTGACACTTTAGATGCACAACTTGTGTTTTGACAGCTTTTCTTCAAGCAAAAAGTATTTTATTATGCAAAAATGGTATGCTATTTTTGAGACACTATTTTGAAAATCTGCCAACAAATTTCAAAACTACCAAGTAGAATTGCTTCTTTGCTATCCCACTTTTTCCAGGACAGGGTGTAGCTCTACTATACTTTAACCCCCCCCCCCCCCTTATGTTCAAATAACGATATATAGCCCAAATTGTATATTTCCATCACCTGTCATTCTTGTGTTTGTGGTTTGTGTTTTGTCACAGATATTCAGTTTATGGGCAGACAGGTTAAAACAAGATGGCATTCTGCAAGTAAGATATTTTTCATGAGACATGTGCTGTAATCCACTGATCATTTTAGTTGCTCTGTGCTCTACTTTTTCAAGAACTTCTTTGTCCTACAGCCTGAATTATTAAAACATGGCACCACAGTCTTGACAAAATCTCTACAGAAAATTTAAGACAGATTTGGGAAACTGAGAGGGTCCCCACTGACTGGAAGAAAGGGGTTGACCTATTATTAAGCTTTTCAAGAGAGGTCAAACCATTGACTGCAACAATTAGTAAGGTATTACCTTACAGTCCATAGAAAGTAAACTCTTTTGCCAAATGCTCCTAAATTGTATTCAGTCAGGAATTGGCAAGACATTGAGAGATGAACAACATGGCTTTTGACCAAACAGATCTTTTGCTGTTCTAATAGCCTATATAGTTTAAGGATATTAATTGAAGAATCAAATGAATGACACCCTGAATTATTAGTTAGCCTACATTTATTGACTTTTTAAATGCTTTTGATTCTGTACATAGGGAATCATTATGGAGATTATTACTACACTATGGGCTTCCAGACAAGATTATTAGTATAATTATTGCCTTATATAGACTAATTACCAGCATGGTGCTGTACTAACTGATGATGGAGACCTGACTGAATGGATCTACATCCACTCTGGTGTACAACAAGGCTGTTCCCTCTCTCCTGTGCTCTTCATGATATTCATTGACTCCAGACATGCCACTTTGTTAGAGAGATACAGTTGAATGATAGCCAAGCTATCTTTGATGATGATCAACTGATGACATTTTCTCATGTATAGAAAAAACTTACAGCAAAACATCACTAAGCTAGCAAACAGGAAGACAAATTGGACTATCAATCAGTACAAAAAAGTCATGTACAACAATGTGCCAGGCTGGCTGCTGATGGTTGGCTTTGATGAGCTAGAAAAGGTTGCAGAATTTAAGTATCTTGGAAGCCTCATAAAGTCCAGTGGAAGTCTGGAATGCAAGATCATTACATGCATTGCATGTGCAGGCAGTATTTTTGCCAAACTAGGTAAAATCTAGAAAAACTCTATATACTCTCTAAAGCTCAAACTTTGACTCCTAAATAGCAATGTCTTCTCTGTACTAATTTATGGATGCAAGACATGGGTATTGACAAAATAGTTTGGAAAACAAATAAGAGGATTCAGAAGTAATTGCCTACTATGTATTCTAGGTATCCACTGGTCTAATAGAATTATGAACACCTTCATATGTGGAAAAAACAAAGCAACCATTGATAGTTAAGAGAATTTAAAGTAGGAGATGGTGGTACTGGGGCCATATTGTCCGTATGCACAATATGGATACACACTTCCATACGCACTTCTCCCCCACCACTTCCCAGCATACCCTGGTATAACCATTTCCAAAATTTTCATATAGCAGGCAGAATGATCTACAGGTAATAGCTCCATGCAGAATTTCTAAAACTTCAAATAATGAGACAAAGACTAATATGTTTTCTGCTTCTTGGTCACTGTTTCCATCTTGTAACCATTTTGCAGCCCTTCATGATGAATCAGCTAGCCTAGTTATTGAATTAGATGAGCCTGAAGTCTCTCTCTTGCCTAAACAGATTTTCCCAAAAACAGACAAAAGTAAATAAATGTAAAGTTGTTGAAAAAGAAGTCCCTCAATCACATTTTCATTTTCCTTCTTTTTTACTTTAAATTCAGAAAGTCTCAATGTTGATGAAATGGGGAACTTGAGGGTTATGTTCATGTAATTGGAGCTGATATTATTACAGTTACAGAAGTACATAAACAAAGTCCTGAACATCTTGCAATACAAGGATACAAACAATTTATTAAACTAAGACATCAGAATTTCTGTTAGGTAAGAAAGGTGGCAGCATAGTGTGTTTTGTATATGAGCAGTTGGTGCTGCAGATTCCCCATATTGATCACAATGATGAAATGATTTGACCAAAAAGCTTCCAAGATCTGTAACTGGTATTGTTATTGGAGTGCTTTATTGCTCACCTAGTATTGCATCTTTCCAAAAAAAGGCCTTTGCTGAAAAGTTAGATTTGTGTGTTGATTTTGTTACTTCTAAGTACCCAAATGTTGGAATTTGTATTACCTTAAATTGCAGCTTGGAGCAAATTTAAGGATTTTCCATCCTTGTAATGCTCCATGATGACATCTAATGGTTTTTTTTTTCTTGCTTGCTACATTCAGCTTGTAGAGTCAACAGCTTCCCAGGTGTAGAGGAACTCCTGCTGTTGCCAATCTTCGTCAAGTCTTTGCTTGAAGGCAATTGTTGAGTCTGCAGACACCATATCTTCAGAGAGCTGATTCCACAAGTTGGTTATTTGTTGGCTGAAGAAATGGCTTTTCTCTTGGATAGAAGAGTGCTTCTTGAAAATTGTCATTGAATGTCCTCTTGCACAAGGCGTTTTGGGGGAGCAAGGAGACCAGGAAGAGTATTTTTTGAAATGACTTTGTGGGTTAGAATCATGTTGCCTTGCTTCCTCCAGTATGTGAGAGTAGGGAGCTTCAGATGACGCAAATGCTCTTTGTATGGCACTTGTTTGAGGCCATCAACCATCTTAGTTGCTCTTCTCTGTACTTTTTCTAGTATTTCCCTGTCCTTCTTAAAATAGGGGGACGCCAGGGACATTCCAATCTCAAGCGTGGACAAACCAGTGCCTTGTAGAGCTTCATAAATACTTTAGGATGCTGGCTAGAGATAGTTCTTTTAATAAGAATGATCTAAGAATTGAAAGTTTCCTCAGAAGTCAAAGACTCAAGCAAATAGTAAAGTTTCCAACTACTAAAGGTAAAACTTAAGTTTTACCTTAAATACTTAGGGTAAACTACTAAAGGTAAAACTCAACATAATTTGCACAAAATTATCAGAATATTATGATGAACACCAAGACCTACCTCTCCTTAGTGATAGCTACCACTACATGATAAAGTGGGTGCTGCTGCCTTCATATAAAGTAAAATTTGTCATTGAGAAAGTTTCCTACACACCTCTTTTGGACAGGGGTCTCTTAGAATTTGGAAATTAGATTACATTGAAGTCTTGGGACAAGGTAGCAATTTTAGAGTCCTCCAATGAAAAGCTAAATTTTTGCAAGATAAATTAAGAAACAAATATGAAGAATGCTTTCCTGAGAAAATGTTCAAGTGGTGCAACACAGATCATCCTTACATAACCCAAGAAATTAAAGATTTGATTCAGTATAGAATTCAACTAAGTAAAGAAGGGAAAATTGGAAATGCTAATATGCTCTGGAACAAAGTATGTAAAATGACAAGAAAAGCTGCAGCTGAGTATTACCACCAAAAAATTGATAACCTTTTTGAATCAAAGCCTAGCATGTGGTATAAAGAAATAAAACAAATTTGTGGAAAATCCCTTAGTGGTGTTGATTTTTGTTCAGATTCTAATGATGAAACAGTTGCTAACCAGTTAAATGGTCATTTGGCCAGAATAATCCAGTCTTTGCTGCATCTTGATGTAAATAAAACAAACCAAGAGTATCAGAAAATTCCACATGATGACTTTTACCTACTATTCCTGGGGATCAAGTTTTTAGTAAAATAAAGAAACTTAAACTAATTAGTATTACTCTTGTAGATATTCTGATTGAACTTATAAAAGCATTTCCTGACAAATTGACTGAGCCACTAACACAAATTTTCAATTGCATTTCAAGTTCTTCAGTTTACCCACAGATATGGAAAACAGGGTATGTTACTCCAATCCCTAAAAAGATACTGAACTTAATTTCGATGGTGTGAGGCCAATCACTTTGACCCCCTTGTTCAGCAAAATATATGAAAGTTTTGTAGCAAATTGGCTAAAAACTGAAGTTGAACCCCTCCTTGATCCTCATCAGTATGGTAACAGAAAGAATATATCAACATCCCATTATCTAGTCAGTATTTTACGTTTTATTATTAAGCATGTTGATGAACCTGGTAAATGGCTAAGCTTTATAACAATTGATTTTAAAAAGGGTTTTGATTTGATTGATCATAACATTTTAATTTCTAAGCTTTTAATTGATTTTAGAGTGAATTCTGCTGTTGTGAAAATGATTCAGAGCTTTTTAATAAATAGATTCCAAATTTTAAAATATAAGAAGTCTTTCTCTAAACCCAAACCAGTTTTTTGTGCTGTACCTCAAGGTACCACTATGGGTCATATTCTTTTCTAGTTATGATCAATGATATTGCTAATGATTATGAAGACTGCTGAAAATATGTTGATGACCTTACCCTTGGAGAAGTGTGTGAAGCAAATGAATGTAGCAAAGCACAAATTTTAATTGATAATGTGAAGACTAAAGCTTCTAGTTCAAACATGAAAGTAAATGACAGTAAATCTTCAATTCTAACTATTTCATTTTTAAATTCTTCTGAACCAAATTTTCTACCAACCATCTCTGATTCTCTTAAAGTAAAGAAGATTAAACTCTTGGGAATTATTATTACCAGTGATTTAAAATGGGGAGCAAACACATCTAGTCTGGTAGAAAAGGGTAATGCTGGGCTGCAGATGCTCATGCTTATGTCAAAACATGGCGCCCCTCTAGATTACCTCCTCCAAACATTTACATCTTTTATTTGCCCAATTCTGGAATATGCAGCTCCTGTATGGCATTTTGGACTGAAAAATGAGCAAAGTGCCAGGATTGAAAGAGCTCTAATGATAGTATCAAAGCAAGCGGAAATGTCATATGAAGAGCTGTTGACAAGGTTTGAAATGCAAACTCTGAAAAAAAGAGAGAGAGAAACTCTGCATGGATTTTGGAAGAAAATTTCTGATCCACCCAATCCACTAAACCCTTTCCCCCCTTCAATCCACAACAAAACGACTCCTGTGTAGGGTTGTAGTGCCCGCTGAGAAACTTCAGCCAGTATGCTGTGCCCACCAGTGGTTTGCAAAAAGTTTTATACCCTAGTTTTGTAAATATGTACAACAAAAATCAGGAGGGTTGATTAGTGTTTTTTTTTTTTTTTTTTTTTTAATATTCAATTTTTGATGTGACTATGGTTGTATAATGTGACTTATGTTTTTATTGTGATTATACCAAAGGAATTAGGCAGTGCCAATAAGATTTTGGTGAAAATAAAAATTTATCTCTCTCTACTCTCTATGGGTGATGGCAGGCTCCTTTGTGATGTTTGGTGCTGGGTTCCCTGCTGCATTAAAAGGCATGGATTGCAAAAGGCATCACTTGGCTGATGTGTATTCCACTGCTTTGAATTTTCAAAATTTGGGATGTAAGTTGTAATTTTCAGGGATAACAAACCCAACTATCCAGCACTCAGCCTTAAATACTCAATTTTCAGCATATAGTGTTTCAATATGTAGCTTCAGTTATCTTAATTTTTAGCTAAAAACATAAGAATTGTAATTTTTAGTTAAGAAGCATCCTTTGCATATGGTAGTATAAGCTACTATTGTAGCTATGTTGACTCAAAATAGCTGAAAAAAGGTATCATTTGAGTGGTTTGTAATTGGAATCAAATGGGAGTAAACATCTCTAGCTACTCATGATCTAAATTAAAACTATTTTTATATTGTTTGCTAAATTACAAGGTTCTGCTTTAGTAATGATTAAATATGGCAGAAATATATTCAGTTTCTAATCCAAACTATTCAGTTTGATTGAGAATTGTCATGATAATCATCTAATCATTTGTTTCATGAACACTATAAATTGTGTTCAATTATGTGCTTACTATAAGTTGTATTAACCAAGGATTAAATTATTAATCCTTGATTAATAATAAAATTAGATTAAAGAATCATTTAATTAGTAACTATTAATTTGATTTCTGGTGCGGGTACTCCTCATTTTGTTTATCTTTTATTATTTTGAATTTATTAGAAGTTTTGTTTTTGTTACCATATGGAAAGTTGAAGAGCAATCTTTTTATTCCAGTATCTGGAGATAGTTTTATTTATTTATTGTTGAGTGTATAAGCCCACACATAAGTTATTCTCACCATGGGTCATTAATTTGATAGTGTTGTGAAAAAAAAAATTTAATTGATTAATAAAGAACTTAAAATTGTGGGTTTGTTTTTTTTTTTTTTTTTTTTACTAAGAATTTGGATTTTATTTGTATGATTAGTACTACTTCCTAGAACATGATCTTAGAGAAATAAATGGGGTGGGACAGTATTTACTGATAATGATCTGCTTTTCTTCTAATTTTTTTAATCATCTGGAAATCTATTAAGCTAAATATGAAAACAAAACTTGTTTTCTCTGAATTCTATATTACCCATCCAACCATCGCTGAACTGTTGATTTTTTTCCCCACTTCTGAATATTTATAATTGGTGATTTTAGAATATTGTTTCAAGATTCCCCAAATTTTTTTGCCTTAATACCCTTAACTTTAGTTGAAGTACTTTTGTAGTATGCACATATTACCTTTTGGTCAATTGATCTTCCCCTTTAAGCATATCTAACAGTTCCAACTTAATAACCAAAGCCATTCTTGAGATATGCCCTTTTGATAATAATAATGATAATATTTATTTATAACCCACTCACATCACAAGATAAATAGTGGAGTAAACACTAAAAAAGTATAATTCAGAAACGAAAATCAACAATAGCACGGCATGAAAAAAAAAACATAAATCACCAATAACAATTAAACAACAGTAACATTACCTTAAATTACCTTAAATTGCAGCTAGGAGCAATCTAAGGATTTCTCCTTGTAGATCTCCAGAATGATGATTAATTGTAGGCCCTATGCAAGAATCACTGGTGACCAGGTGCCGCTCCATCTTTCATAGCATCCCAGTTGAATTTACACTCTTTGGAGGACCCCTCAGCATCTAGCCTTCGTTTAAAAACATCAACGGATTCAGCAGTAACAGTTTCATTAGATAATTTGTTCCAATTGTTTACAATACGTGTTGAGAAGAATTGAGTACAGACTCTAGATGTTGTAGATTGCTTGACAAGTTTCAGTTGATGACCTATAGTTCTTGAATTGGTGCTAACAGCAGGAAATAATGCTGGGACAATATTAGCCCTCAATAACTTAAAGGCTAAAATGGCATCCCCTCTATTTCGCCTGTATACAAGTGTAGGGAAATTCAACTTTGATGTTTGATAGGAAAGCTCTTGCATGCCAGATATCACTTTAGTGGCACATCTCTGGACGTCTTCAAGAACTTTTATATCTTTTTTTAAATTTGGAGAGGCAAGTGACATTCCAACTTCAAGCTTAGGATGCACAAGTCCCTTATAAAGAAGACTGATGACTTTAGAGGAACAAGTGGAGATGGTATGCTTAATCAAACCCAAGGTTGAACCAGCCCCAGCAGTAGAACTCTTAGCATGTGTGCTGAATTTTAAATTCGTTGTCAATAGTGACACCAAGATCTTGCTCATTATTAACAGAGGAGAGTGGGTGGCCTAAGAAAAAATAAGAGTGGCATGGATTCTGTTTGCCAAAGTGAATGATGTGGCACTTGGCAATATTGAATTCAAGAAGCCAGGCCTCAGCCCAGTGACCCAGCAGATGAGGATTATTTTGTAGCAGAGCATGATCTTCACAGGACAAAGCCGATCCAAGAAGCTTCAGATCATCTGCATAAAGAGTAAACAAATTAAATTAATAAATAAAACCATGGGAGGTGACAAACGCCAATGCACTGTTTCTGAAAGCTTTTTATGTAAACCAATCAGCTTCTCATAATATTTGGAAGGTAAAACTTGCTTATTATTTTTCAATTTCTATGCCAAAGAGGAAGATATTTACATAAGCGGAATAAGCCAATATCACTAAAATCCTTATTCCTGAAAATAGGGTAAAGCCCAGAAAGGCAAAGAACAGAATGATCTGAAAAAGTAAAATAAAGCTCACATCAAATCTACATGAGGGATGAAGAATTCTTTAGAGCTTAGAGGCTTAGAAGGGAATTGAAAATTGTAAGAAAGATACTCACGTTTACCAATGTTAGGCAAAAGACTGATTTTAGTAAAAGAATAAGAAACTTTATGAACCATCTGCAATAGTCTGAGTTTAGACCAGCTAATTAGAAGAACATCATCAGCATAAGCAAGGTATGAAATATCAGTTAATCCAACAAAACACATAGAAGAAATATTCTCAAGAATACTAGAAATACAAAATTTAAAATATACTTGGATATAATACTCTGCCCTGCTGTACAACCCAACAAACATGGACAATAAAAGAAGAAAGGGCACCATTAGTTTATATTTGAAGATTATATTTACTATACCAAAACTTAAGAAGATAAACAAGTGAAAGGTTAATGATGTGACTATAAAGAGAGTACAGAGCCTGACTGTGTACAATACTATCAAAGCCTTAGAAAGCTCAAGGGCACAAATGTGAAGACCATACCCTTTAGCAGAAGCATCTTTAAGAAGGCAAGCCAGAGCATGGTGAGCATGCTGGCAACGGGAACCAGACTGAAAACCGAGCTGGTTCTCCCCAAATTATCATTCAAATTGATGAAAGAAAGTAGGATATATTCAAGGATTTTACTAAGGTTACAAGCAACCATGATAGGCCTGTAAGAAGAACATTCCAATGGACTCTTACCTTGTTTAAGAACAGAAGTGACAGTTTCACACAAAAAGCTTAACATTCTCTAAAAGGCTCACCTGAATACTCTTTGTCTTTTTGGAAAGTAAGATCAATTATGCCAATCTTTCTGAATAACATATAGTGTACTATATGTAAATTATGGACAAATTGCCTAACTTAAAGCCCTTGCCATGAGGGCTGTGGGAAGGAGGGGGGGGGGGTTGACATCCCAAAGACATAATCAGTGAACTTTTCAACTATGCTGAACAAAATAGTTGTCTCAAAATTTTGGTAGAATGTGTTTTGGGAAATAATGCATGTGGGAGGGAGGGGGGTGTCTGGTTATCCTTCAATCACTTTTTACTCTAAAAAGGGTACTAAAACTTGCAATTTCAACAAAAACCCTCTATGCTCCTGGGCCTAACGTACAATCCTTATCCCTGGGCTCTGGGGGGGGAGGTGTCAACCCTGGAGGAATTGTTATATGATTTTTGGAATGTTGTGAACAAAACGGTTATCTCAAAATTCTGATTATATGCATTTGTGGAAAAGAGGGCATGGGAGGGGGACAAGTTTCCCTCCAGCTTTTTACTCTTCAAAAGGGAAATAGAACTTTCAATTGCCAATGAAAGGAGCCTCCGCCAAAGTTTATACAACCATCTCTGTCATAAAAACCTTATATGTCCTGGGGCATAGCTTACAACCCTTGCCCCCAGGCTCTAGAGGCGGTTGTGTCAACCCTGGAGGCATGGTTTCCTTCCAGTTCAATAAGCCATATTACAAATTTAAAAGATCATAGTATACATTTCTTGAACAAGTATATTTAAATCCTCCCATTAATTTTTTCTTATCTTACAGTGCTCAAATTTATATTCAATCTTCTTCCTTTTAATTGCCAGGTTAATTTTTGCTAACAACTTTCCATTAGGTTGAGGAAACGGAAGTGTTAGTTACAAAGGCATATCAAGGATTTTTGTTGAGGAGGGGGAGGGTACAAAAAACACATCAAAATTTCTTTATACATATTTTTGTTACAGTTCTATGACTCAAACAAAAAATTCGAGGTGGGGGTTTCAAACCCGGTTTGCTTATCTTTTGACTATCCTGAACAAAATGGCTATCTCAAAATTTCAATCAGATGCATTTTGGGGAAAGCTGGTGTGGGGTGGGTGATGGCTGCTCTTTTTTGACTTTTGACTCTTAAAAAGTAACTTGAACTTCCAATTTCCAATTGAATGAGCCTCCTCTGACGTTTATATGGCCACCCGTTCTGTAAAAGCGAATATGTTAACAATAGGTAACTAACATAAGTTATAACCCTTGCCTTGGGGAATGTGTGTGGGGGGGGGGGTGACATCCAAAAGGATACAATTACTGGACTTTTCAACTATGCTGAATAAAACGGCTATCTCAAAATTTTGGTTAGATTTGCTAGAAGAAATGGTCAGCAGGGAGGGGGTATCTCTACTCACATTTGACTATTAAAAAAGACACTAGAACTTTGAATGACCTCCTTTGAAATTTTACAACAACTCCTTCTATACAAAGTATCTAGGTAAAAAAAAATTAAGTAAATAATGCATTGTGTCCACATTACTCTTTACTTCGGCAGTGCCATTGTGCTGCCTGTGATTGTACTTTTAGCATCTAATATAAAACCTAAAAATTTGGACATTGATAAAAATAGATTCTTAGACCACACTGGCTATACATGACAAACGAAACTCAGAGAGGAGAGAAAGTAACAAAATGAAAAATAAAATCAAAAAGGGTGAAAAAACGAGGATTTTGTCAGCCAGCGAACCATGAAGATGACAAAATATAAGCAAATATTTCGACAAGGACCTCCGCCAAGTCGTCCTCAGTGCTAAACAAAAAAAAGAAGAAGAAAAAAAAAAAAAACGAAAATCTAACCTTTCGAAGCTTACTGTACAAAGACAGAACAGACACTGAATAAAAAACCAGGCAGGAATCAATGAAAATGAATTTACCAAGATGATTGTGCAAAGATCTTTCGTCTTGCAATAACTTTAGCTGGTCTACAATTTCGGTTTTCATTAGGTATGCAAATAGGTTCCTTTAAGATTTTTCGGGTGAAAATATTGATTGAGTCCTTCAAGATTAAACTGTCGTAAATTGGGCTTAATGAAATATCTCCAGTATCTCTATTTATTGCTAAATTTTGGTTCATATATATTTTTTATCTCAATTACCTCCTTAAAAGTTTGTGGTACGCCATTAACAGTTGATATTAAGGTTACCTCGTCAAACAGAACTAGATGGGTCGGGTTTACGAAAATATGCGAAGCCAATGCCGAATCAAAGTTGTCATTGTTATTTTTTAATCTCAGGGACTTATCTATTGAAATTTTGTGCTCATGCAAACGCTCACCTAGTTGTTGATGGGTCCTACCAATGTAAAACTTTCCACAAGAACACGGGATTCTGTAGACACCACTACCCAGTACAGGGTCTGTTTTATCCTTTCCTGAGTTAAAAAAATGTTCAACCTTTTGTTCGGTTTTGAAAGAAACAGAGAGATTATGTTTATTTAAAATTTTTCCAAGTCTATCGCCAAGTTTCGGGATGTATGGCAAAACGATGAAAGTTTTTTTCTCAATTGCCGGTGTAACTGAATCAAGGGGGACAAGCTCCCTATTTTGTTCTTTTATCTTTTTTAATCGTCTATCTATTATATTTTCAATGAGTTTGATTGGGTAACCATTGCAAAAAAGAATATCCTTGACATAATTTAGTTCAGAATTTATATGATTACGGGAACAAATTTTTAAAACTCTGTCGACTAAAGAGATTACTACCCCTCTTTTTTACAGAAGGAGGTGTGGGAAGAGAAATGTAGATATCGATCATTATGAGTCGGCTTTCTATATATAGAAAATTCAAGACTAGGATTAGTTTTTTATAATCAAAACATCTAAGAAAGGCAGCTTACCTGAATCTTCGAGTTCCATTGTGAACTGGAGATTCGAATCAAAAGAGTTCAAATGTGCCAAAAAATCTCTTAGAGAGTCTTGTCCATGTTCCCAAACAGAAAGGATATCATCAACAAAACGAAACCAGATAGAGTGTTTTAAGTGGAAACTATTCAAAGCAGACTGTTCTATGAAATCCATGTAAAAATTTGCCAAATAAGGAGACAAGACAGTGCCCATGGATAAGCCCATTATTTGAAGAAAAAATTTGTTTCGGAATTTAAAATACGAGGAGTACTTGTTGCAAAGACGGACAAGGGTCATTATTGTATCAATTTCCAAAGTTTTGTAATCCGACCAAGCTGAATTTTCCTCTAATTTTCTTTGTAAAGCCTGCTCACATTTATGAACATCGCATGAAGTGTACATAGAAACTGCATCAAAACTAGATAAACCGGTATTTTCTGTTGTACTTTGATTTTTTAACTTCTCAACAAGATCTATGGAGTTTTTAATATAGGATTTCTGTGTGCTTAAAAGAGGCTTAAAAATGGTGGCTAAGAAACTTCCTATACCCGTAGCTGGAGAACTATAACATGCTACAATTGGACGTAACGGAATATCTTTCTTATGGATTTTAGGCAGACCATAAAACTTAGGGGCTGAACAACCTTTGGGATAAAATTTTCTGTACATTTGAGGGGTAATTAGTCTAGTATCTTTTAAATTCCTAGTTCATTTCTCAACTTCTGTGTGTATTTGTCCGTGGGATCAAATTTTATTTCTTTGTAAATATTTTCATCCATTAAAAGGGTGTTAACTTTTAATTCATAATCTGCAGAATTCATAATTACAACTGTGTTTCCCTTGTCCGCTTTCGTAATTACTGTGTTTTTGTCTTTTTTTAAATTTCGGAGGATTTTAATTTCTTCCTTTGATTGAGTTGAAAGTGACAAAGATGGCCTATAATCAAGAATACTCTTTACAATTTCACCTCTGAGTAGGTCTGGATTTTTCGACTTCACCATGAGAGCTAAAAATAGCAGACTCCACGCCCGTAATAATTTCTGAAGTATTTACGTGTGTTTGAGCCATTGCAAATTTTGGTCCTTTTGAAAGAATACTTAGTTCCTTGGATGTAAATACCTTAGAGGATAAATTTTCCAAAGGAGGACCAGGACAAAATCTAGGAAGGAAAATCCGTGTGTTTGTTGAAACTGTTGGAATTCCAGTTTTGAGAATTTTTTTTTCCGATAAACGAGTTTTTGCTAAATGGAATATGTGTCTGAAAGACCTATGTGAGATTTGTAAAATCTGGTGAAAATCTTGAGGGGACAAAATCTGATATAATAAGGATTTTAAATTAAGTATTTTATTACTAAGGACGTATCTTCTGGATCTATGGTCTTTTAAAATATGTGTTAAAGTTTTGAAACCCATTCTCTGAATAAATGGGCCTTCAGAATGTGTGCCTAAATGTAGGTTGAAACGTAAAGAAGGTGGAAGAATTCGATGTTTTTTTACAAGTTTCTAAGAAATTAAACTGACAAATAAGATTTGCATGTTTCTTAACACAATTTAAAAAATCTAAAACAATATTGGTCCAATGCTCCCCGTAAGCTTGACGCAAATAGATTCTTAGACCACACTGGCTATACATGACAAACGAAACTCAGAGAGGAGAGAAAGTAACAAAATGAAAAATAAAATCAAAAAGGGTGAAAAAACGAGGATTTTGTCAGCCAGCGAACCATGAAGATGACAAAATATAAGCAAATATTTCGACAAGGACCTCCGCCAAGTCGTCCTCAGTGCTAAACAGAAAAAGAAGAAGAAAAAAAAAACGAAAATCTAACCTTTCGAAGCTTACTGTACAAAGACAGAACAGACACTGAATAAAAAACCAGGTAGGAATCATGAAAATGAATTTACCAAGATGATTGTGCAAAGATCTTTCGTCTTGCAATAACTTTAGCTGGTCTACAATTTCGGTTTTCATTAGATATGCAAATAGGTTCCTTTAAGTTTTTTCGGGTGAAAATATTGATTGAGTCCTTCAAGATCAAACTGTCGTAAATTGGGCTTAATGAAATATCTCCAGTATCTCTATTTATTGCTAAATTTTGGTTCATATATTTTTTTATCTCAATTACCTCCTTAAAAGTTTGTGGTACGCCATTAACAGTTGATATTAAGGTTGCCTCGTCAAACAGAACTAGATGGGTCGGGTTTACGAAAATATGCGAAGCCAATGCCGAATCAAAGTTGTCATTGTTATTTTTTAATCTCAGGGACTTATCTATTGAAATTTTGTGCTCATGCAAACGCTCACCTAGTTGTTGATGGGTCCTACCAATGTAAAACTTTCCACAAGAACACGGGATTCTGTAGACACCACTACCCAGTACAGGGTCTGTTTTATCCTTTCCTGAGTTAAAAAAATGTTCAACCTTTTGTTCGGTTTTGAAAGAAACAGAGAGATTATGTTTATTTAAAATTTTTCCAAGTCTATCGCCAAGTTTCGGGATGTATGGCAAAACGATGAAAGTTTTTTTCTCAATTGCCGGTGTAACTGAATCAAGGGGGA
Organism: Artemia sinica; assembly: GCA_027921565.1. Lineage (NCBI taxonomy): Eukaryota > Metazoa > Arthropoda > Branchiopoda > Anostraca > Artemiidae > Artemia > Artemia sinica. Next base: position 55,607,940 of record CM051258.1, on the reverse strand, counting down.
CAAGCTCCCTATTTTGTTCTTTTATCTTTTTTAATCGTCTATCTATTATATTTTCAATGAGTTTGATTGGGTAACCATTGCAAAAAAGAATATCCTTGACATAATTTAGTTCAGAATTTATATGATTACGGGAACAAATTTTTAAAACTCTGTCGACTAAAGAGATTACTACCCCTCTTTTCACAGAAGGAGGGTGATGGGAAGAGAAATGTAGATATCGATCATTATGAGTCGGCTTTCTATATATAGAAAATTCAAGACTAGGATTAGTTTTTATAATCAAAACATCTAAGAAAGGCAGCTTACCTGAATCTTCGAGTTCCATTGTGAACTGGAGATTCGAATCAAAAGAGTTCAAATGTGCCAAAAAATCTCTTAGAGAGTCTTGTCCATGTTCCCAAACAGAAAGGATATCATCAACAAAACGAAACCAGATAGAGTGTTTTAAGTGGAAACTATTCAAAGCAGACTGTTCTATGAATCCATGTAAAAATTTGCCAAATAAGGAGACAAGACAGTGCCCATGGATAAGCCCATTATTTGAAGAAAAAATTTGTTTCGGAATTTAAAATACGAGGAGTACTTGTTGCAAAGACGGACAAGGTCATTATTGTATCAATTTCCAAAGTTTTGTAATCCGACCAAGCTGAATTTTCCTCTAATTTTCTTTGTAAAGCCTGCTCACATTTATGAACATCGCATGAAGTGTACATAGAAACTGCATCAAAACTAGATAAAACGGTATTTTCTGTTGTACTTTGATTTTTTAACTTCTCAACAAGATCTATGGAGTTTTTAATATAGGATTTCTGTGTGCTTAAAAGAGGCTTAAAAATGGTGGCTAAGAAACTTCCTATACCCGTAGCTGGAGAACTATAACATGCTACAATTGGACGTAACGGAATATCTTTCTTATGGATTTTAGGCAGACCATAAAACTTAGGGGCTGAACAACCTTTGGGATAAAATTTTCTGTACATTTGAGGGGTAATTAGTCTAGTATCTTTAAAAATTCCTAGTTCATTTCTCAACTTCTGTGTGTATTTGTCCGTGGGATCAAATTTTATTTCTTTGTAAATATTTTCATCCATTAAAAGGGTGTTAACTTTTAATTCATAATCTGCAGAATTCATAATTACAACTGTGTTTCCCTTGTCCGCTTTCGTAATTACTGTGTTTTTGTCTTTTTTTAAATTTCGGAGGATTTTAATTTCTTCCTTTGATTGAGTTGAAAGTGACAAAGATGGCCTATAATCAAGAATACTCTTTACAATTTCACCTCTGAGTAGGTCTGGATTTTCGACTTCACCATGAGAGCTAAAAATAGCAGACTCCACGCCCGTAATAATTTCTGAAGTATTTACGTGTGTTTGAGCCATTGCAAATTTTGGTCCTTTTGAAAGAATACTTAGTTCCTTGGATGTAAATACCTTAGAGGATAAATTTTCCAAAGGAGGACCAGGACAAAATCTAGGAAGGAAAATCCGTGTTTGTTGAAACTGTTGGAATTCCAGTTTTGAGAATTTTTCCGATAAACGAGTTTTTGCTAAATGGAATATGTGTCTGAAAGACCTATGTGAGATTTGTAAAATCTGGTGAAAATCTTGAGGGGACAAAATCTGATATAATAAGGATTTTAAATTAAGTATTTTATTACTAAGGACGTATCTTCTGGATCTATGGTCTTTTAAAATATGTGTTAAAGTTTTGAAACCCATTCTCTGAATAAATGGGCCTTCAGAATGTGTGCCTAAATGTAGGTTGAAACGTAAAGAAGGTGGAAAAATTCGATGTTTTTTACAAGTTTCTAAGAAATTAAACTGACAAATAAGATTTGCATGTTTCTTAACACAATTTAAAAAATCTAAAACAATATTGGTCCAATGCTCCCCGTAAGCTTGACGCAAATAGATTCTTAGACCACACTGGCTATACATGACAAACGAAACTCAGAGAGGAGAGAAAGTAACAAAATGAAAAATAAAATCAAAAAGGGTGAAAAAACGAGGATTTTGTCAGCCAGCGAACCATGAAGATGACAAAATATAAGCAAATATTTCGACAAGGACCTCCGCCAAGTCGTCCTCAGTGCTAAAAAAAAGAAGAAGAAAAAAAAAAAAAAAAAACGAAAATCTAACCTTTCGAAGCTTACTGTACAAAGACAGAACAGACACTGAATAAAAAACCAGGCAGGAATCAATGAAAATGAATTTACCAAGATGATTGTGCAAAGATCTTTCGTCTTGCAATAACTTTAGCTGGTCTACAATTTCGGTTTTTCATTAGATATGCAACCGAGATTTTTGCATATCTAATGAAAACCGAAATTGTAGACACCAGCTAAAGTTATTGCAAGACGAAAAATCTTTGCACAATCATCTTGGTAAATTCATTTTCATTGATTCCTGCCTGGTTTTTTATTCAGTGTCTGTTCTGTCTTTGTACAGTAAGCTTCGAAAGGTTAGATTTTCGTTTTTTTTTTTTTTTTTCTTCTTTTTTTGTTTAGCACTGAGGACGACTTGGCGGAGGTCCTTGTCGAAATATTTGCTTATATTTTGTCATCTTCATGGTTCGCTGGCTGACAAAATCCTCGTTTTTTTCACCCTTTTTGATTTTATTTTCATTTTGTTACTTTCTCTCCTCTCTGAGTTTCGTTTGTCATGTATAGCCAGTGTGGTCTAAGAATCTATTTGCGTCAAGCTTACGGGGAGCATTGGACCAATATTGTTTTAGATTTTTTCAATTGTGTTAAGAAACATGCAAATCTTATTTGTCAGTTTAATTTCTTAGAAACTTGTAAAAAACATCGAATTCTTCCACCTTCTTTACGTTTCAACCTACATTTAGGCACACATTCTGAAGGCCCATTTATTCAGAGAATGGGTTTCAAAACTTTAACACATATTTTAAAAGACCATAGATCCAGAAGATACGTCCTTAGTAATAAAATACTTAATTTTAAAATCCTTATTATATCAGATTTTGTCCCCTCAAGATTTCACCAGATTTTACAAATCTCACATAGGTCTTTCAGACACATATTCCATTTAGCAAAAACTCGTTTATCGGAAAAATTCTCAAAACTGGAATTCCAACAGTTTCAACAAACACGGATTTTCCTTCCTAGATTTTGTCCTGGTCCTCCTTTGGAAAATTTATCCTCTAAGGTATTTACATCCAAGGAACTAAGTATTCTTTCAAAGGACCAAAATTTGCAATGGCTCAAACACACGTAAATACTTCAGAAATTATTACGGGCGTGGAGTCTGCTATTTTTAGCTCTCATGGTGAAGTCGAAAATCCAGACCTACTCAGAGGTGAAATTGTAAAGAGTATTCTTGATTATAGGCCATCTTTGTCACTTTCAACTCAATCAAAGGAAGAAATTAAAATCCTCCGAAATTTAAAAAAAGACAAAAACACAGTAATTACGAAAGCGGACAAGGGAAACACAGTTGTAATTATGAATTCTGCAGATTATGAATTAAAAGTTAACACCCTTTTAATGGATGAAAATATTTACAAAGAAATAAAATTTGATCCCACGGACAAATACACACAGAAGTTGAGAAATGAACTAGGAATTTTAAAGATACTAGACTAATTACCCTCAAATGTACAGAAAATTTTATCCCAAAGGTTGTTCAGCCCCTAAGTTTTATGGTCTGCGTAAAATCCATAAGAAAGATATTCCGTTACGTCCAATTGTAGCATGTTATAGTTCTCCAGCTACGGGTATAGGAAGTTTCTTAGCCACCATTTTTAAGCCTCTTTTAAGCACACAGAAATCCTATATTAAAAACTCCATAGATCTTGTTGAGAAGTTAAAAAAATCAAAGTACAACAGAAAATACCGTTTTTTATCTAGTTTTGATGCAGTTTTCTATGTACACTCTATGCGATGTTCATAAATGTGAGCAGGCTTTACAAAGAAAATTAGAGGAAAATTCAGCTTGGTCGGATTACAAAACTTTGGAAATTGATACAATAATGACCTTGTCCGTCTTTGCAACAAGTACTCCTCGTATTTTAAATTCCGAAACAAATTTTTTCTTCAAATAATGGGCTTATCCATGGGCACTGTCTTGTCTCCTTATTTGGCAAATTTTTACATGGATTTCATAGAACAGTCTGCTTTGAATAGTTTCCACTTAATACACTCTATCTGGTTTCGTTTTGTTGATGATATCCTTTCTGTTTGGGAACATGGACAAGACTCTCTAAGAGATTTTTTGGCACATTTGAACTCTTTTGATTCGAATCTCCAGTTCACAATGGAACTCGAAGATTCAGGTAAGCTGCCTTTCTTAGATGTTTTGATTATAAAAACTAATCCTAGTCTTGAATTTTCTATATATAGAAAGCCGACTCATAATGATCGATATCTACATTTCTCTTCCCATCACCCTCCTTCTGTGAAAAGAGGGGTAGTAATCTCTTTAGTCGAAAGAGTTTTAAAATTTGTTCCCGTAATCATATAAATTCTGAACTAAATTATGTCAAGGATATTCTTTTTTTGCAATGGTTACCCAATCAAACTCATTGAAAATATAATAGATAGACGATTAAAAAAGATAAAAGAACAAAATAGGGAGCTTGTCCCCCTTGATTCAGTTACACCGGCAATTGAGAAAAAAACTTTCATCGTTTTGCCATCCATCCCGAAACTTGGCGATAGACTTGGAAAAATTTTAAAAAAACATAATCTCTCTGTTTCTTTCAAAACCGAACAAAAGGTTGAACATTTTTTTAACTCAGGAAAGGATAAAACAGACCCTGTACTGGGTAGTGGTGTCTACAGAATCCCGTGTTCTTGTGGAAAGTTTTACATTGGTAGGACCCATCAACAACTAGGTGAGCGTTTGCATGAGCACAAAAATTCAATAGATAAGTCCCTGAGATTAAAAAATAACAATGACAACTTTGATTCGGCATTGGCTTCGCATATTTTCGTAAACCCGACCCATCTAGTTCTGTTTGACGAGGCAACCTTAATATCAACTGTTAATGGCGTACCACAAACTTTTAAGGAGGTAATTGAGATAAAAAAATATATGAACCAAAATTTAGCAATAAATAGAGATACTGGAGATATTTCATTAAGCCCAATTTACGACAGTTTAATCTTGAAGGACTCAATCAATATTTTCACCCGAAAAAACTTAAAGGAACCTATTTGCATATCTAATGAAAACCGAAATTGTAGACCAGCTAAAGTTATTGCAAGACGAAAGATCTTTGCACAATCATCTTGGTAAATTCATTTTCATTGATTCCTGCCTGGTTTTTTATTCAGTGTCTGTTCTGTCTTTGTACAGTAAGCTTCGAAAGGTTAGATTTTTTTTTTTTTTTTTTTTTTTTCTTCTTCTTTTTTTGTTTAGCACTGAGGACGACTTGGCGGAGGTCCTTGTCGAAATATTTGCTTATATTTTGTCATCTTCATGGTTCGCTGGCTGACAAAATCCTCGTTTTTTCACCCTTTTTGATTTTATTTTTTCATTTTGTTACTTTCTCTCCTCTCTGAGTTTCGTTTGTCATGTATAGCCAGTGTGGTCTAAGAATCTATTTGCGTCAAGCTTACGGGGAGCATTGGACCAATATTGTTTTAGATTTTTTAAATTGTGTTAAGAAACATGCAAATCTTATTTGTCAGTTTAATTTCTTAGAAACTTGTAAAAAACATCGAATTTTTCCACCTTCTTTACGTTTCAACCTACATTTAGGCACACATTCTGAAGGCCCATTTATTCAGAGAATGGGTTTCAAAACTTTAACACATATTTTAAAAGACCATAGATCCAGAAGATACGTCCTTAGTAATAAAATACTTAATTTAAAATCCTTATTATATCAGATTTTGTCCCTCAAGATTTTCACCAGATTTTACAAATCTCACATAGGTCTTTCAGACACATATTCCATTTAGCAAAAACTCGTTTATCGGAAAAATTCTCAAAACTGGAATTCCAACAGTTTCAACAAACACGGATTTTCCTTCCTAGATTTTGTCCTGGTCCTCCTTTGGAAAATTTATCCTCTAAGGTATTTACATCCAAGGAACTAAGTATTCTTTCAAAAGGACCAAAATTTGCAATGGCTCAAACACACGTAAATACTTCAGAAATTATTACGGGCGTGGAGTCTGCTATTTTTAGCTCTCATGGTGAAGTCGAAAATCCAGACCTACTCAGAGGTGAAATTGTAAAGAGTATTCTTGATTATAGGCCATCTTTGTCACTTTCAACTCAATCAAAGGAAGAAATTAAAATCCTCCGAAATTTAAAAAAAGACAAAAACACAGTAATTACGAAAGCGGACAAGGGAAACACAGTGTGTAATTATGAATTCTGCAGATTATATGAATTAAAAGTTAACACCCTTTTAATGGATAAAAATATTTACAAAGAAATAAAAATTTGATCCCACGGACAAATACACACAGAAGTTGAGAAATGAACTAGGAATTTTAAAAGATACTAGACTAATTACCCTCAAATGTACAGAAAATTTTATCCCAAAGGTTGTTCAGCCCCTAAGTTCTATGGTCTGCCTAAAATCCATAAGAAAGATATTCCGTTACGTCCAATTGTAGCATGTTATAGTTCTCCAGCTACGGTATAGGAAGTTTCTTAGCCACCATTTTTAAGCCTCTTTTAAGCACACAGAAATCCTATATTAAAACTCCATAGATCTTGTTGAGAAGTTAAAAAATCAAAGTACAACAGAAAATACCGTTTTATCTAGTTTTGATGCAGTTTCTATGTACACTTCATGCGATGTTCATAAATGTGAGCAGGCTTTACAAAGAAAATTAGAGGAAAATTCAGCTTGGTCGGATTACAAAACTTTGGAAATCGATACAATAATGACCCTTGTCCGTCTTTGCAACAAGTACTCCTCGTATTTTAAATTCCGAAACAAATTTTTTCTTCAAATAATGGGCTTATCCATGGGCACTGTCTTGTCTCCTTATTTGGCAAATTTTTACATGGATTTCATAGAACAGTCTGCTTTGAATAGTTTCCACTTAAAAAACTCTATCTGGTTTCGTTTTGTTGATGATATCCTTTCTGTTTGGGAACATGGACAAGACTCTAAGAGATTTTTTTGGCACATTTGAACTCTTTTGATTCGAATCTCCAGTTCACAATGGAACTCGAAGATTCAGGTAAGCTGCCTTTCTTAGATGTTTTGATTATAAAAACTAATCCTAGTCTTGAATTTTCTATATATAGAAAGCCGACTCATAATGATCGATATCTACATTTCTCTTCCCATCACCCTCCTTCTGTGAAAAGAGGGTAGTAATCTCTTTAGTCGACAGAGTTTTAAAATTTGTTCCCGTAATCATATAAATTCTGAACTAAATTATGTCAAGGATATTCTTTTTTGCAATGGTTACCCAATCAAACTCATTGAAAATATAATAGATAGACGATTAAAAAAGATAAAAGAACAAAATAGGGAGCTTGTCCCCTTGATTCAGTTACACCGGCAATTGAGAAAAAAACTTTCATCGTTTTGCCATACATCCCGAAACTTGGCGATAGACTTGGAAAATTTTAAATAAACATAATCTCTCTGTTTCTTTCAAAACCGAACAAAAGGTTGAACATTTTTTTAACTCAGGAAAGGATAAAACAGACCCTGTACTGGGTAGTGGTGTCTACAGAATCCCGTGTTCTTGTGGAAAGTTTTACATTGGTAGGACCCATCAACAACTAGGTGAGCGTTTGCATGAGCACAAAATTTCAATAGATAAGTCCCTGAGATTAAAAAATAACAATGACAACTTTGATTCGGCATTGGCTTCGCATATTTTCGTAAACCCGACCCATCTAGTTCTGTTTTGACGAGGCAACCTTAATATCAACTGTTAATGGCGTACCACAAACTTTTAAGGAGGTAATTGAGATAAAAAAATATAAGAACCAAAATTTAGCAATAAATAGAGATACTGGAGATATTTCATTAAGCCCAATTTACGACAGTTTAATCTTGAAGGACTCAATCAATATTTTCACCCGAAAAAACTTAAAGGAACCTATTTGCATATCTAATGAAAACCGAAATTGTAGACCAGCTAAAGTTATTGCAAGACGAAAGATCTTTGCACAATCATCTTGGTAAATTCATTTTCATTGATTCCTGCCTGGTTTTTTATTCAGTGTCTGTTCTGTCTTTGTACAGTAAGCTTCGAAAGGTTAGATTTTCGTTTTTTTTTTTTTTTTTTTTTTCTTCTTCTTTTTTGTTTAGCACTGAGGACGACTTGGCGGAGGTCCTTGTCGAAATATTTGCTTATATTTTGTCATCTTCATGGTTCGCTGGCTGACAAAATCCTCGTTTTTTCACCCTTTTTGATTTTATTTTTCATTTTGTTACTTTCTCTCCTCTCTGAGTTTCGTTTGACATTGATAAAAAATTTCAATTATCTATAATTTTAATTGGTGAACAATCATGGGGTGAGAAGTTACAATGGGGAGTTTTGTGAAGAGGGGTAGCTTGTGTATTCAGTGCCCAAAGACAATGTTGGTTTTGCTGCCCATCCTACCCCATCATCAACCCCTCCCTGAGATCATAGTACTGATGAAAAACCACCTCAGTGTGGTGTCCCCTCAGAGGATGTGTCCAAAGACACTTGTCCTCCCTTGCCCTCCTAGATGTTTCTGCTGGTTGTGTGGTTAGAGAGTGAGGGAATGTGGGATAAGGAGTTGTTTGGCAATTGGTGAAATATACTCTATGTATTATTATATATTTTTTCGTTGGTTGTTTTAGCCTTCTTTATAAATGAAATTTGAAGAAAAAACTCTGTATTAACATTTCTTCAACACTTCTAAATTTATTTATTCTATTTTTTTTCATTTGCTTGTCTTAACATTTAAATAATAAAGAAAAACAAAGCCAATTTAAAAAAATGAAAAGCCTCAATTTTTAGATTCTAAATTTTCCAATTGCTATGTCTCTTTACCGTCCTATTTTAGCATTTCTTTGAGATTTGTAAGTTTATTTTTCAAAAAAAGCTGTATCATGTAAATTAGCTTCAGTTGCAATTCTGAATATTGCAATTCTTGAAATTAGGTTGCTTTTTGATACCAATTAAGACAAAGATGTAGCCATGAGCATATTTATTAAGTCAATTCAGCTTAAAAGATGTTACTGCAAGTCTGAATAAAGAAGGCTCAGGGGTCTTCAATTCTTGACCCTTTTTATGAGTTGTCTACTATGATTGAGAATTTCAACAATGCCCCATTCTATTGCTGGAAGAATGTTCGTTTAGGATGATAGTTGATATGTATTAAAATAGGTTGTATGTTTGTCACCTTCAGTGGGAATTTGGCTCCTCGTTTAAAATGAAAGGTGACTAGCATGTGTCTATTTAAATAAGGAGTTAAATGCTCATTAAAAAATTAGTGCAAATGCAACTGCCCAGAACCCAAGTTTATGGTGAAAGTTCTTGTTCTTGCAGTCCTTGCAAGTTCTTGCAAGTCCATCTGAAAAATCTTTTATCACCAGTGTTCATAAACACATAGCTGCTACTTCTGCTTAAAGCCTAAGGCATTCTCATGTCTTTTACATTTAGCAAATTCAAAGGGTTTTAAATTTAGTAACAGTATATCTGTTTCAACAACAAATTTTAGGATGTGTTCTATTTATCACATGCACACATTCCAATTGTGTGCAGTTCACCACTTTTAATTCATCTCTGTTTTCTTTGAATGCTGAAAATGAAACTCAGACCATTTATTATTTGCTTGCTGTAGTCCTTTTCCTCTACAACCGTGCACATAAGTTATTCCTCTACAACTTCACAATTAATTGATAAAAAAAAAAAGTGCTGAATTTGCCATGTGTTTTAAATTTAACCAGTTTAGATTCACTTATTTAGGCTGTATTATTTATGAGTGCATTCCATCAAATTTAACCCCACCCCTAATACTACTACTAACAGCTAACTGCAGCATCAGGCTCACTGAGGCCAACACAGCTGTTTACTTTTCTCTTCCATCCCATTGTATTCAAAGTTTACCTCTTAATCCTGTCCCTAGAAGTTCTATCTATAAGCTATTTAAATGCAAAATCGTATCTACCCTCCTTGATGGAGTAGTTTTTGAAGTCATGTATTTTGTTTATTCTTTTATAGCAAGGCTGGGAATCTTGAATTGCAGAGAAACACTGAAAGTTGGTTATGAAGACAAAAATACAGATTATAAAAAGTTCAGATAGCACAAAGGAAAAAAAAAAACCATGGGAAAAAATTCTGAAAATATAAATGTCTGGTTAAAATATTTTTTTTTCAAAGCCTAGAATAGACCTTAATGAGAAAATTGAAGTAATAAAGCTAGATTTTTAATGTGTATGAGGTTGCCTTTTTACAGAACTAGAACATTGCTTAAATATTTACTTTTTTACTTTGTATAAACTTTTTTGACTTCAGAGTGCTTCTAGAAGCTCAAGTTTTTTTATGTATCCATCACCTGTTTTAAAAAGTAACTATAATTAAGATTGATCTATAAATACGGAACACAGATGTTTTCTCAAAGAGACACAACTTGCATATTGATGTTCTATGTAGCAAAAAGACAATTTTTTAAGTTTTTGATTAATTGTAAATCAAAAACTATAAAAGGCATGTAAAAACAAAAATTGCATGATCCCATGCTCCTATCCGTAGAAGAATATAAAGCTACCACGTTCTGTCAGAATTTAAAACCATGTGTCAAAAGGCTTTTTTGTCATGGATTACCCACATAATATACAATTCCAGTTGTAAAATGTGTCAGTCCAGTGTTTAATTTTGTACATATTGTTTGTTATAACCTTATTAATATTAGTTTTTGTTTTTAGCCCAAACCATCCTTTCAAGATGTTGCAAGGATTATTGCTAGACCTGTTTCAACAACAGATAGTAGCAGTCAAATTCATCCTGAAGTGGCTGAATATGCTCTTCAATCACATGTTTGTCCATTAACGCACTTATCAGAAGAAGAGCAAATGATGAAACAGACTGTTGCTAAACTTGCACAAGAAAAGATTGCCCCCCTTGTGAAGCGAATGGATGAAGAGTCAGAAATGGATGTGTCAATTAGAGATGCTCTCTTTGAAAATGGGGTAATTTCAGACATTTTTTATGTTTTACAGGTTCTCATACGAAACTTTTTTCAGCCTTTAAGGCCTTTCATGGCGATATTGTGGATCAACATTCTGTTTTGCAAAACACTGTTGATCAACAAATCATGTTCTAGCAACCAACAAAGATTTTGTTGATCAACATTATGGATGAAAACCATCCACAGTTGAAATCGTTGTTTGTTGAATGTGTTTGTTTTATAAAGTGGGAAATTTGTAGAAAAAAAATCATGATTATTTTGAAAATAGGAAAACAGTTATTTTGCCTTAAAGGTTGTCATTTTTATCATTAGCTTAACTTCTTACCTAAAATAAGACATGAGAAAGTTCTTTTTTTTTAATTATCTACTCCTTTCCACTGCAAAGGGCACTGGAGAAATGTTGTTGTGTAAAACTGAAACTCAGAATTTGATCAGATACTGAAAAGCTGTATAAACAGCAACAATTACAAGATTAAACATATATCTAACAGAAAATTGTAAAACAACGTTCCATTGATTTTCAGAATATTCACCTTGCACCCAAAAATAATAAAAATTTGTGTTCTCGCAAAAATTATTGTGGATAAATAAAGGTTCTTGCAATAATTGATCAAAAATGTATTTGCCAGAAAAAGTTTTAAACCCCCATTAGACTCACTAGCTCCATCCTGTCATATTCATAGCTTCTGCCTTAATCGTCTCCCAAGATATCTTGGGATTTTGTTTAAAAACGAACTTCTTAGATATTAAACTATTAATCATTTAGCACATAATATGTGAAACTCTTCTCTGTCCTTCTGTCTTCTTGGCTGGCGGGGACTTTACTCATAAAAATAGCAAGAAAAAAAGGAAATAGAAAAAAGAAGAAGAGACAGAAGGAAAGAGAGTTAATTTAATTATGAGAAAACCTACAACTGAAATCAGGCGATCCAGGACTTCACAGACCAGGAAAAAAAAAAATAATGTGGTCATATGAAGAGCTTTCAGATACACAAATAGGAGGCTGAAAAACAACTGAAAGTATTCCATGTAACTGTGTAAAAGTAAAGGAAGCACATGCAAGGACAAAGTGATGGATTTGCAAACTTTTCAACTAGTTCAGAAGTCGACTTTTACCGAAGTCCAAAAGACTAAGTCGTTTTCTATGTCTTGATTGAGCTTAATCTGCAGCATTCATTCTCTTAATACCTTGGAGGTGTTACAAGAGACTATTTTACATGTGAAAACATGCTAAAGCCAGATAAGTTGCTCTTTGATGATACATTTACTGAGCATCATTTGGTTTGTTGTTGACAATATTTATTCCTCCTCTGTAGTGTCCTATTCAAAGCTTCTACTTTGGCCATCTCCCAAGCTATTTCCAAATATTTCAAATCGGATTGAAATGAAAAAAAATTCAAATGAATTTACTAAAAAATATATGCATTGTCGGTTTAATATACAAATGCTGATATTTAATCCTTAAAGTCTTGAATAATTTTTGGTATTTTTTGTAAAACATGGAAGAGGACAATTCTTCTGTTCTCGGGTTGTAAACAAGGGACAGGTATACCTTTTTATACGAGCATTAATGTTTACAAATGTTGATATTCAGAACAGATATTCCATTAACAGATGTCTTATCCCCCTCATTAACTGATTTTGTGTAAACTCTCGATCCTAGCAGTGTAAATGAAATACATACAATAAAGACATTTATTCTCTATCTTGATCTATCTGTCTATGTGTCTTTTCTGTATCTTGCTCTGCTCCTCTGTCTTTTTTTCTCTCTCTATCGATCTCTCTCCCTCCCTCCCCCTCTGTTTCTCTCTTTTTTCTCTTTTTTTACTATGCAATTCCATTGCAGTTAATGGGTATTGAGATTGAATCAGAATATGGCGGAACCGAGAGTACGTTCTTTATGGCAAATTTGGGTCATTGAAGAACTTGCAAAAGTGGATGCTTCAGTCAGTGTTTTCTGTGATGTACAAAACACTTTAATAAACAATCTTGTACGAAGCTTTGCCAACAAGGAACACAAGGAAAAACTACTACCTCGCCTTGCTAAAGACACAGTGAGTTTTTTTAGATCCTTTATGTCAATTTATTAAAAAGTGCATTTACCATTTTTTTATATTTTATTTATGTCTTGAAGTTCATGCCCGGGGCTAGCCATTTATTCAGGGTATATCCCAGTCGTCAAATGAACGTCATTAGAACCTCTTCTCATAAGGTGTCGTTCTGTGCTGAAATTTCCTGCGTTGTCAGTCCTTTGGGGTTATTATCCTAATTCGGTTGTCAAAATATTTCGTCCTTTAACAATTTGGAACACTGTCGGTCACATTTTTTTCTATATTTTATTTTCTTTAAATCTACTTTTTTATAGATTTTTTTGTTCTTTTTTTTCCAACTTATATGCGCAAGGAATTTTCTACTAACCATTTTTTATTTTCCCTTTACCCTTCTAATACATAAAAGTATTGTTGCTCCAACCACCATGGCATACATAATTTTAAAAAAAAAATTCATTCACCAATATGGAACTTTTGATCGACCTATGTTTATTGTGCAATCGTTGCTATGATAATAATAATAATTACTTTTGTTTCTCAATAAGATCTAGGACCATGGTAATACGAAGCAAACAAATAAATTCTAATTAGTTCACCATGTGAACGAAAAGACTTCACAAATTACAAAAATCTATTTCTGTGCTTCTTTGCTAGCCTGAGAAATCGTCCTAACCCTTCAACACTTGCAATACACTCATACCTCACTATACTCACCAGCAATCTTATATCAAGATGCAATACTGATTCCCCTTCAATTCTTAAGCCCCCCGGTTTTGGTTGTGCTCAACCCTGTCCTGTCAGTTAGTGCTAGCATGGCTCGAAATTAGTCCCTTTTTTGGACTGAAGTCCCTTCCAAGTCCCTTTTTATGCAGAAAGTCCATTAACTCCCCCAGAAGTCCCTAAAATTCCCTATTTGTGAGTAGGATATATTTCAAAACTGAAGCATGATATATTTGAAAGACACTTTATAGGCAATATAGCTTCTTCACAAACGCACTTATTCTGGTCTCTTGGTTGTGCTGTTGCAGTTCAAAAAGAAGCAATAAAATAGTGGGAAGTATGTCTGTGGCCAAAGTGTCTATTAACTGTTGTAAACATTGACAGCTAGTAACAACACAAAATTAGCCTATATGGTGGGTGGGATAAATGGGTCACGTTGTCGTACCGTTTAAGGAGAGAGAGTAACATTGGCCTGTGATTGGGATGGATTGGTCTCATCATGGTAACGTTGAAGGATAGATAATTTCTTGTAGCTTCATAAAATGAACCATACCAGTATGAATTTGTTTGAATTGACCTGTATTCCAGTGATACGAAATGATATATTCTTTCCCTCTAAATGTTAGTTAATAAACTAATAGCAGGTTGAATAAGAAGAGGAGAGTACCATGAATGGAATATTCAGGTAACAAAAAACTTGTACTTAGTGTTTTTCCTGCTGTGTTTAAACAGACTTGTGTTTCAAGTCTCCCAAGTCGGTCTGTCCACGGTCTAGGAAAGACCGTGGACAACTGCAAATATTGTTCCACCTGGTCCTGATTAAATAAAGGAGACATAAGTGGCAGTAAGAAAAGCGAAAGGTGTAGGATGATGATGATGAGTTTTTTTATTGCAAAATATCGAGGAAAAACCTTGGCTGTCGCATAGGCTTTTGCACCTTGAATCAGCATGCTTCGTTGGACGGTCACAAGAAACAGGTTGCAATGCCTTTCAATCCGTTACAGTTACGATTGTGTGGATCTGCTAGGCAACAGTCCCAATCAGAAGAGCAATAAGCTAGAAATGGAGTTAAAACTCATGAGCTGTTTTGCGCCGAAGATGCTGCATACAAAGTGGAAATCATCTGGGTACACAAGTCCTTGCAAGCTTTGACGTCAGCAGCTTTGTGTGACGGAATCATTTATGTCTTTGAAGCCATGTTCCCTGGTAAGTTACCACCGGAATGTTGATGAGTGTGAAGAAAGCTATGTATTTCATAGCTGATGCACTTCACCCAGACTGTAAACAGAATCTTATGAAGGACATGGGTGAAGCTCACATTGTTTTTGAATATGACGAAACTACAAGCAGTGAAGGAAAAGAAGAGCTACATATTAGAGTGTGCTTTTGGTCTTCTTTAAGAGATAAAGTTGTGAACCGCCATCTGGTCAGGTATTTCATGGGACATGCAACTGCTAAGGACGCTGTAAAAAAAAAAAGCTGATGTCATGCATTGGGAGCGAGAATTTACATCTTGAAAGACCAATAATGATAGGCAGCAATGGGCCTAATGTCAAAGGTATGTTAATAATTTCTGAGACCACACTGGCTAATCATGATAAAAGGAAAAAATAGTTAAAAAGAGAAAAACGAGGATTATACAAGCCAGTGAAAAATATGGACTAAAATGCAAATATTTCGGTCAAGACCTCCGCTTGACCGTCCTCAGTGCACGATAATAAAATAAAAATTACTAATAAAAATCCAAGGATATTATAGAAAATTCCAAACCTTAAAACAAAGCACAACTAAAATTTGACGACCCTTTCCATGTAACGGTGAAAGGGTAACTGAATAAAAAAATACTGTACTGAATGGGAATTCAATGTTTTAATTTATACAGAGCATTTTTAAAAGCTAAACGCTTTCCAGGTAAAGCATCGTCACAGATTAGGCTAGGTTGCAAAATGTGATTTTTTTAATTTAAGTAAAAACGATCAGAATTAATTAGTTTATTATAAATGGGGCTTAAATAGGTTTATCCAGTGTCACTATTGAGAGCTACCTCTCGGTGAATGTACTTTTTTATCTCAACTGACTCCCTGAAGACTTGGATGAGACCTTTAACATGGTGCGGATTGTCATACACATGTTGGGCCAAGGCGGAATCAAAAGTCTCAGGCCTTTGGCGTAGCTCCGTAGTTTTGTCGATTGAGGACCTGTGTTCCAACAATCTCTCCCTGAATTGCTGGTGGGTTCTTTCAACATAGAAACAGCCGCAAGAACATGGAACTCTATAAACACCACTACCCAAAATAGGGCTCGTTTTATCTTTGCTGCTGTTAAAATAGTTTTGAATTTTATTAGAATTTTTGAAGGTGATATTTAAGTTATGTTTTTTTAGAATTCTTTGCAGTTTGTCACCTAATTTAGGAAAATAGGGCAAAACAGTAAAGACTTTCTTATCAGCCACTAAAGGGATGATATCCATTGGAGGTTGTGGAGATAATGAATCCTTTTCTGCCTTTTTTTTTCCTTACGTGGAAAGGGTCGTCAAATTTTAGTTGTGCTTTGTTTTAAAGTTTGAAATTTTCTATAGTGTCCTTGGATTTTTATTAGTAATTTTTATTTTATTATCGTGTACTGAGGATGGTCAAGCGGAGGTCTCGACCGAAATATTTGCATTTAGTCCACATTTTTCACTACCTTGTATAATCCTCGTTTTTCTATTTTTGACTATTTTTTCGTTTTATCAAAGGTATTTTTGCAAATGAATGCATTGAAGAAGAAAACGTCTTCAAAATAGCTAGTGAACATTGTAGCATGTAATATCCATGTTGTGCACAACGCATTCGTGAAAGGGCTCCGGGAATTTGGAGAGTAGTCATCCAACTTTGTTGTCATCTTGAGGCATTTTTTCCTTGGCTGGCCTGCAAGATTCGTCGGTTTTCGAGAATGTCAGAAAAAGAAAGATGTCCCATACAATAATTTCATTCAGCACGTCTCAACAAGGTGGCTGACGTTGGGTTCTGCTGTTTGCCGAGATATTGATCAGTAGCTGGCACTTGAAGTATTTTTGCATTACGTGCCATCAAAGAAACATTTGAAGAAGGTCATGTCATCAGCGAAGTACCTCAAGGTTGCAAGTAACCTAAAAAGGAGATATATGCTTGCAGGACTCGAATTCTTGTATTCATCGTCTGAGCTTTTTACAAAATTCACAGTAGCCTTTCAGAATAACGAACCCCTTGTGTATGCTCTTCGTACTGATCTGAAAAACTTACTTTGCCCTGTTTTTGGCGAGACTTCTGAAACCTGACATTCTCATGTCTGTTGACAAAATTTCTACCGGTTTACTTGAGAACTCGGACAACTATTTGCAGGACATTATTGTAGGTGAGCAGGTTGAGCTTGCGTTAGATGCTCAGAAACTCACTTTGGCAGAAAGACAAGGATTTTGTCAAAGGACGCGAAGGTATTTCAAGGCAGCTGCCAAACACTTGATCAGGAAGTGTCCCATCTCTTCTAATAGCCTTCTCGAGGCGCCTAGGTGCCTGGATCCCAAGGAAAGGGAAAGAGCTAGAAGTCTTATCAGAAATAGTTGTGCTTGCTCTAGAGATCCCAGTAGGAGTAAGTATTGACAATGTTAGAAGTAAATGGATATTTCTGTAAGCCGAGAACTCAGTAGAACCAATGCCACCACATGTCGACCATTACTGGCATCAAATCTTCTCTGTGACAGATGCTTTTGGTCGACAAAATATACGGTTTTATTGCTCTCAGGAAGACTTCTTCTGTCGGACAGAGCCTCCATGTCAGAAAGAGACCTGAGTGCAAAGTTGTTTGTTATTGAAGAATTTAACACATATGATGGCAAACCCAAAAGGTTTTCTATTCCCAAAAATTTGTTGACTTTTACTAGGTTGGCTTTGTCAAAATACTAAGACTCTGTAGAGAGCAAGGCAAAATAACAAGCTTCTGAGCAAAGCGTCCAAGACCACGAGAAAGAAAGGGAGCTGAACCTAGTTTTCATTTCTAGCCAAAAAAAAAAAGAGCTTGATAGACTTGAGGAATCATTGCAGGAAAAGGGGGCATCTGAAAAACATAAATGAGCAATCGTTGATGCCTTCTTGAAAGAGGCCACTGATTGCTTACAGAGAGTGATGGCTTCAAAGGATTCCTTGGACATCGCCTAGGCCAATTCCCTACAAGAGAGTGCCATGAAAACGCGAGAAGATGAAAAAACGAAACAGATGAAAAAGGTTGGACTGGAAAGGACATACAAAAGAGGAAGTGGGACCTGATAAGCAAGTTCACCGATTTCTCAAAGAAGTCGAAGAAGTGAATGAGTTAACTTGCAAGCTGAAGTCTTATGGATTGTTTTTACTTGTTTTTAGTCTTGAAGTTGCTTTTCTTTTTTTTTCTTTTTTTTTTTAATAATATACATAACTGAAAGTTTAAACAAAAAGAAAATGGAAAAACAAAGGTAACTGACCCGTCTCTATGGAAAATGAGTTCCTTCCGTTGCTCGTGAATATGGTGATTCTTAGGGTGACTGGCAACCACATCTGATTCTTGAGCAAAGGAATGTTTTGACGATGAATGGCAATCAAAATCCCTTCTCACTTTGGTCCCTATTAGTCCTGTTTTCACCCCTAAAAATCCCTTGACAGGTCATCAAGTCCCTTTTCTAATGAGCAGGAATCATTCCGAGCCCTGTGCTAAGATTAAACTAGTTCACTTGAAAGTACTCACACTCTGTTGAAATTTCCTTCGATATTCCTACCAGCTAGGTATCTGAATTTTATGTTAATTATACTTCATCAGTCGGAAGTAGGATTAAGGAAATTGTACCAAATGTATTTTGGGTTTCATACTCAAGGGACTTTTTTTGCAAGAAGCTTTTCCATATTATTTTATCTGTATCCTAGAAAACTTTAGGTAAGCAGGCTAGTTTAAAGAATTATTTAGACGATTTAGATTGATGTCCTAATAATCTGTAATTAGAGGGAAAAAACACTTTTACAAACACAAAAGAAAGATTGGATATAACAGTATTGGTTCAGTATATGAGTATTGATTCAGAGTTCAGAAAGTTCAGAGCAATTAATCAAATAAAATATAGGATTAAATCTGGACAGCTTGCGTAACCAATTTTTACCTGTGTGTGGCTTTGTGCCAAAATTGTGATTATCTTTTTTGAAGACAAGAAAAATAACTTATTGCTTTGTTACGATACTAGATCAAATTAAGGGCTACGTTTGTTCATCGATAAGATCCAAAGTGTGAAAATGACAAACCAAACAATAGAGGCCGAGAAAATGCAAAATGCCCAGTTTTTGCGAGAGATTAATTTCAAATTGGATTTATTACCAGCGCTTTCGGAGAAAGTTAATGCAATTCCTGGACTTTCGGATAGCATTGCTGCCTTACAAGTACAGATGAATAACATTAGTACACAGCTATCTAGCAATGCTAAGACAAATGAAGAAATTAAAAAAGAGCTGGAAAAATGTGAAATCAGACCTAGAAGCACATCTGAACGAGCCAACCAGCTCGAAGCAGAGCAGAAAAGAACAATTTTGATTATATATAATTATACTCCGCAACACCTTGGCGAGTATACTGTGAAGCAAGAAATAATGGATTTATTAAACCGTACTATGCCATCTCTCAAAATAAGTCGAGGTGATGTACGTGACATTTTTAGATTAAAATCAGGGCCAGTAGTAGTGAAGCTAAACTCAGTTGAAATCAGAGACTACATCTTAAGAAATAGTCCCTTATTGAGAAAGGTAGGTCTATCGGTGGCCCCAGATTACACGGCTAAACAAAGAGAGGCCCGTAACACTTAAAGGAAATTATGAATTGTGCACAGAACGACGGCCGTGATGCAAAGCTACGAGGTGACAAGCTGTTTATCCAAGCCCAACTATTCAGGTACGATGGAAAGGCTGTGATTGAGGTTAAAAGTAACTTGGTGCCAGTTAAAAATCTTGGTCCACCTCCTAGTGCTAGGCTCCCAAATGACCCCGCTGTTATCCCGATGGGCTAGATAGTGATGCCGAGACAGTGATACAATCAACAGCCTATTCTCAGGCAGTATCGGCAACTAAAAGACCTGCTAGTGCTGTTATTAGCCCTAATGACCTACATCGACCTGGCACTCGTAACGTGGCACCCAGAGGAAACCATTCTCCAAGAAAAGGACTTAACAGAAGACCTCGCAGTGGTTTTTCCCGTGATTTTGTTGATAATAGACAGCGAGTGCTAACAGATATTAATAGTCGCAGTCGTGAGTATTACCATTTTGCCTTTTCCCCGACAGAGGCCAGGAACGAGAAACTCCAAGAAGAGGCTAGTGATATTAATACACTGACAGAAAGCGTAGACGCATAGGAAACAAAGGGCCTTATACTGAGTTTAGTGTCATGGAACATACTAGGACTACGTGATAAGTTGCCTTATTTATATGATGAATTACTTTCATTTGATGTGATTTCGTTTATTGAAACATGGAACGATCATTGTCCTATATCACCTCTCCCAGGGTATTTGGTTGAACAGGTTGTGCGTAAACCAGCAAGAATAATAGACATTATGGCGGTATTTTGGTTTTGATTAAATCATCAGCTATTGATGGTTATGAAAGAGTTAATAGTAGATCTGAAAACTTACTTTGGCTGCGTATTTGTTTTAAATGTGCGAAGAGATTAATTTTGGGTGTGGTGTATATCCCTCCACAAAATAGTTCGTATAGTCGAGAAAATACTTGGGAAATTTTAGATGATGAACTGTCGCTAATACAAGAAAGTTATAGTGATTTTGAGTGCGTTTTGATGGGGGGTTTTAATGCTTTTACCGGTGTTGAGGTTCCAGATTTATTAATCCCAGATTTAGGAGATTCCTCCACAAAATAGTTTGTATAGTCGAGAAAATACTTGGGAAATTTTAGATGATGAACTGTCGCTAATACAAGAAAGTTATAGTGATTTTGAGTGCGTTTTGATGGGGGGTTTTAATGCTTATACCGGTGTTGAGGTTGAGGTTCCAGATTTATTAATCCCAGATTTAGGAGATTTGGTCCCAATTTGTTGGAGAATACCGTGAAGTAATAAGGATGAAAAAAGAAAAATAAATGTTTGGGGAAGAAAGCTCCTGGCGCTTTGCGGGGAACATGGTCTGATCATTGCGAATGGAAGGCTTGGAAATGATAAGGGTCTGGGTGAGTTTACTTGCCTTTCGGGCCCAAACTCACAGTGTTGTAGATTATGCGCTGATTAATACGAAATTTGCACCTGAATCGATTGATATGAATGTATTAGATTTAGTTGGATCCGATCATAGAGCTATTAAGCTTGAGTTGAAGAATGGGAAGCTTCAGGACGATGGTCTTCGAGTTAGAAATTTATGTAATGGGGAGCTTAGATTTGAAGGCTTAGGAAAACGAATTAGATATGATTTAACCAATAATGATTTTGAAACATTTAAAAGGGAGCTTATGAAGTTGCATGTAACAAATAAGTTGAAAGCGTTAGAAGAAGATGGAAAAGATATATATGGTATAATTATGGTGTTAAGTGAAATAATTTGCAGTTGTGCAGTATCGTGTAACCTGACAAAAAAAGAGAAAGAAAATGAGCGATATTTTCATTTGGAATGTAAGTTAATGAAAGAAAAGGTCAGATATTTATTGAGTCATTTAAAAAGAATGTCATAAAGCTGAAGATCAAAGTTTAAGATTAACCGAATATAAAGATAAAAGAAGAGATTATAAAAGGTTAATAAAAAGGTTTGAGAATAAGAAGAAACTGGATATTGTAGATGATTTTAGAAATAAAGATTTTAAGAAGTTTTGGGGTTATATAAGGAATGATATTGGAAATGAAAAAAGGAAATACCCAGGTGGCTCGAGACGCCAATTCATGGCCTGATTACCTAGAAAGCTTCGAAGGTGATTGTGCAGAAATACAAGAGGTAGCACACACCCCAGAGATGGTTGTTTATCCTACTTTAGAACATGATTATGATTTAGTAGGGGAAGTAAGTAATAATGAGATTAAGTTTGTATTCAAGAATTTAAAAGGAGGTTCGGCTGCAGGTGTTGATGGTGTACCAATAACGTTATTAAAGAACTTTCTTTCAATTTTTATGTCGATAATTGTTTTTCTTTGTAATAAGGTGTTAACTTCAGGACAATGGCCAATAGAGTGGAAGAGATCATTGCTTATCCAACTTTTTAAGAGAGGAAACCCTAAGTTGCACATGAATTATCGTTTAATAGCGCTTGTCCCTGCTTTAAGTAGGGTAATGGAGAAAATACTAGATACCAGGCTTTCTAAATGGTTAAAAAAAAATAATATAATACATGAAGAACAAGGAGGTTTTAGGATAGGGTACGGGACGGTAGATGCAATATTGATTTTAAAGGCATTAATTGATAAATATGAAAAGGGAAAAACTTGTCTTGATGTGGGATTTCTGGACCTCCACAAGGCGTTCGACAGTGTCGACAGAGAGCTATTGAAGGATGCCCTGTTTAGAATTGGCCTCCCTCATTTGTTTGTGAGGTTGATAGTGAGTATGTATATATTTCTGCGAGTGGAATCGTGTTAGTTGGTAACAGGTTTTCTAGGCTTTTTAATATTATGCTGGGAGTAAAACAGGGCAGCACTCTTTCTCCTAAATTGTTTAATATTTTTATAAATGATGTTGTTGATTTTCTAAAGAATAGATGGGCTCCGAAAGTTAGTCTAGGGACCCATAAAATATCACTTTTATTATTTGCAGATGATATTGCTTTGGTGGCTAGTACACCGCAATATCTTCAGACGCTTCTGAGTCTTATAGAAGAATATTTGCAGATGAAAAAATTAAGGCTGAATGTTGAAAAGAGTGAAGTTGTTATTTAAAAAAAAAAAAAAATTGAAAGCAAGTGGCGAAGATAATTATAGATTTAAATTTAATAATAAGGAACTGAAAGTAAGCAAAAGAATAAAATATTTAGGATTTGTTTTATCGGAAAATGGAAGTTTAAAGAGTCATGTTGATGAAATAATTAATAGAGGCAAAGTGGCTATGTCTGCAATTTTTAGAAATCCTACGATAATGGGAATTAAAAACCTAAAAATGCATAAAAGAATATTTAATACAAAAATTTTACCAGTAATAGAATATGGAGCAGAGATTTGGGGTGGAGAAGCGGCACAGAAGTTGGAGTCCCTCCAGCTCCAGTGTTATAAAAGACTGTTTGGATTACATCAGACAACTCATTCACAGATTCTGAAAGGTGGTGTGGGCCTGTTTTCGTTTAAAACTACGTAGGTCTGTTTTGATGCTTAGATTTTGGTTGAAGCTCATTAGGTGTAATGAAGATAGACTAGTAAGAGCAGCTTATTATCAGATTTTGAGTTATGGTTCGAAAACGTCGTGGCCATCCCAAATTGGGTCATTACTAGAAAGAGTGGGAATGCCTTACTTATGGAATGACGGTCTTCCCGTGATCTACCAACAAATTTAGTAAGCCAGGTACGATTTATCTTAGAGGGTCAAGAAATTCAGTATTGGCAAGGGCTGGTTTTAAATTCTGCTACATTTAATCATTATAATCAGGTTAAACCTAGTTTTGGAGAGGAAATTTATTTTAAGTTTAATTTACCGGCTATGATTTTATGTCGATGGATTCAGCTTAGGGCGAATTGCCTTCCAATCCAGAGCAGGCAAATGGTGTTCGACAGGGGGATAGTGCATCCTGATGGTCGGTATGTGTGTCCTCTTTGTAGAGATGAGGACGAAGATTTGGACCATTTTCTCCGAAAGTGCCCGGTGCTCTCTGATTTAAGGGAAAAATACTTACATGGGATTGTTTTCCTGCTTCCTGGTATTTAACAAATTAGTAATCCAACCACAATACAATGTGTGTTTCGTATTTTGTTCTGTTGTGATTTCTTTATTTTCCATAAATTTTTGTGTGTATATGGCTCTTGGGCTATGGAAATACACGATCTATCAATCTATCTATAATACGAAATTATATAAAACTATTAATATTTCTCTGCCTTCCATTTTTCTATTTGGTCCTTACATCTTTACTGGGCTTCTAAATTGAAAATGGTTAACTTACCTTGCTAATAATTGTATTAACGGCAAGTAATTTAGCATTTATTTACTACTAAATTTTTTTTTTGGGAAAATGCTAGGAATTACCAAGTGTCTAATTTCAGAACCATCATCAACAATTAGAAAACATGAGTTGAGGAAACTGCTGTAATCCCTTCAAGTCATAGACATCTAAAATTATTAGGCTTATGGGCAATTCTTTCTTAGCATTGTAGTTTAGATGAACGATGGTTAGAAATCATTGTATGGAAAAACCGAGAGCCAGAATGTGTTGATGTAACAATGGAATATGTTCTTGTTTTGCTAAGAGATCTAGAAAAATTGATTGAAATCTTAAATTTTTCCAAATTTCTCTGCACGTATTGTTCAAATTATCAAATAAATTCTTTTTGTATTATTGGTAACCAAATCTAGGCAGCTTTAGCATCGAGTTGTGAACTTGTTGCTTTAGCCTCACCAGTATATTAAAACAGTTTAATGTTTGTAATAATGCTAATTTTTCAGTTTGGAAGTTTCTGCTTGTTGGAAGCTGAATCATGGTTGGCCAACTTCCGATTTTTTTTTTTATAGCTGCCATCAATGCTTAGTCTCACCAGATTATTCAAATAGTCTAATATTCGCTGCAATGTGCTCATTTTCCAGTTTGGAATTTTCTGTATGTCGGAACCAGGATCAGGGCTGTGCAACTTCTGACCTTTTTTTTTTTTTAGTTACCAATGATTGATGCTTTAGTTTCGTCAATATGTCTTAATGGTCTAATGTTCTCAAAAATGCTCATTTTTGAAATTAGAAGTTTCTGTTTGTCGGAACCAGGAAAGGGGAGGGGCTCAAATTCTGACTTTCGTTTTACAGTTGCCATTGATATATGCTTTAGTCTCACCGGTATTCTTAAATAGTCTACTATTCTGAACAATGCTACTGTTTCAGGTTGGATGTTTTTGTTTGTCAGAACCAGAATCAGGATCAGATGCTTTTGCTCTAAAGACTTCTGCCAAGAAAGATGGAGAATATTACTTAATCAATGGTTCAAAGTGTTGGATTACATCTGCTGAACATGCTGGGTTCTTTCTTGTGATGGCTAACGCTAAGCCCGAAGCAGTACGTATATTCTGTTACTTAGTTACAGTCTTTGATTTCGATGTGTTTTCGACTGACTTCTTACCTCTTATCTAAAAAAAGAAATGTTATGTAGCGGATTTTTCCTTTGCCATGTACTATCGATGGCTGTATGATAGATGACCCAGCATCACATAATCGGCTTTCATAACAATAAAATCTCGATTTTCTGTTCAATGTCAGACATTAAAAAGACACTTGAAAAATGAAAGATGATGTCAAAATGTAAAATATAGGTTAAAAAAAAAGGATGAATTAGGCACAAAATTTCCAGTTACAAGTGAAGAATCAATTATTCCGTAATAGAAACAATAAGACTATGTCTCTTTGTTTTGCAACAGATAGTTGAAAGCTTTTTAAATTTTGCCGCCTTGTCTCAAGTATGATGGACTCTAACAGGAATGTGTATCAAATGAGCCCTCTCCAACGTTTACACGAGCATCCCTTCCATAAGAACTATATATGCCCCTAGAGCATTACTCATAACGCCTGCCTCCGGGCGCTGGTGGGTTCCGTCGACACAGGTTCTTTTCTTATCTGACCTTTGAACTATTTTTAATGAAATGGCTATTATAAAAAATTTTATCAGATGGGCTTGGTGAAAAAAGGGTGTGGGGGGGGGCTAGTTGACCTTGGATATCTTTTGACTCTTAAAAATTGAACTCAATTTCCAGTCAAATGAGCCCCCTCTGAAGTTTATACGAGCATCCCTTTCATAAGAACCATAAACGCCCCCAGGACAACACACAACGCCTATCCTCCGGGGTCTGGGGGTGTTTTTGTTATCTAATTTTTGAACAATTTCCAAAACACTGGCTATCTCAAAATTTGTAGGGGACGGGTTTGGGGAAAAAAGAGCGTGGGGGGGGCTAGTTTAACTCTCTTGACTCTTAAAGAGTGAACTATAACTTTCAATTTCCAATCAAATGAGCCCTCTATGAAGTTTATACGAGCATCCCTTTCATAAGAACCATGCATGCCCTTAGGGCATAACTTAGAACGCCTTCCCCTGTGCCCTGGGGGGTTCTATTGACACCGGATTTTTTCTTATCCGACCTTTAAACTATTTTTAACAAGATGTCTATCTCAAAATTTTCATCAGATGGGTTGGAGGATAGCTGCCCTCAAATCTCTTTTGACTATTAAAAAGTGAGCTCGAACTTTCAATATCCAATCAAATGAGCCCTCTCTAAAGTTTATACGAGCATCCCTGTCATACGAACGATATATGCCCCAGGGCATAACTTACAACGCCTGCCCCCGGGCCCTGGGGGGTTGACGACACCTGAGTTTTTGTTATCTGACTTTTGAGAAATTTTTAACTTAATGCCTATCTCAAAATGTTTATTGGGTGCATTTGGGTAAAAATGGGCGTGGGGGAGCTAGTTTCCCTCTTATCTCTTTTGACTCGAAAAAACTTAACTAGAACTTTCGATTTCCAATCAAATGAGCCATCTCTGAATTTTTTACGAGCATCCCTTCAATAAGAACCATATATTCCCCCAGGGCATAACTTACAACACCTGCCCTCGGGCCCTGGGGGGCTGTGTTGACCCTGAGTTTTCGTTATATGGTCTTTGAACTATTATAAAAAAGCTATCTTAAAGTTCTTATCGGATGGGTTTGAGGAAAAAAGGGCGTGGAGGGGGGGGGGGGGCTAGGTGCCCTCCAATCTCTTTTGACTCTTAAAAAGTGAACTAGAACTTTCAGTTTCCAATCAAATGATCCCTCTTTAAAGTTAGTACGAGCATCCCTTCCATAAGACCCATATTTGCCCCCAGGGCATAACTTACAACGACTGCCCCCGGGCCCTGGTGGGTTGTGTCAACACCGGATTTTTGTTATATGATCTTTGAACTATTTTTAACAAAATAGCTATCTTAAAATTTTTATTGATTGTATTTGGGAAAAAAGGGTTTGGGGGGGGGGGGGCTGGTTACCTTTCAATATCTTTTGACGCTTAAAAAGTGAACTAGAACTTTCAATTTCCAATCAAATGAGCCCTCTCTGAAGTTTATACGAACATTCCTTCCATAAGAACCATATATGCCCCCAGTGCATAACTTATAACCTTGCCCCTGAAGACTGCGGGGGGAGTGCCCTGCTCAAACATATAATTTCCAGAACTTTCAACTACGTTCAAAAAAATGGCTATATCAAAATTTTAATTGGATGTATTTGGGGAAATGGTTAGCGTGGAAGGGGTGTCAGTTGCCTTAGAATCACTTTCGACTATTAAAAAGGGAACTAGTCATTTAAGTTTTCCAATCGAATGAGCCCTTTCTGAAGTTTCTACGACAACTTTGTCTATACAAAACCTTATATGCCCCCAGGGTATAACTTACAACCATTGCCCTGAGGGCTGTGGGGGAGTTGTCATCCTCAAAGACCTAATTTCCAGAACTTAAAACTATGTTTAATAAAATGGCTATCTCAAAATTTTGTTTGGATGTGTTTGGGGAAAAGGTGGGCGTGGAGGGGGGCTAGTTGCCCTCAAATCATTTTTGACTATTAAAAAGGACACTAGCCCTTTGAATTTCCAATCGAATGAGCCTTTTTTGAAGTTTCTACGACAACACCTTCTATAAAAAACCTTATATGCCCCCAGGGCATAACTTAAAACCCTTGCCTTGAGTGTTGTGGGGGAGTGTCCTCCTCAAAACATATTTTATATCTGGAAATCAACTACGCTGAACAAAATGGCTATCTCAAAATTTTGATTGGATGTGTTTGGGGGAATGATGGGCGTGGGGGGGGGGGCTAGTTGCCCTCCAGTCACTTTCAACTATTAAAAAGGACACTAGCCCTTTCAATTTCTAATCAAATAAGCCTTTTTTGAAGTTTCTACGACAACGCCTTCTATAAAAACTTTATATGTCCCCAGGGCAGAACTTAAAACCCTTGCCCTGAGTGTTGTGGGGGAGTGTCCTCGTCAAAAACATATTTTCAGTCTGGAAATCAATTACGCTTAACAAAATGGCTATCTCAAAATTTTGATTGGATGTGTTTGGGGGAATGATGGGCGTGGGGGGGGGGCTAATTGCCCTCCAATCACTTTCAACTATTAAAAAGGGCACTAGCCCTTTCAATTTCCAATCGAGAGAGCCTTTTTTGAAGTTTCTACGACAACGCCTTCTATAAAAACCTTATGTGCCCCCCGGGCATAACTTTAAACCCTTGCCCTGAGGGTTGTGGGGGAGTGTCCTCCTCAAAAACATATTTTCTATGTGGAAATCAACTATGCTGAACAAAATGGTCATCTCAAAATGTTGATTGAATGTGTTTGGCGAAATGATGGGCGTGGGGGGGGGGGCTAGTTGCCCTCCAATAACTTTCGACTATTAAAAAGGGCACTAGCCCTTTGAATTTCCAATCGATTGAGCCTATTTTGAAGTTTCTACGACAACTCCATCTTTAATACCCTTATATTCCCCCAGGGTATAACTTAAAACCCTTGCCCTGAGGGCTGTGGGAGAGTTTCCTCCTCAAAAATATATTTTTCTGTCTGGAAATCAACTACGCTGAACAAAATGGCTATCTCAAAATTTGATTGAAGGGGTTTGGGGGAATGAAGGGAGTGGGGGGGCTAGTTGCCCTCCAGTCATTTTTGACTATTAAAAAGGGGCACTAGAACTCTTGATTTCCAATCGAATGAGCCCCCTTTGAAGTTTCTGCGACGACCCCTACCATATGAAGTACCTCTGGGGGAAAAAAATATTAAATAAATAATAAAACATTGGAGCCGTATGGTCTTTACTGTAGGCAACGCTACAGCATTGCCTCTGATTGTTCTATTGTATTAAGATATCTTATTATTGTAGTGAGATATCTTGTTCTCTTTATTTTTACTCTTCTCATTTTCTTTCTTTGTGCCCCTTCCATGGAGCCTTGCAGGAAGTTGTGCTGTTTGACCTTTCATAGTATTTTTCTATTGTATTAAGATATCTTATTATTGTACTGAGATATCATGTTTTCTTTATTTTTTACTCTTCTTATTTTCGTTCTTTGTACCCCGTCCATGGAACCTTGCAGGAGGTTGTGCTGTTTGACCTTTTTATAGTTTTGTTCTATTGTATTAAGATATCTTATTATTGTAGTGAGATATCTTGTTTTCTTTATTTTTACTCTTCTCATTTTCTTTCTTTGTGCCCCATCCATGGAGCCTTGCAGGAAGTTGTGGTGTTTGACCTTTTATATAGCATTGTTCTATTGTCTTAAGATATCTTATTATTGTAGTGAGATATCTTGTTTTCTTTATTTTTTACTCTTCTCATTTTCTTTCTTTGTGTCCCGTCCATGGAGCCTTGCAGGAAGTTGTGGTGTTTGACCTTTTTATAGCATTGTTCTATTGTCTTAAGATATCTTATTATTGTACTGAGATATATTGTTTTCTTGTTTCTTTATTTTTTACTCTTCTCATTTTCTTTCTTTGTACCCCGTCCATGGAGCCTTGCAGGAGGTTGTGCTGTTTGATCTTTTTATAGTATTGTTCTATTGTACTAAGAATTCTTATTATTGTACTGAGATATCTTGTTTTCTTTATTTTTTTAACTCTTCTCATTTTTCTTTCTTTGTGCCCCGTCCATGGAGCCTTGCAGGAGGTTGTGTTGTTTGACCTTTTTATAGTATTGTTCTATTGTATTAAGATATTTTATTATTGTACTGAGATTTCTTGTTTTCTTTATTTTTTACTCTTCTCATTTTCTTTCTTCGTTCCCCGTCCATGGAGCCTTGCAGGAGGTTGTGCTGTTTGACCTTTTTTAGTATTGTTCTATTGTACTGAGATTTCTTGTTTTCTTTATTTTTTACTCTTCTCATTTTCTTTCTTTGTGTCCCGTCCATGGAGCCTTGCAGGAAGTTGTGGTGTTTGACCTTTTTATAGCATTGTTCTATTGTCTTAAGATATCTTATTATTGTACTGAGATATCTTGTTTTCTTTATTTTTTACTCTTCTCATTTTCTTTCTTTGTACCCCGTCCATGGAGCCTTGCAGGAGGTTGTGCTGTTTGATCTTTTTATAGTATTGTTCTATTGTACTAAGAATTCTTATTATTGTACTGAGATATCTTGTTTTCTTTATTTTTTTAACTCTTCTCATTTTCTTTCTTTGTGCCCCGTCCATGGAGCCTTGCAGGAGGTTGTGTTGTTTGACCTTTTTATAGTATTGTTCTATTGTATTAAGATATTTTATTATTGTACTGAGATTTCTTGTTTTCTTTATTTTTTACTCTTCTCATTTTCTTTCTTCGTTCCCCGTCCATGGAGCCTTGCAGGAGGTTGTGCTGTTTGACCTTTTTATAGTATTGTTCTATTGTACTGAGATTTCTTGTTTTCTTTATTTTTTTAACTCTTCTCATTTTCTTTCTTTGTGCCCCGTCCATGGAGCCTTGCAGGAGGTTGTGTTGTTTGACCTTTTTATAGTATTGTTCTATTGTATTAAGATATTTTATTATTGTACTGAGATTTCTTGTTTTCTTTATTTTTTACTCTTCTCATTTTCTTTCTTCGTTCCCCGTCCATGGGGCCTTGCAGGAGGTTGTGCTGTTTGACCTTTTTATAGTATTGTTCTATTGTACTGAGATTTCTTGTTTTCTTTATTTTTTACTCTTCTCATTTTCTTTCTTCGTTCCCCGTCCATGGAGCCGTGCAGGAGGTTGTGCGGTTTGACCTTTTTATGTATTTTTTTATACAAACTTGAATTGAAATATGTTAATTCATTAGCCATGTGATAATAAATAAGGAGACTCTTATATTGAACTGATCTTTAATGTCCAGAAAAGTGAATATTGTTTCTTTGTTTTTCATTTTTTTTTATTTTTTTCCTTTTTTTGCATTGTGATTAAGATTTTGTCTTCTTTTTTTTTTTTGCTCCGCCCTCTACTGTTATTCCCAACCATGGAATCTTTTATCTTGCAGGCTTTTCGGTTTATATTATATTTTTGATAATAAAGTAAGTTTGAAAAAAAAAATTAATTAAAATATATAAATTATTTGGGTCAGAATTCTTACGAAAATTGTTGGTAAAATCTGGACGGGTAGTTTTATTTCTAGATTTTTTTTTTTTTTTTTTTTTTTTTTTTTTTTTTTTAATATATATATATAATTCACCTATGTTACGGATAGTCTATTATTCAATCAGTGAATTATTTACTTGATAAAACGTCAATGTTTGTTTGCTGCTCTATGAGTTCTTCTGTTTGTTAGTTAGGATTGATCACAGGCTATATTAGAACTTTCCCTAATTCCAGGGCTACAAAGGCATAACGTGTTTCATTGTCGACCGAAACGCTCCTGGTGTAACTGTGGCCAAGAAAGAGAATAAGCTGGGAATACGAGCTTCCAGTACTTGTTCAATACATTTTGACAATGTTCGGGTAAGTCTTGTCACTTGCTTTGACAGAGCGATTATACTGCAGTTGTGTCAATTCGTGATTTTTTTTTTGGGGGGGGGGGGAGCAAAATCTTTTGTTCAATATATGGGAGAAGGTAAATTTGCTTGTTTTTTCTTCAATTTTTTCAATAAAGTTACCAGGAAAGGCAGTTGTCAATGAAAATTTCCCTGAAAAGGTATTTTTTCAAAATTAGGGGAGGGGGGAATCTATTAGGAGTATAATGTAAAGTTTTTTTTTTCTAAAGGCAATTGCCTTAGTTTTCAAAATACCATTATTAATACTATTTGTAATTACTATGATATATATATTTGTATATTTGTAATTACTATATATATATATATATATATATATATATATATATATATATATATATATATATATATATATATATATATATATATATATATATATATATATATATATATATATATATATATATATATATATATATATATATATATATATATATTCTATATATATATATATATATATATATATATATATATATATATATATATATATATATATATCAATATCCGTTGATTTTGAATTGAAGTTATCAAGTATTTTGCAGTAGGTTGCATAGGTTGCATCAAGACATGGCTAATTGCAGACAGAGAAAAGCCAAGACAGATAGCTCAAGTGATTGAGAGGCAAATGTATAAATGGCTGGGGCTACACGGGTAAATGGCGGGAGTATGCATGACTCTTTTATTGGACACATACTTGTCAGTTAGTTATTAACTATCTCAACAGATAGTTATTAAGTATTAGAATTATTATAATGCTGGGAGTACGGACTTCCAGTACTTGTTCAATATATTTTGACAACGTTCGGTTAATTCTGTCACTGGCTTTTTCAAAGCGATTACACTGTAATACTGCGGTGGCGTCAATTCGCGTTTTTTTTTTTGGGGGGGGGGGGGGGGGGAAAGAAATGTATTGTTCAATACTTAGGGGGAGGGTGCATTTTTGTCGGTTTTTCCTTTTTTTTTATGAAGTAACGACAAAGTCATTTTTTCAATAAAAATACGACCAAAAAGATATTCTTCAAAGTTACGGGAAGCGGGGTGAAAAAAATTTTTTTTTTTGAGGTATTATATGAAGTTTTTTCTAGATGGCACTTGCCTTATTTTTCAATATACTATTATTATTGTTATTTATAAGTACTATAAAACATTTGAATTGTTATATGTATACAATATATTATAATTATTATTATACTGGACATACAAGCTTCCAGGACTTGTTCGGTATATTTTGACGACGGTCGGGAAAGTCTGTCGCTCGCTTTGCCGAAGAGATTGTACTGCATTTGCGTTTATTCCTGTTTTTTTTTTTTTTTTTTTTTTTTTTTTTTTTTTTGAGAAGACAAAATGTTTTGTTCCGTATTTATAGGGGGGGGGGGGGTAAATTTGTCGTTTTTCAATGAAGTTACCAGAAAAGGCATTTCTCAATGAATATAGGCCTTTTTCAGTGTA
The DNA here is from genome assembly GCA_027921565.1 of Artemia sinica. Taxonomy (NCBI): domain Eukaryota; kingdom Metazoa; phylum Arthropoda; class Branchiopoda; order Anostraca; family Artemiidae; genus Artemia; species Artemia sinica. The sequence goes on along the minus strand of CM051258.1, from coordinate 55,574,974 downwards.
TATAATATATTATAATTGTTTTAATACTGGAAATTTCAGTACTTGTTCAGTATATTTTCACAACGTTCATGTCTGTCTTTCACTTACTATTCGAAGCAGAAAAAGCTGTACTGCATTTTTTCGGCTGCAGTATAATGTATATATCTAAGCCAGGGCTTTATAAGGAATGAGGAGCAGATAGGTGGTCATATCTCTCAAAAATCTCAAAGAAGATAGGTGGGCCATAACTCAAAAATTAAAAATCTCCAAGAAGATAGGTGGCCATAACTCTCAAAAATTTAAACTCTCAGAGAAGATAGGTGGCCATAACTCTCAGAAATTAAAAATCTCAAAGAAGATAGGTGGCCAAAACTCTCAAAAATTAAAAATCTCAAAGAAGATAGGTGGTCATAACTCTCAAAAATCTCAAAGAAGATAGGTGGCAATAACTCTCAAAAATTAAAAATATCAAAGAAGATGGTGGCCATAACTCTCAGCCAAGCTTTAACGTCTTCTGGTGCAAAGTTGTATCGTCTTCTGGGCTTCAAGTAATTCTTGTAAAGTGATGGGTCCCTTTTATTGAAGGAACCATTTGGTGGGTCCCTCTATTGAAGCTCAAAGGCTATATCTGGGAATTGTATGTGTAACTATGGCTTCTATAATAATTTTGGAAAGTTAACTTACATTCCCTCTTTTAGACTTCTGAGGGTATGTCTTGTTGAATAGATACATCTAACGTCCCAAGTTTTATGAACTGTATCTCTCATTGGGTATAAATTGCAGGTCACTCGCGCCTCCCCCTAAATAAACTCCGGCACCTCCCCCTAAATAAAACTCCGGCGTGTGTCCTGTGCCTCAATGTGAAAAACTTAAGGAAAAGGTACAAATAAAAGGGACTGCTATTTTTAACTGTCCAAAGATTGCTAAATTATTATTTTATGACGCAAAGTTTCCTATTTTTGGATTAAGGGCTAGGCACCTCGATCCCTCTAGTTGAATTTTAGGTCCTAAATTTTATAGAGCATGTCCATCCGCAATTAAAAGAACATTCCTTTAAATAATAAAAAGCAAGTTTTTTCAGCGGAAAGTAAGGAGCAACGTTAAAACTTGAAATGATCTGAAATTATTATTTATATGAGGGGGTTCGCCCCCTCGTCAGTGCCTCGCTCTTTACGCTAAATTTAGAATTTTGTTCCAATTTTTAAGAATGACCCCTGAATCACAAAGGCCATTTAATTAGAATAAATAGTTCTTTTGAAAGTACTAAAAATACTTTAGCGTAAAGAGCTAGGTATTAACGAGGGGGTGAACCCCCCTCATATACGTAGTAATTTCTGTTCATTTTAAGTTTTAATGTTGCTCTTTACTTTGAGTTGAAAAAAAAAACCTTTTTTTATTTAATTTCTGGTCGTTTTGAAATAATGCGGCGCCCCCTTCATGGAAAATTCTCTTCCCCCATGTAAAATTTCTCCATGGAAAGATACTGTCACGTAACCTACTCCCCCCGACTCAGCCCATTGTCTAAAGCCCATTGTTATTGTCTATGCATATGAAGATGAGGTTTGGATTTAAGCAGTAGGGTGGGAACAAGAGTGTTACAGGAAACGCTATGCCTTTGGACAAGGAGGGGTAGAGGGATCATTAAGGTGAGTCCGAATGACCACCATTGTAATTTTTATCATCCCCCCCCCCACTTCAAAACCCGTGAAATAATGTTTCAGCTTAGGTAGCAGTGATATGCCCTTTTTTCTTTTTTTGCTCCGTTAGTGGGTCACTGCAGCATCGTCGAGAGATTTTTAGAGCCCGTTTAAAAGCTAATGTCCATGTTTACGTGATTTTCATAAGTTCGTCTTGATAGCAGTAAAATAAGATGCAGTTTCTGACAACAAATGTGTCTTCTCGTACAAAATATATAAGAAAGAATCTGATGGAAACTTATTAGATTAAAAAACAACCATCCTGACAAATTAACGTTTGGAATAAAAAAAAATACTATTTCTAAAAGTTGCTATATAAACAAAAATTAAAAACAATATAAAACTGAGTCATTCCCCTTTAATAAAAGTAAGAGTAATTTGAAAAATGATTGATTGTATAAAAAAGTAGAAGCTTTTGCTCGTAGGAAACCATCTTCAATTAAACTAACTTGGGTGAATTTTACTAGTACTAACAATTTTGGCTTGCTCAACTTTTTGGATTGATTCGATTAGCTATAGATTGAAAACTTTTTCTTCATTGTTTGTCGGTTTAGGCTTACATGTTCTCTTTGTTAGCGTATGTTTTAAACTCAATTTCTAGTTTAAGATGTTTTAAGCGTATTTTTAAGCTGTAGTTCTAGTCTAAGATGTTTTAAGCGTATGTTTTAAGCTGTAGTTATAGTTTAAGATGTTTCAATCGTATGTTTTAAAGCTATAATTATAGTCTAAGATGTTTTAAGCGTATTTTTTAAGCTGTAGTTATATTTTAATATGTTTTAAGCATAGGTTTTAATCTGTAGTTCTAGTTTAAGATGTTTTAAGCTTATGTTAAGCTGTAGTTATAGTTAAGATGTTCTAAGCATATGTTTTAAGCTGTAGTTTTTAGTTTAAGATGTTTTAAGCGTATTTTTAAGCTTTAGTTATAGTTTAAGATGCTTTAAGCGTATGTTTAAGCTGTAGTTATAGTTCAAAATGTTTTAAGCATATGTTTTAAACTGTAGTTCTAGTTTAAGATGTTTTAAGCGTATTTTTAAGCTTTAGTTATAGCTTAAGATGTTTTAATCGTATGTTTTAAGCTATAATTATAGTCTAAGATGTTTTAAGCGTATTTTTAAGCTTTAGTTGTATTTTAAGATGTTTTAAGTATATGTTTTAAGCGTATGTTTAAGCTCTAGTTATAGTTTAAGATGTTTCAAGCTGTAGTTCTAGTTTAAGACGTTTTAAGCGTACGTTTTAAACTGTAGTTATAGTTTAAGATGTTTTAAGTGTATGTTTAAGCTGTAGTTATAGTTTAAGATGTTTTTAATTTGTAATTCTAGTTTAAGACGTTTTAAGCGTATTTTTAAGCTTTAGTTGTAGTTTAAGATGTTTTAAGCGTATTTTTAAGCTCTAGTTATAGTTTAAGATGTTTTAAGTTGTAGTTATAGTTGAAGCTGTTTTAAGCGTATGTCTAAGCTGTAGTTATAGTTTAAGATGTTTTAAGCTGCAGTTATAATTTTAGGTTCATGAGTCTGATATCCTTGGTCAATTTGGAGTTGGGTACAAATATGCCATCTCTACGCTAAATGAGGGTCGAATTGGAATTGCATCCCAAATGATTGGTCTAGCTCAAGGCTGTTTTTGACCAGACAATACGATATGTCCTTGAAAGGAAGCAGTTCGGCAAAAGGATTTTTGATTTCCAGGTATGAAAATTTTAGTCTGCTCTAATTAATTCAAAATTTTTTTAATTATAAGCAAAGTCTATGCATTTGGTTTTCCAAAATAACACTTTTCAAAAAGATTTATTTAGATGTATCGAAAATACATTCAATAATCGAATTGGCTTAGAACTGTTTTTCTTGGCATAGATGTTAAGCTGTAACATCAAATTCCGATATTGGCTGTATCCAGCAGTTCGTGGTAGTAAGAAGCTACTCGGCCCAATGGTAACTGAAACTCTAATAAACGGAATTTTGATAACAATAGATGCATTAAAAGAATTGGCTTTTTATGCTGATGTCAAATATGTATAAGATTTATTAAGTTTAATGTTACCCACCAAAAGCTTCAAGCCTGAGAAAATTTGTCTGATTTTGATGATAAACAGGGGGGGGGGGGGCTAAAAAGTAAAGAAATCTTGATGGAAATCGCACCGTCAGGTTCAGCAAATCAGAGAACCCCACTGTTGAGGATTCAAGCTCCTATCTACACAAATGTGATTTTTTTTGTTGTGGAAGATTCACGGGGATTTTTCACGGGGAGAATTTCCTGCCTGTGGGGAGGAAAATTTCCCAGGGAAAACTTTTACACGGGGAGAGGGAAGGGGATTTCCTGATATGTTTCCGGTATGATTTGAAAAGCGGTCAGGAATTAAATAAAAGAACAAGTTTTTTTTTAGCTGAAAGTATAAGGAGTGACATTTAACTTAAAACGAACAGAAATTATTCCGTATATGGGGGAGGCTGCCCTTTCCTCCTCCCTCTCTAGTTAATATGTTAATGCTAGTTAATCTAGTTAAGTTAATATGTTTCTCACAATTTTTTAAGAAAGACTACTCAAGCACAAGGGCCGTTAAGCTTGAATGAGAAGTATTCTCAAAGAACTTCAAGATTTTAGCATAAAGAGCAAGGGTTGAGGAAAGGGCAGCCCCCCTTTTATACGGAATTATTTCTGTTCGTTTTAAGTATTAAACGTTGCTCCTTACTTTCAGCTGAAAAAAACTTGTTTTTTTGTATGTAATTTCAATATAAATTGTGCATTTGCGTTTCTCCTTTTCGTTTATAAGCTTAACGTCAGCTTTTGTATAAGTTTCTACTTAACAAATTAGTCTGTTACTGAGGGACAAAACTGAGATCTTCGTTATTTTCAATTTCAATCGGTGTGCTTGTCTATGTAGAGAAAAAATGCGATTTTTCTCTGTTTTCCTGAATTGGCCAAATTTGTGGTTTTTTGTAGAAAATCTAATTTTGAGGCAGCCCTAATTCTATTACTACCGGCTTTTTTTTGTTTCTGTTTCAAAATTAATACCAGTTGAATTTCCTGATTCAATTTGCTCCAACCTTGTGTCTTTTGCTGGCTGAGGAAGCCAATAGGAAGCCGGTTGCTGGCTGAGGAAGCCAGCAACCGGAGAAGAGCTCTGCTAAAGCATGAAATCGTCCACTCTCTAATCATTATGATAATGAAAGTTCTTTTTTCTTATATAGTAATGTTCTGGGTAAAGAAAAAATAATTCTGTCTCAGAAGATCATTTTTCTGAACCTCTCAAATTTTTTTTCGGATTTCTTTGGTGGCAACCCTGCAGGCTGTAGTTTTTTGTTCGTCCAGAAAATATTAAACGTTAAGCTGAGAAGCACAACAAGTGCTACCAAACACATTATAATTGTCACTAGCTCCACGCAAGAGGCACTGATGTAAGCTATTTCATTTTAACATTACGACATTGAAAGTTTTACATATCCTTTTTACCTATGGTTAAGTTTCTTGTTTTTAGGGTATGCAACATCAAATATCCCTGATTCGAACACAAATTGAAGCAGCACGGCTACTAACTTACAACGCTGCTCGGCTCAAAGAAGCTGGTCTTCCATTCATCAAGGAAGCTGCTATGGCGAAATATTATAGCTCAGGTAGAACTTTGTTATAATTATACATTTTGTATTCCACTGAGACATCTGTATTTATTGACTTTTGTCGAAAAGAAAAAATATCTAAATTTGAAAGTTTGAAATTGTGAAGAATATGTGAAAAATTAACTCACTGAATACAAGCCGTTGGACACCGGTGGATCCAGGGGCTGAGGGGACCCTGGGCCCCCCTACAAAATTTTTCTGGCGCCCTCTTATCCTGTTTTTTTTTTCTTCTTCTTTTTTTACTCTTTTTTGGGTAAATTTGTCAGTTTGGTCAATTATTGCCACCTTTGTTACATTGCCTCCCCCCAAGATTTTGCTCTAGATCCGCCCCTACAGTTGGAAGCTGCTTATATCCCATGAGAATGTCGACAAGTATTTTATGTCATCAAACAATTGAAATTTCTGATATTTGAGCTGTGAGAAGCCAGATCGGTTAAACTTTTTAGTTTATTACAAATGAATGATTAATTTACTGATTATTTTTCTAGTTAATTTATTAATTATTTTTGCTTATGGGGGAGCAGTCGGCTGCTAAATGGAAATAGAATGTAATTATTCTTCAAATAAAAAAGAAATAGTAGCATGGTTAAATTGAGAGCTTAACAAATGATTAGGATCTAGTTCGAATTATATACTAACATTAGAATCTAAGGTAACTCAACAAAAGAATATCTAAGTTAAATAACTTTAACTTAGATCTTTTTTATGTCTAATCTCATGCCTCATCGTATAGAATGGATGGCAAGGGGGATCATTCTGGCCGCTCCTCTTTTAGTATCCTTATCAAGGGCTGAGATAGATCAGGGACCAACTAATCGCCTTTTGGGCCGAAAATGTACCTCTGGGGGTGACGTAATCTGTGCAGCCCGAGGGCACAGTTCCAAATTATACAGATATCCATATAAAATAGCTCAAAGAAGTGGGGGGGGGGGGGGGGGGGGTCTAGAAATTTCTATTAATCAAACATCATTTTTTGTTTGAGTTTTATTATTGTGTTGAGCTTTCCAGAATGAATACGTTTATAGGTTACGTTTTATTTGACGTTTAACAGATATAGATGTAGAAGGTATGTATGTAGTATGTCGACTGATAGTAGTCCAATTCATGCTTTGGATGGAGAATGAACAATTCAGAAATAATATTGGAAAATATACTATCTTGCTAGACTGGACCTTGTCTAAGAATGATTTTTGGAATAGGTGTAGTCTACCCCCCCCCCCCCCCCCCCCCCCACACACACACACACTAGTCCTTATTCCAGAATTGTTAGTCATCAGGAGCATGCCAATAAAATGTAACCTTTTAAGTATTTGGATTCTTCCTTTAAAAGTCTCAACAAAGCAAAGCCCGTCGGTGATCGAATGTCAAAACGAATTCCTTACAAAGAATGGATTTTAAATAACACACGCCATATATTGTCGTATATCCTGCTGCAGTGACTGATGCTGTCTGTGGTATGCTAGATCTCTCCTTTTTGTGTGACTTCTCCTTTATTCTCCTTCTTTGTTGAAAATGTACCATTTACTATCATTTTCAATGTTGCCTCGTAATTTCAAAATTACATTTTGTCAAAATCTATTTATTGCATATAATGTGTTTTGGTTTTGGGACCAGTGCCATGTCCAAAGCAGAAACTCCCAGATACATCGGTTTTATAAAACTAAATTTTATGAACGAATTATATTTTTTACTGGTGGTTGCCGTAACCACAACAGAATGGTTTGGCGGGGTTACCTTTACCATATTGTTATGGTGAATTACCGTATTTTTACTAATATTTTTTAGAGGTGGTAGCTGCAACCATAACAAAATGTGTTAAGTCGATAAAAGGAGTTGCCTTTACTATATTTTATGTTAAATTACTGTATTTTTTTAATAATATGTTTCAGAGATGGTAGCTACAACCATAACAAAATGTGTTAAATGATAGGTGGAATTGCCCTTTACCGTATTTTTTAAAGTAAATTACCATGTTTTTTACTAATACTTTTCAGAGGTGGTAGCTGCAACCGTAACCATATTTTTATGGGAAATTACCATGTTTTTTACTCATATTTTTCAGAGGTGGCTGCTGCAACCACACAACAAAATGTGTTGAATGGATGGGAGGTTGTTGGCTTCACCAAAGACTATCCCATAGAAAAGTATTACAGAGACTGTAAGATTGGAGCCATCTACGAAGGAACTTCAAATATTCAGTTGAACACCATTGCCAAACTCATTGAACAAGATTATAAGTGATCTAAATATTCAGTATTGTACAAGTTCAGTAATTCAGTTGCTATAAGCGTACCTACGATCGTTTTGTTTATTAGTTTCTTGGAATAGTTTTGTTCTGTTGTATAGGAAGTCAGTGCTTTCGTTATATTATATGGGCTTTATTATACTTGTAGAAATATACTATTTTTATTGTCAATCTGTATAGGCAGCTACGTAATCTTACATGACCGTGTTTATGGACAAAAGGAAGTAACAATATTAAAAATTTATACCAGGAGAGAGACAGTCTCGAAGAAGATCTATAAGTAGTTACTTCTAACTCTTGTAATCCATGGTAGTATGTATGTAGGCTATAATTTGTGGTAATGAATAAACATATAAGTAGAATTTAGCTTTTCACTTTCTATCTTATCGCTCCTCGACCGCTTTTACAGATATTCGCTTCTCTACCGTCACTTCACTTCTTTGTTTGTTGTAAAAGATGGTTGTTATTTTCTAAATGTTATTATCAATATCAGCGACTCAATGACCCTATTCCCGAACTGAAAAGCCATACCCCACTTGAAATTAAAAAAAAAAAAGGATTACATGCTTGACCAACGGTGCGTGTAGCACAGATGCCGATCTCCTGATTCTCTGCTATGAACAAGATTGTATGTATGCCTTGGGGCAAATCATCGCTGCTTCCTGTCTTTTTTCCCAGATTTCTCCAGGCATTCATTTGGAGCCGATCGACTCTGGCTGAGCTTACAGAGTCACGCTGCTGACCCCAGTCCCAAACCAGTGACACCAGGAGCTGAATCTCTGTCCCGAAGGACACTGGATTGCAAGGCTTGTGTGCAACCACTTGCTATGAGTTAGAAATCAAGCTACAAATGAAAATAAGATACACTTTAAATTTCTGAGTTAAATTGGCTGAAAATATCCACAATCCTAGGTTCACACAGCTACTTTTGGCGTAAATTCAAGCGCTTATGTTTAATGTCAGATATCTGTTGTTGTTTGTTGTTTTTTTTTTTTTTTTTTTTTTTTTTTTTTTTTTTTTTTTTTTTTTTTTTTTTTTTTTTTTTTTGCAAGCTCACGTGTCATGACAGACAGTTCAGTGACTGTATTGAAATACTTCAATTAAGACGCGGAAAACCCTTCTGTTAAAAAAAAGGAAACTAAAGTAGATAAATTACCCCAAACATCAGAAGTGGTGTTCAGTCAGTCATCAAATAATATGATCAATAAGGCTACTATCATGTCCATACCTGGCTAACTTATGGCCTATTTATGACCAATACTGTATGGGTTATAAGTAAACTATTGTACCTATAAATTGTAGCATTATCCTTGCCATTTTCCTTGCCTGTACACAATTTAACGAAGTTAGGATACCACCTATCCCTATTAGTACCAAGCCGGGCATGAAGGCGGTTCTGCGCGAGTATATACCACTATCACTGTCACCTAGCATTTTTGGTCATTAAATGTGTAAGTAGAATTCTATTATTCCATATCCTTTCTACATGAATAGAGAAATTTTTTACCACCTAATTTCACGTTCCGCAATACTGGGAGTTAAGTTTCCGAAATTCCTAACAATTTCAGTGCAGAACGTCTTAACTTGTCAGTCAAAATTTCGATATGATAGTTGTCTTTCAACGTCGTAACGTTTCATATCCCAATTTTCATATTACTTAGATCATTGAAATTGTTGTGGCTTCATTACAATTCAGTGACTACTAACTCGTCAAGTCTACAAAAGCGCTTAGGCTAACCACCGGACAGCAAGAAGTCCTCAGGACCGCCAATTCAATGGAGGCTTTGTGCAGGTCTGGGCCTATCTTGATCGCTCCGTGATTTTCAGCATTTGGCCATGCACTTTCATCAACAAAACAGTCAACGTCGTTTACTAGTAATTTCAGGCCAATTGCCTTTGACTCATAATATATTCATGCCTGAAAATATTTTATGACACTAAAGACGCAACTATAAAAAACACTATTGCTAGAAAGCCTCTACTTGCCCTGCCAAAACAAGCAAAAGCCTGTAGAATCCATTAATCAAAATCCAGTGCAGTATTGAGTTGTTTACGAGGCAATAATGTCCTTGTGGGGTGTCATTCCTCAAGGTCGCCCTGCAACATTGTTTGCAGTCACAGTTCTGGCTAGGGTGAACTCGTGGAAGGTTAACTATAACCCCACTGTGAAGCAACAGAAGCAGGGTATCTCTTAAGGGGATAGGACGGAGGGAGGAACATATAGAGACCTCCAATCATCTCACAGCTCCATAATATCTCTAGTCTTCTTTTACCTACCTTTGTCAGGAAATTTGTTGGGGATTTCAATTCTTTATTTCGAAAGAACGAAATTTGTATTGTTTTTCGAAAAGGTTGTTGACGAATGCGTGTTTATTTTTTCTAGGTTTTTAATAATAAAAAGAGATGCCATAAAGTGTATATTGTCGTTTTGCATATAGTGCATAAGTAATAAAGATCGTGCATTTTAGGTAATAAAAGAGACTATGCCATCATGGGCGCCCATAAGGGGGGCAGGGGGCGTCTGCCCCCCCCCCCCCCCCTGGCTGAATGATGCTGCCTTGTTTTTATTTTGTTCTGAGATTTCTATGATATATAGTATTAAAAGTGCCAATTAGACTAGGATTGCCCCCCCCCCCTGGAATTCAGCTTATGGGCGCCCATGCATGCCATAAAATGCATATTGTCATATTGTTGTTTTGCATATAAATGCATAACTTATAAAAGAGATCATGCATTTTAAGTAATAAAAGAGATCATGCCATAAAGTGTATATTGTCGTCATTTTGCATATTTTCGTTTTGCATATAGTGCATAAGTAATAAAAGAGATCATGCCATAAAAGGGTATATTGTTGCCATTTGGTCACTTGCCATTTTGCATATTGTCATATTGTTGTTTTGCATATAGTGCATGAGTAATTAAAGAGATCATGCATTTTAAGTAATAAAAGAGATCATGCCATAAAATGCATATTGACATTTTGCATATAGTGCATATTGTCGCCATTTTGTTGCGCAAAACTTAGTTCTTGATCTAACCAGAGCCGAAACGTGCTACCCAGGTTTTCCATTTCTTTCTTTTTTTGATGCAGTGGGGATCCCTTGACCCCAAGGCACAAGACGATATGACTTTATTTATCACTATAGGGATAAAATATTTCATTTTACTTTTATTCATTATTTTTAATGTTTTTGACAGGTATCAAACAGTTCGATATAACAAACTTCAAGTAAGGAGCGATGCGGCTCAATAGTAACCGAATCTCTAAGAAGCAGAGTCTTTATACAAATGAATATATCAAAAAAAGCGAATTGTGATGCTTATGCCAGAAGCAAGATCATGGACGCGTGTTTATTTGTACGAATCGTATCGAACCAGGGATTCTAGAAGATCGGGAGTTGGCTTATTTGATCTGAAATCAAAAGTTTTAGTGCCCTTTTAAGTGACCAAAAATACTGGAAGGCTGCGAGCCCCCTCCTATGCCCCTTTTTTCCCAAAGTCGTTGGATCAAAATTTTGAGATAACCATTTGGTTAAGCATAGTCAAAAGATCTAATAACTGTCTTTGAGGATGAATTAACCCACCAGCCCCCGGGGGGAAGAACTGCAAGCTATGAACTTTGCCCACTGTTTACATCTAGTACCATCGGGAAGTATACTAATATTTCTCGGGGGGGGGGGGGATACGTGGGATGGTCTGTCCATGGAGGAATTTTTTGTGGGGGAAGGGAATTTTCCATGGAGGGGAGCTGGGTTTCCCGGCATTATTTAAAAAACGATCAGAAATTAAAATGAAAAAGCAAGCTTTTCAACCGAAATTAAGGAGCAACACTAAAACTTAAAACGAACAGAAACTATTACGTATATGAGGGGGGTTGCCCTCTCCCCAATATCTCGTTTTTCACGCTAAAGCTTTTTTCAGAACTTTTAAAAAAGCCTAATATTCAAATTAAACGGCGCTTGTTTTCAGGAGTCATTCTTAAATACTAGGAACAAAAAGTCAAATTTCAGCGTAAAGAGCGAGGTGTTTGAGGTGGGAGCAACCCACCTCATATCAGTTTTAATGTTGCTCCTTACTTTCAGTTGAAAAAAACTTGTTTTTTTTATTTAATCGTAAAAAAACACTAATTGTGAATATAAGCTATGCCAATATTTCCCTCGCATTCAGTGATAGTAGGAACGATGGAAATTGTTTTCTTAGAATTCAAATTACTTAGTAGTAGTTTTTTCTTACTTTGTCAAGGTTATCGAGAGAAAAAAAATGATCCAATTCCGGACCCCATCTTAAAAGGCCGGTGTCCCCAACCTAAAAATATTTGGCAAACTAGGGCGCTGCCTTTGCCAAAAGACTTGGAGACTTAAGTTCCGAACCGATCAAGAACAACAGTTTTTTTTTTGCTTATTTTCAGGCCCTTTAATACCCTCCTTTTCTTGAACATGAGGTGCACTTGGCCCACGGAACGATCCTTGAAAAGTCTGAAGCTGATCGTACAACCATGACATTCAGGCACACACACCATTTTTCTGCTACAAAGTCTACATTTGAGCAATAAGGTTTTTGAATAATTTATGGCCATTGTCCCTGGAGTCGCCTGAATCATGTCATCCCTAGTGGCATGTTTATTGAACCTTTCAACTACTGTGACCAAAATAGCTACCTACAAATGTTGATCCGATTCCATGTAGAATTGCAGGGATTTCTGGATCCCTTTCGGTCCCTAAAAATTGCACTGAAGCTTTCAATTTTCTATAGAACAAGGTCCCCTCATAATTTCTTATGAGCCCCCCCCCCCTTTTTTTTTAAAGCGAATCAACAACTCCAAAGGACAGCTCCAAATCAAAGAAAATCATCAAATGAAGAAACCCGTACCCAAGTATGTATAAACCCAGATCTCACGCCCATGTAGAGACAAATACCCGCCGTGAAGAGATAACAGAAGAGGAAGGCCTGCACCCAGTGCTATCGTCAAATTGAGATGGAGAGCCAATGGAGGCGAGGTAAGACTTCAAAGAAGAGCAACGGCAAATATGAAGTAGAATAACCAAAGCCAGACAAATGCCACCATCCTTCAAGCCTAACAAAAAAGCTACTAAAGTAAAAACACTAAAGATACGATGTTGAAATGCTAATTCATTACCAAACAAATTATCATAATTAAAAAGTAGAAATTGCAGCAAAGAACCCAGACATAGTAGCAGTGGTCGAAGATAAGCCTAAACTGTCGATATCTCCCAACTTTACCAGAGTTGACCATCAAACGGCTACAAAAGCCACACCTTGAACTAAATCAAGAAGAAGGTCGGGGAATTATTTGCTATGTCTTAGACAATTTATCGGTCCAGAAAGTATCATCAACAACAAATTGACAGGAATTTATTTGGCTTCAGATATCAAACACTAACCAAGAAACTCTAAATTTGGCTGTAGTATACAGAAGTCCAAATAACACAGCCGTGAACGACCAATTACTCTTTAAAGATATTCACGCTGTATGTCAAAGATTAACAGAACCAAATCTCATCATTGGAGATTTCAATTACCCTAACATAGATTGGGACCTTCCACACCTCCTAGAGCATAGCGGGTCACCCTCACAGAGGGAATTTTTGAAGGTAGCGAACGATAATTACCTAGGACAGCTTATTAAAAACCAACAAGAATCCGAGGAAGCGACAAGCCAACGCTGCTGGACCTAGTCCTATGCAATAATACAGAACTAATAAAAGAACTTATTATAGGTCCTCCCGTTGGAAAATGGGACCGCGCTACAATTTACTTAGAGGCGATTATAAGTTGCAAAGCTATGAGAAAAAAAAGAGAGGTGGATGTATTCAAAGAGTGACTACAACACCTTGCGAACGGAGATACAAGTTTTTTAAACTGGACTGAAGTACTAAACAAGGCAGATCTAGTAGATGGCATGTACAGAAAGTTTGCATCCGTAACACAAAGTTTGCATCCTCACAAAGAAGTATGTACCAATAGTCAAAATATTTAAACGACCGCCTATAAAACGACAGATCCTTGACCTAATAAAAACCAAGCGGTAAGCCTGGGAGACACTCAAGCAGACCGATACCGAAAGTAATCGTAGATATTACCGCAGAATCGCCAACAAAGTGAGGAAAGTCGGGAGGATCTTTCCACCGAGGAAGTTTTCTTGGGGGAAGGGACATTGCTGTGAAGGGGGCGCCGGATTTCACAGCACTATTTAAAAAAAAAAAACATCAGAAATTAAAATACTACAAATAAACAATTATTTCAACTGAAAATAAGGAGCAAAATCAAAATTTAAAACGAATTACGTGCATGATTTGGTTCCCCCCTAGTGATTACCTCGCTCTTTACGCTAAAGTTTTTTTTGTACTTTCATCAGAGCTATTTATTCTAATTAACGGCCTTTGTGATTAACGGGTCATTCTTAAAGAATTTCTTAAGGAACAAAATTTGAACTCCCATCCTCAACGCCTCGCTCTTTACGCTAAAGTTAGACAAGAAGCAAGCGAAAAGGAGAGGAAAGTAGCCGAAAACTCGAAGATCAACCCCAAGGCGTTTTGGAACTTCGTGAATTCAAAAAGAAAAGAACAGCCGGTTATTCCCGATCTTAGAAACTCAGCAACAAATTTAACAATCAGTGACCCAATAGCTAAAGCCAAACTACTAACTCAGCAGTTTTCCACAGCTTTCACAACAGAGAGCGACAAAGATGAAAGTCAAGAGGAATAGCAGCAACTAGTCACAGACAAATTTGAAGAAATAGAACTTACAATACAAATGGTCTACAAAAATTAAAAAATCTAAACCCTTACAAATCAGAAGGTCGGGATGGCCTAAATCCTAGAGTGCTCAAAGAGCTGGCACAGGAAATTGCAGCGGCATTTCACTACATTTTTGTCAAGTCGCTGCAAACAGGGAACCTGCCTGATGCATGGAAGCAAGTGACGGTGATACCCCTCTTCAAAAAAGGAAGCAATTCAGATCCAAGTAACTACAGACCTATCAGTTTAACCTGTATCACCTGCAAAATACTAGAATCTTTACTCCACGATAATATATTACAGTACCTACTCGAAAGAAAATCTCATTTCACCCGCACATTTTGGATTCTTCAGAAAAGATCAGCAGAAAGCCAGCTACTCGTCTCTACAAACGCCTGGAGAAAATATATGAATAGTGGGATGCAGGTAGATATTTTATACTTAGATCTCAGAAAAGCCTTGATAAAGTCTCACTAAGTCAACTTCTTCGAAAACTACAGTCTATCGGTGTTGGCGGTACTATTCTAAAGTGGGTTCTCAGCTCTCTGAAAGGAAGATCTCAGCGAGTGAGACTGGAGGGATATCTTAGCAGCAATGAGACAAAAGTCACAAAAACCCCGTGAAGTAGTTTAAGGTAGTGTTCTGGGGCCTTTACTATTCAATATTTACATGAATGATCTTCCAAATAACATTGATTCTGAGATACTGCTTTATGCAGATGACACGAAAATATGAAGATACAGAAATACTCCAGCAAGACTTAAACAAAATAGCAAAATGGATGAAAAAATGGAGCATGGAAGTGAATACAGAAAAAAGTTGCCATGTTCGGCTAGGTCCAAAACACATTTCTCGGCACTACTGCTTTGAAGGACAACAGATACCTATACAAGAAGAAGCGCGAGACTTGGGAGTGACAATAGACAGTGAAATGACTTTCACCAAGCACTACGAGTCAACCATCTCTAAGTCATCACAAGTCTTGAGAATTATTCGAAGGAATTTCTCTCTTACTGACTCAACACTGTTTTCTACACTCTTCAAATCGTTAGTGAGACCAATGATCGAATACGGTCATACAACAACCAGACCATTTTTTTCAAAAAGACAGCAATGCAATAGAAAAATTCCAAAGGGGGGCTACTAAATTCGTTTCATCAGTTAGAGACTTATCATACCAAGACCGTTTGAAAAAATTGTCGCTCCCAAGTCTCTCATGCCGATTTCTGAGTGGTGATATTATTGAAGTATATAAAGTATACAACAGATACTACGACAACATCCCTCCAGAAGAGATAATAACATTCAAGAATAATAACCTGAGAGGTCATGAGTTTAAGCTAACCGAAGAACGTTTCAGAAGAGATGTTTGTAGATGGGCATTCAGCAACCGCATGTCTCCGAGTGGAACGCACTACCATCAGACACTGTCAACTCAGATTCAGTCAATGCATTTAAGAACAAGATTGACAATCATTATAGTGAAAAATCATTCGATTATTTAAATTTTTGTAGATAGAGGCGCAAGCCTGTTTTCGCAATATATTATTATTATTATTATTATTATTAAATGAATTATACACGTAAGACACATCGCTCTTTACTATATCTATGCTGCCTATTGGAATTCTGCAATTAGGATACCAAGATCTCCAAAATACATGCATTAGCCAGACATAGGCACAACTGTAGGCGTATGGAGATGGGTTATTCAGGATGTCCCCTGCGCTTTTTAAAGACTTTGCTAAAGATGAGAGGAAAGTTTGATAACTTTCTGGGACATATAAAATTTGACTGGTGTTTGGAAGAAGAATCAGAAACTAATGGATAGTGAGTTATGCAATCAAATTAGGGCAAAATTAAAAACGCGTAAACTGAGTCAATTTATGAGGTTGTTTTTGTCATTTTTTCTCGCAAATTGGTATTTTCAAAGTTAAACCGCTTTATAAGCGGTTTCATTTTCAAGTAGTTCATATTCTCTGCAAGTTTTGCTGCATCAAGCTGGCTATTGCACCACCAGCGGTGCAATAACCACTTAGCTGGTTATTGCACCGAGTGTGGACTTAGCTTGTTTTTTTGGGCCAAATTAGGACATCTTGAGTTTTCTCACCGAGTCAGTTCGCAGTTTGGACTTATCTCGTTTTATACTGGATTAAGAAAGCTTCTTTTTCACCGACTCGGGAGTTAGCTCACTTTTGCAGCGAGTTAGTCTGAAACTTGGCCATAGCTCACTGTTGCACCGAGCCAAGACTTAGCTCGTATACCCAAGTCAAGACTTGTCTTGTTTTTACACTTGTTTTGCACCAGCGGTGCAATAACTACTTAGCTGGTTATTTGCACCGAGTGTGGACTTAGCTTGTTTTTGGGCCAAATTAGGACATCTTTAGTTTTCTCACCGAGTCAGTTCGCAGTTGGACTTATCTCGTTTTATACTGGATTAAGAAAGCTTCTTTTCACCGACTAGGGAGTTAGCTCACTTTTGCAGCGAGGTAGTCTGAAACTTGGCCATAGCTCACTGTTGCACCGAGCCAAGACTTAGCTCGTATACCCAAGTCAAGACTTGTCTTGTTTTACACTCAGTCAGAGCTTAGCTTGTTTTCATCGAATCAACACTTGGCACTTTTTTGTATCAAGTCACCCTGTATCTTTGATTTTGCTCATGTTTACACTTGGACCAGGAATCCTTGCCAAATTCTAGTTGCAAAAGATTACAACATTCTTACCTTTCTAACCTGGGAAAAAAAAACAAATAACATGTAAGACGCAAATTACTTCAGTTTACGTTATTCTACTAATTCTGATTAGCTTATTCAAGCCCAGAGGTTATCTAATGATTTCAACGATACAATATAAGGGCTTCGTGATCTTCTCTTTGGGTTAAAATAAATGGGTAGATCTGTGCTCTAAGGTTTGTTTATGCAGTTCCAATTCAGTGACGTAATTTCATCAAAATTCTGGGGGGGGGAGCTGTAGCCAGTTTTCCCAAATCAAGTGGAAATGACAGTGAAAAGGGAAAAATGAGCCATATAGTACCATAAGGGCAAAGGTATACTAAACAATACTGACCTGTTTCTCTGGATGCTTGAATTATGCAGGCTTATCTTAGTTTTGGCAAGAGATTTTGCCAGAAACTAAATTTTGGTTGTGGGGGTGGGTGGCAAACTGATAGGCAGTTGCCCTCCCCTGTCCCATAACAAATTACTCCACTGTTTCAATTGTCTGTTTGCTCTCGAAAGAAAATTGTTAACTAACAAAGAGCCAACAGTCGACGAAATAAGAACATTGGCACTCTGGGAATTTCTGGCCTGAAAAAAATTATTTAAATAGGTCACAAGTTTGAGAAATTTTTTTAGAGCCTTGATTTCGGAAAAATTATGTGAGTGACGTCTCAAAATTAAAGCAAAGATATCACCAGTGGGGGAAAAAATGGAAAAAAATTGTCTGGTATCTATCATGTCATATAAAATTACAAATGTTTTTTGAATGAATCCATATACCTAAAGCAAAACACATGAAAACGTATGGTGATGATGAACAAAATGAAGCGCAACGTGATCTGTGGCTAGAAGACATGTGACAACAGGCAGCGTCCCCGTCTGGGGTGGGAGGACGTTATAAAGAAAGATTTAAAGGAAATGGGAACTTCGTGGGCAGGTGTAAAAAGGGAGGCTTTGAATAGATTGGGGTGGAGGAGGAGTGTGCGTAGCTGTATTGGCCTCAGGCGGCTTGGTGCTGCGGTGAGTTGTTAGTAGTAGTAGTAGTTAACAGGAAAGAGGAATTGAATTCACGCCAGAATTTCTAAATTCAATTAAAATTACTGATTTGACACCACATGGCATAAAAATAAAGGATAACTGCGATGATTATGCTAATACGTAAGAAGAAAATCAAATATTTACAAGCCTGCCGTACTGAATGCAAATTCATGGATTTTATTTTTCAAAAGGATTATCTATTCTAATTAAACATGCACTTCTTCCCAGCACTGGCACCTCCAGTTCACCAGCATATAGGCTCTGGACTTCTTAATCATTCCTGCATCCGTATGCAATCCGAGACCAAACACCTTCCCCAGCAACGACTAAGACCTAGCAAACCGAGGGTGCCATTTGAAAGGGCCCGCGAACTACCACCGCAATCTACGTACTTACAAAATCTTAAAAAACTAATTTGCAAAAAAAATGTTTTGTATTAATGAAGAATTTGATTAAAAATTGTTAATAAGGATATCTGTTAGCTTGAAGTAAAACTGTTTGTAAGGACGTGTTTTCACTTGGCGTATTGCGAATAATGTGCAATGCAAATCAACCAATGGCAGGGCAAGAAAATCTGCTTTGAAAAAAAAAAAAATATCTTGCACCTTGACTGGCTGATTTACTCCCCAGTTCATCTATAAGACACTTAATGAAGATGGGATCGATTAATTTCTAGATTCTTATCCAAATCTTCCTTTCTCAGGCAACTTTGCTAACTAGATTTGAAAAATGCAGGTGATGATGCAGCTTAATTTTTACTTTTGTCAGGTTGAATGGACACGCCTTTAAGAAGCTAATGACGTGTCAATAGGGCGTTAAATTCAAAGAAGCTACCATGTTGCAGCTCAATGACACACAAAGTATTTTCTGTTGTTTTTATTTATTTATTTATGAATTTATGTTGATGAATATAAGCTTTGTGTATTAAAACAATACCGAGGTCATAATGGTGTTTTAACTCTCTTTGAGATTTCCATATTTTCGCAAATCAGGATTTAGCAAAGTTATCAGGCTGAAATTACTTACCTTGTGTGTGCTGTAGATCTATTTCTGGAAGTTATATTTTTAAAACGCAAATTTTGTGCAAGTTTTCCAGTTTGTGCAAGTTCTGTACCCTTGGAGAGGGAAGTGGTGGAGGTAGATGCTTAAAAATATCTCCAGGGTATAGGCCTAGTTTATGCTCTGAAAAAAACTTTTGAAGATTCCAAAAAAAACCTCATCAACCTCATCAAGAATTTCTATGTTTTTAATAATAATATTTTCCATTTTGTATCATCAAGTCTTTTCTCCATTGTCTATGCTTTTATGTAGCTCCATCAACATTGTTTTTGCTTTACCCTGTTCTTTTTAGAGGAATAATCATAGAACTATATAGGTCCCTCTCTTTTAAATAAGGTTTGAGTAATTTTCCTTTTGCAAATAATATGTGTGTGCAAATTATTCTATTGAACATATTCTTGAGTAATTTTGCTTATGACAGAAAATAGTATTTAGGGGTAGAGGGGTCTATTGCCAAAAAGGAATTAGCTCTAGCAAGCTGTCTAAAGTCACTGGTAATGAAATCAGCTACACAATAATCATTTTTTTAACATTTTGTCATAAAATTTGTGGCACCTAACTGCAGCAGAATACAATTTTGCAGCAATGTTAAGGCATTGTTCTTGTCTATCTCTTTCTGGCCTTAATAAGCGTTTCACTTGGTAATGAAGGCTTTGCAATTTCATATCAATTGTAGTTGCAACCTGCTTCACCTCAACTAATGAGTATTTTCCTTTAACTGATTTTTAACACCTTACATTTTATTCTACAACTCTTTCACAGGTCTATTTCTATAAGTTTTTGTATCTATTTTGGAATTTTTAAATGCTGTAGTCATATGGTCATTTAGAGCTGCTGTAGGCTCTGTAGTGCTGCTGTAATTTTTAACTGCTGTAGTCATATGGCCATTTAGTCCTGCTGTAGGCTCTGTAGTGCTGCTGTAATTTTTAAATACTGTAGTTGTATAGTCATTTAGTGCTGCTGTAGGCTCTTTTATTTCAATTAATCAGGAGACCTTTCTTAAGGATTACAGGTTTGGAAAATATTTGAAGATGTATGGTTCAGAAAATAAAACAACCAGGGGTTTCCTTTCAATTTGTTAACATCTAACCATTCAGAGTTCATCTTTCCAAGAATTTCATAATCAGTAGTAGATATTTTCATATAGTTAATTTAGTAACACTTTTCATAATCTGAGCATTCAGTTGAACAAGATTATTCTACAAAGTCTGATCTACAGCAATCACATTTATTTTTCAAATATAGTAGTCTCCTCCCCCTCTAATGTAGAATATTTGCAATTTTTTCAGCTTTTCCACTTGAGAATTAGATTTTTACAAATGTTCTGCTTAAAAATTGAACAAAAATTTAAGTTAGGACAAAATTTTAGTATTTGGTCAAAATGTTTCATCTGCAGCAATGTTGTGCAGTAATTTTTGAATGATATTTTTACTAGAGAATTTTGGGCAAATGTAGATAGATATTGTTATTCACATGCATGGAATATCTGTGAAATTTATGGTCTTTTTTAGGGCTTAAGCCATTATGCAGAAATCCTTGAATACACATATATTTTAACCTGGCTTGTTTTTAAAATTGTATCATAATCAAAATGTATCTTAACCCAACATAAAACATGGGGTTACAGGGGGCCATGTAGCAAAAAATGGTACAGGGGGAGGACTTGTTGCCTGTCCAATTATTGTTGACCTCTTGAAAAAGGCACTAGAATTTTGTATGGACATTTAATTGCATATACAGACCCTTGGGGGGACAAGAGTTTACCATAGGGTAAGGATGAGGCAAGGATGATGCCAAGGATTACTCTACGCAAGGATGATGAAAATATTGAAAAAGGAGCTTTCTATCTAGGTTCTCACAGGGCAGGGCCTGTTGGCAAGTTGTAAGGATATCTACTTCTATCCCCTGTCAGAGCTGTTCCTAGGGTTGTTGGCACCCAGGGAAAAATTAATTACAGTGTCCTCTTCCAACTCAAATATAAAATATCAAACAATTTGTGGTAACAAATTGTAAGTAAGGAGTGATGTAACTCAATAGTAACCAAAACTCTAAGAAACAGAGTCTTGATAACAATTGATACATCAAAGAATTGGATTTTGATTCTTATTCAAAATATCTAAAATTCATCTAATTTAATGGTATCTATCAAAAGTTACAAGTCTGAGAAACAGTTTCCCAATTTTGAAAAGAGGGGAAACACCCCCAAAACATCAAGTGATCTTAATGAAAAATATTTCCATCAGATTCAGCATACCAGAGAACCCTACTGTAGAGGTTTCAATCTCCTATGTACAAAAATGTGGATTTTGCATTTTTTGCCAGAAGAAAGATCACAGATTTGTGTTTATTTGTTATTATTTTTTTTCTAGGGGTTGATCATATCAAAAAGTGATTGTAGAAGATCAGGGGAGAGCTCATTGATTGGAAATCAAAACTTCTAGTGCCCTTTTTAAGTGACCAAAAATATTTTGAGGGCAGCTAGCCCCCTCCCACACTCGTTTTTCCCCAAGTCTCCTGATCAAAATTTTGAGATAGCCAATTTGTTCAGCATAGTAAAAAAAATCTAATAAGTATGTCCCTGTGTAAGTGTAAAGTGGCTTTTGGGAATCTATGGTCATCCATATGTAGGACATGGCCCAAATATCTCCACCTTTTGACTCTGATGATGTTGGTTACTAGAGGTTGTCACATCATTTCACAGATGGATTGGTTTGTCACCTCCTGTGACCAATGGATGTTCAATATTCTACAAAGATATGAGTTTTCAAAAGCCAGGACTCTTCTCTCTTGTTCTTGATTCAGGTGCCATGTTTCTGCTGTGTAGAGTAGTATTGGCATAACATTGCTGTTGAAAAGTTGTAGCTTTAGGTGCAGAGAAAATATCTGAGATCTCTATACTTGATGTAGTTTGTTGAAGGCGCCATTTGCCTGTCCTATTCTGGTGAGTATTTCTTTCACCATCAAGCTGGTGTTCTCAATGATACTTCCCAGATATTTGAACTGGATGACTTGCTTAACATTTTGGTTGCCACATTTAATAGACAGAGGAGAGTCACTAGTCATCATGCATTTGGTTTTCTGAGCATTCACACATATGCCAAGATGGTTTGCCATTACTGTAACCTTGTCAAGTAATTCTTGAAGCTGCTTTTTGCTTGACTCAAGCACTGTTAAGTTGTCTGCAAAGTCAATATCATTGACCTGGACTCCAGGGCTTAATCTGATGCCTTCTGTCCCTGTGTTCTGCAGGATGTAATCAACCATTATTACAAAAAGTAATGGTGATAGGACACATCCCTGTTTTTCTCCTGACAAAATCTGGAAGAAACAAGTTTGGCCTTCTGGTGTCTTGAGGCAACATTCACTATCCTCATACATGGTGGTAATAATCATCACTATTTTTTCAGGGATTCCATAGTGGATGAGAATCTTCCATAGGCTTTCACAATCTATGGAGTCGAAGGCTTTCTTGAAATTCACAAAGATCATATAAATCTTTGAATGCCACTCCCTGCTTTCTTCAGTAAGAAGTCTAAGTTTGAATATAAGGTCTGCACATGAGTGATTTGGCTGGAATCCATACTGTTTGTCTTGGAGGTGATGATCAAGTTGTGTTCAGATGGGATCTTCCCAGGTTTTGACAGTAAACTTTACCCTGCCTGTTGCCTGGTTTGGTAGCATCTCCTTTTTTGAATATCCTGATGAGCATGCTGTGCTTCCAGTCTGATGATACTTTGGCTGTTGTCCAAATCCAAGTGAAGAGTAAAGACCAAAGAGAGATACATGAGGATATTGATGCCTTTATCATCTCTGTAGATATGCAGTTCAGTCCTGGAGATTTTCCATTTTACAGTTTCTTTGCTGCTTCTAGGATCTCACTGGCAGAAGACGGATCTGTGCTGATATTCAGGAAGAAGATGGGAATCTCTGGAATGTCAGGGGGTTCCTTTGGGGCGGTCTATTTAGTAAACTTTCGAAATGATTAGCCCATAGTTCATTGACTGTGCTCTGTTCTGTCACCAGGACCCCCAATGGATCTCTGTCAGGGCTGTCATTATTTGTCAGATGTTTCTCTATGATATCATTGGTGACTCTGTAAACAGTTCTTGAGTCTCCCCCTTTTGCTGCTGCTTCTTCCTCCATTGCTTATGCTCTAGAAAGTTTTGCTTATCAATACAGGCACTTTTCTTGACAGCTTTATCAAGAGCTCTATACTGCTCGTTTTGGAAAACAAGACAATCAGGGACTTGCTGTTGGAGGACAGACATTCTCATCTTTTTTCTTTCATCTATTAGTTGCCAAGTTTACTTGGACAGCCACTGGGTCTTTAGCTTTCCTACAGAAGCCCAGGGTTGATTTAGCTACTTCGTGGTAGCATTGCTTCATGGCTTCCCATACTATTTTGCCATCAGCTTCCCCTGGTATGGATAAAGCTTCAAATCTATTGTATTTCTCCATTGTAAAAGCCTGTTCTAATGTCTTGTCCTGGAGTTTTTCAGAGTCAAAAACAGGTTTTGGGACTGTCCTTTTGTTGCATATCTTCTTTAACTTTAGACAGAATTTGGCTATCATAAGGTTATGATCTGATCCGTCAGCTCCTCTGTAGGCCCGAACATCTTGTAGACTCGGTCGCCATTTTCTGCTCATAAGGCAGTGATCAATCTGATTTTCGATCATTCCATCTGGCAATGTCCAAGAGTACTTGTGCACATTCCTGTGAGGAAACAGAGAACCACCAACTACAAGGTCATTCATTTGGCAAAATCAATTAGAAGCTCTCCATTCTCATTTTGTTGACCCAGACCATGTTGGCAAAGAACTTGTGGATTGAAGGATTTGTCATTTCCTACTTTAGCATTAAAGTCTCCAAGGAAGCAAACAACGTCATGTCTTGGTATATCTTTGGCTACGGCTTCAAGGATCTATAGAACTTGTCTTTTTCTTCATCAGTGGCTTCATTTGTAGGGGCGTAGCATACAGCAACTGACAGTTTAGCATGTGTTCCAAAAACCTTGCAGTTAATATTCTTGTGATACAGGAGTCCATTTTTGGAGTGCATTGTGGGTCTGCTTTGGCATCATCACAGCAACTCTGGCTTCATGTTTATCTGCTGGACTGCTGTATATGATGGTATTGTCAGCATCAAGCTTTTTTATTCCTGAGCCAGTCCACCACACTTCTGACAGTGCTAATAGGTCTAGGTGGTATTTCTGTCATCACTTTTTGTACTTGCTCTGTTTTGGATGGTTGAGACGTCATTCATTCATTCTTCAAGTTATTATTTGCTTTCATAAATCGTGTCCTTGGGCACGCTGGTGTTGTCATCATTAAAGGATTCAATCCGAGGCTCAATCTTGATGTTTCAGTTGCTATTTCAGTTTCCCCCAAGGAATATCCTCAAGGTCCTGAGTGTGGGCTGCAGGCCCACAGCCCAACCCTTCTCCTTTTCCAGGCTTGGGACTGGCTGCCTGAGCATTATTTCCCAGCTTTATTTAAAAACGATCAGAAACTAAATATTAAAAAAATAAAGTTTTTCAACCAAAAGTAAGGAGCAATGTTAATACTGAAAAGGAACAGAAATGATTACATGTATTCCCCCTTGTCAATACCTTGCTCTTTATGCTAAAGTTTTTTTTAGCACTTTTAAAAGGGCTATTTATCATAATTAATAAGTTTTAATGTTGTTCCTACTTTCAGTTGAAAAAACTTGTTTTTTTTAATTTAGTTTAAGCAAAGAAAGCCAAATCAAAATGAAAAACTTGATCAAAGTTGGCAACCCTCTAGCTGCAGCGCCCCCAACCATGGCTTCTGAGGAAGCTCGGCCTGGTTTCTCCCCCTTCTTTGAACGGCTCTGTCCCCTATTTGAGGAGGTATGAGTGCTTGACTGCTTTGGGAATCCCACTTGTTTAGAAAATTCGGGCCCTAAATTGCAAATCTCTGAGGTAACAGGCTGATGCCCTCTGGGAAAGCTCATATACCTTGCACAGGTTTTGATGGTGTCTACCTATCCGTTTGTGTAATTAGGGTTGCTACTAGCCAAAATATTTAGGAGGGGGAGCACGGGATTTTACCAACTGGCTGGACATTTTTACCAACTGTTTTTGTTGATAGTTAGCATAATGTCCGTTTCGAATACAATACGTTAATCACTGCACAAGTCGGTAAAACCACTGTATTTACCAACCGAGATCCAGATTTGGTACATATCATGAGACTATTTTAATTCTGTTTATTTAACCAAATGGGAAATTATGGCACCATCTGTAAAATCATGGCAGGAGTTGGTAAAACTGCTGCCTTTACCAACCAAGTTCGAAATTTCTGTAGATGACATGTCAGTATTTTTGTGGTCTTTATTGAACCGAAAAAAGAATTTTAGTGGCGTTCGAGAAATCGTGGTGTGAAGTGCCACGATTTTACAGACTTCTTTTTTTTACCGAGTGACCAAAAACATTGGGGGGGGGGAATCCCCCATACATGACGGCCCTGTGTGTAATATAAAATATCAGCATTTGGCTGATGTACATAAAAGAGGTTCAGCAGTGCCTAAAAAAAACTTGTGTTTTTTGTCTTGTTGTTATTATTTGTCAAGATTGAATTTAGGACATTATATATTTTTGCTTGAGAAGAATTTCGTTTCAAGTAAATTTACACTAGGGTATGAAAAAAAAACTATCTACTGCATAAGATTTTAATTTAAGTCCAAATTCCAATTTAACTAATATAAAGTAATTAATTTGATTTAGTTGGAGTTTTAATTTATTTCACTTCATTGTAATATAAAGCTATATATTAATCTAAATAAGGTATCTGCGTTTAGCTTTTAATTGTAGGTTAACATTTGTATTATATTCATTACAAGTATTTCTTTTATTATAAGTAATTTTAATCACTTTAATCTTATGATTGAGGTTTGGAATTCAGTATTTTATCCAATTTTTTATATATATTGTTTTATTTGTTTTCTTATGTTTTGACTTATTATGACTGATGTTTAAGTATTATATTCTTATTTGATTCAAACTCTTGTTATGATGTGATTTTGTTACTGTTTTAAAATTTATGTTGTCTTAATATTAATGTTTGTTGTGTCCATGCTTAGGCTTTTATTGTTAATATATAAAGTGAATTTGGCTCTCTCAGAGCTCGTGAGAGCTTTTTTTTCATCTTATCTATGTGTCATCTTATATTAACTATTATCGTTTTCCTTTACAGAAATTCAGCTGTTGCTTAAACTAAAACTTTTTCACATGCTGATCAATGGTTCCAATGGTTTGTGTTGTGTAGGTACCTATCTCCTGATTCAATGCTGTAGGCTGGCAGTGCAATACGTGGTTGGGGGCAAATCATCCGACGTTTCCTGTGTCCCCCCCCCCCCAATTTCTCCAGGTACCCATTTAGAGCTGGGTTGACTCTGGCTGAGCTTACAGGGTCACACCATTGACCCCCATTCAAACCAGATAACCAGCAACACAAGGGCTTGAACCCCTGACCTTAGGATTCCAAGTCTGGAGCACTAACCACTTGGCTAGGATGGATAGCTTGTGATAGCTTTTTAAAGAACAATCTTATCTATCTGTCTTTCTTAAATTAACTGATTTCATTCTCCTTTACAGAAATTGGGCTGTTACTTACTGTATTTGGATCAGTGTTCCTTTTTCTTGGTGTAGTCTTGCTTTTTGACAAAGGTTTATTAGCCATTGGCAATGTAAGTATAGGTGTTTTATTCAGATTTATTTCTGTCTTTTTCTCATAATTAATTTTAAAAAATTTTTCCACAAGACAAGTTTTTCAAAGAAAAGTAAAGAGCTCCATTAAGCCAAGAATGAGCAAAAATAAAGTCAAATAATCTTCCAAGCATAAAACTATCACAAATCACTATCAATAAATAAATGAAACTCAAGACGAACAGAAATTACAATAAATAGCTGAGTCAAACTCAAAACGAGCAAAAATTAACATGAGTAGGGCTGATAACCCTATGCCTTCTCAAGACCAGAACACAATTTGCGCTCTACTGAAAAAAAAACAAATAAACAAATGGCCGTGGATTGTCAGTTAAATTGACATAGACTGGCATTTCTTTGTTAAGGTTTTGATAATTTTTCATTCATGAAAATAAGAAAGGTGAAAACATTTCAAACGTATTTTGTTTTCAGTAAAGCGCAGTAAAGACATAACTTACAACCCTTGCCTGAGGGCTGTGGGGGGTTGTCATCCTCAAAAACATAATTTCCAGACTTTGAACAAAATGGCTATCTCAAAATTTTTATTGGATGTGTTTGGGGAAATGGTGGATGTGGGAGGGGAGTTAGTTACCCTCCAATGACTTTCGACTATTGAAAAGGGCACTCACTCTTTCAATTTCCAATCGAATGAGCTGTTTTCGAAGTTTCTTTGACAACAAATGGCCATCTCAAAATTTCTATTAGATACATTTCGGGAAAATACGAGGTGTGGGGGCGTATCCACCCTCTGATCACTTTGAATCTTAAAAAGGGCAATAGAATTTCTGATTACCAATCCAATGAGCCCCCTCTGAATTTTATACGATCACCCTTTCCATATATACCTTATTTGCCCCCAGGGCATAACTTACAACCCTTGGCCTGAGGGCTTTAGGGGGGTTATCCTCAAAGACATAGTTTCCGGACCTTTCAATTATGTTGAACAAAACGGCTATCTCAAAATTTTTATTGTGTGTGTTTGGGAAAATGGTGGGCTTGGGAGGGGGGTTAGTTGCCCTCTAATCACTTTCGACAATTAAAAAACAGCACTGGCCCTTTTAATTTCCAATCGAATGAGCTGTTTTTGAAGTTTCTACGACAACAAATGGCCATCTCAAAATTAAAATCAGATGCATTTCGGGAGAATACGAGGTGGGAGGGTATCCACCCTCCGATCCCTCTGACTCTTGAAAAGAGCACTAGAACTTCTGATTACCAATCCAATATGCCCCTCCAAAGGTTATACAATCACCCCTTTCTATATATACCTTATATGCCCCAGGGCATAATTTACAACCTTGCCCTGAGGGCTGTGGGGGGCTGTCATCCTCAAAGACATAATTTCCAGACCTTTCAATTACGCTGAACAAAATGGCTATCTCAAAATTTTTATTGGACGTGTTTGAAATGGTGGGCGTGGGAGGGGGGTTAGTTGCCCCCAAATCACTTTTGACTATTAAAAAGGGCGCTGGCTCTTTCAATTTCCAATCAAATGAGCTGTTTCCGAAGTTTCATTAACATCAAATGGCCATCTTAAAATTTTTATCAGATGCATTTTGGGAAAATATGAGGTATGGGGGGGGGGGGGTATCCACCCTCCGATCAGTCTGAATCTTATAAAAGACACTAGAACTTTTGATTACCGATCCAATGATCCCCCTCCGAAGTTTGTACAATCACCCTTTCTATATATACCTCATATGCCCCAGGGCATAACTTACAACCCTTGCCCCAAGGGCTGTGGGGGGTTGTCATCCTCAAAAAACATAATTTCCAGACTTTGAACAAAATTACGTGGAACAAAATGGCTATCTCAAAATTTTTATTGGATGTGTTTTGGGGAAATGGGGGACGTGGGAGGGGGGTTAGTTGCCCTCCAATCACTTTCGACTATTAAAAAGGGCCCTGACTCTTTCAATTTCCAATCGAATGAGCAGTTTCGAAGTTTCTTTGATAGCAAATGGGCATCTCAAAATTTCTTCGATACATTCCGGGAAAATACGAGGTGTGGGGACGTATCCATCCTCTGATCTCTTTGAATCTCAAAAAGGGCAATAGAACTTCTGATTACCAATCAAATGAGCCCCCTCTGAAGTTTATGCGATCATCCTTTCCATATATACCTTATTTGCCCCCATGGAATAACTTACAACCCTTGGCCTGAGGGCATTAGGGGGGATCCTCAAAGAAATAGTTTCCGGACCTTTCAATTACATTGAACAAAATGGCTATCTCAAATTTTTATTGGGTGTGTTTGGAGAAATGGTGGGCGTGGGAGGGGGGTTGGTTGCCCTCCAATCACTTTTGACAATTAACAAAGCACTGGCCCTTTTAATTTCCAATCGAATGAGCTGTTTTCGAAGTTTCTACGACAACAAATGGCCATCTCAAAATTAAAATGAGATGCATTTCGGGAGAATACGAGGTGGGAGGGGAGGGATCCACCCTCTGATCCCTCTGAATATTAAAAAGAGCACTAGAACTTCTGATTACCAATCCAATGTGCCCCCTCCAAAGGTTATACAATCAACCTTTCTATATATACCTCATATGCCCCCAGGGCATAACTTACAACCTTGCCCTGAGGGCTGTGGGGGGTTTTCATTCTCAGAGACATAATTTCCAGACCTTTTAATTACGTGGAACAAAATGGCTATCTCAAAATTTTTATTGGGCGTGTTTGGGGAAAGGGTGGGCGTGGGAGGGGGATTGGTTGCCCCCCATCACTTTTGACTATTAAAAAGGGCACTGGCTTTCAATTCCAATCGAATGAGCTGTTTCCGAAGTTTCTTTGACAACAAATGGCCATTTCAAAATTTCTATCAGATGCATTTGGGAAATATGAGGTGTGGTGGTGGGGGTGGGGGGTATCCACCATCCGATCAGTCTGAATCTCAAAAAGGACACTAGAACTTTTGATTACCTATCCAATGATCCCCCTCCGAAGTTTGTACAATCACCCTTTCTGTATATACCTCATATCGCCCTAGGGCATAAACTTACGAACCTTGCCCATAGGGTTGTACGGGGTTGTCATCCTCAAAGACATAATTTCCAGACCGTTCAACTTTCCAATCAAATGAGCCCATTCCGGAGTTTTTATGATCACCCTTTCTATATATACCTTATATACCCCCAGGGCATAATATATAATCCTTGCTGAGGGCTTTGGGGGGGGGGGGTTTTCGTTCTCTAAGCCATAATTTCCAGACCTTTCAATTACGTGGAACAAAATGGCTATCTCAAAATTTTGGTTGGATATGTTTGAGAAAATTGTGGGCATGGGGGGGGGGGGGGTAGTTGCCCTCCAATCACTTTTGACTATTGAAAAGGGCGTTGGCCTTTTTAATTTTCAATCGAATAAGATGTTTCCAAAGTTTTTTTGACAACAAATGGCCATCTCAAAATTTCTATCAGATGCATTTCGGGAAAATATGAGGTGTAGTGGGGTGGGGATCCACCCTCTGATTACTCTGAATCTCAAAAAGGGCACTAGAACTTTTGATTACCAATCCAATGAATCCCCTCCGAAGTTTATAAGATCACATTTTCTGTATATACCTTATAGATAGATAGATAGATAGATATTTATTGCAATAAAAGCCGCTTTGGGCCATGGCAAAAAAAATGGAAAATCACTCAAAATAATAGCAATGATTATAACACTCATAGCAAAGTATAGTAGCCTACATAACAATAACAACGCAAAATTACAAAACAAAACAAAAACATAATAAAGCACACAATACCATTAAACTAACATACATAGATAGATGTATGTTACATCTATCAAGGGCCATGACTACAAAAAATACCAAACAAGAAAACAACTTACATACATACAACAATAATTTCAAGACTCACCCCACTCCCTTTACAAAAATCTATCTCTATGTGACATACCCAATTTTATATATTTTGCTATCATTCTTATTGTCCCATAATTTTTTGATCCCATTACTGAAACCAACCACTCACTTATCCCCACATTATCAAAAGATAATTCTTTCCTTAAATCCTGTAATTCGGGACAAAGGGCCATGAAGTGAAGCAGATCCTCACCATTTTCTCCACACATAGGACATGAGTAAGGACCGTCCTTTACCCTTACCCTCCCTAAATATTTCCTCCTTTCTCCAAGTGCTAGAAAATTACCCCCTCCCTGATATATACCGCTTAATTTCATCACTATTTAAACCCGCTTTAAAATAAATATTATATCCCCAGACCTCCCTCCATTGCCGGTAAACGCCGAGGGACACCGAGGCTTTGACTTCACACTGCCATTTCTGAATCTCCTGATCTTCAAGCACACCCTTTACTAATTTTGCTACATTTCCTACTTCCAGTCCTATCCCCTTCCCTTCATTCCAAACACCTGGTAACCCGCAACTATTTAAGATTGATTTCACCTGGGAAGCCATGACCTTTTCCTTCTATCCTGCAACATCTCCAGATAAGCTGCATTTACTAACCTATTATTCTGTAAACCAATCACCTTTTCCCAGTATCCTATCATTCTAACCAATCTTTTTACCCTCAATGAAAACAATCCTAGATCACCCTTTAACACCAGATTATTAAATTTCCTGCTTAGCCCTAAAAGTCTCCTGAAATGTCCTAAATAAATTCTCTCTATTTTTTTCCCCTTTTTCAAACCCCCAAACTTCCCCACCGTAACTTAATACTGGGCCTACCTTCGTCTCAAAAATTCTCTTCTGTAGCTTAATATCTGCCGCTCCTAGATGCCTAAGGGGACTCTTCAATAACGCCCATGAAGCCTTCTGACCCTTCCAACTCGTTATTTGCACCTGATCACTCCATCTCCCTGAACTTGTGAACTTACATCCCAAATAAATAAAATCCTTAACTTCTTTCATCTCTTTCCCTTTAAAATAAAACTTATTCTTTTCCCTTTCTTCTTTTCCAAGAACTAATATAACTGATTTATCAATATTTAAAACTAATTTTTTACTCCCCAGATAACTATCCAAAATCTCTAACATCTTTTGCAAAACCGGAGCCGATTTCGCAAGCAATGCTATGTCATCTGCAAATAATAAACAAAACAGCTCCAGCGACATTAATTTTAACATAGGGACATTTCTATTCCTAAAATACTCCTCAATATCATTAATAAAAAGAGAGAAACAAACGCGGTGATAGAGTGCATCCCCGTTTAAGGCCTACATTACTTAAAAACTGGCCTAGAATAAGAAATACCTACCTTCACTACTACTTTAACCACCTCATACATTTTCATTATAACTTCTACTAACCTAATTGGCAATCCTAATTTCACCAACACCCCTTTCAACATACTCCTTGAAATTTCATCAAATGCTCCCCTAATGTCCAAAAACGCCATATATAGCCTATTTTCCTATGCCTCGTATATTTACTAACTAAAACCTGTAAACAAAATGTTTGATCAATTGTACTATAGTTTTCCCTAAACCCTGCCTGACATTCAATTAATCCACCTTTATGTTGCAACCATTTATCCATCCTATTAGACAGCACTCTATAAAATGACTTACTGATAGAACCTCCTAAACTTATCCCCCTGTAGTTCTTGTGCAGGTTTCTTTCTTCTTTCTTAAATAATGGGATCATAATCGATATCTGCCAATTTTGCGGCCATAGAGCTGTACTTAGAATTGCCGAGAATATCAATGCAAGCACTGGCAGTATCCATGCTCTTGACCATTTCAACAGCTTAGTTGGTACTCCGTCGATGCCCGGTGCTGAGTTCCCTCTCATGCTTTTTAAGGCGTGCCATATTTCCTCCTGTCCAACCGGCTCCAGTAGTTTAGCGTCCTCTGAATCCAACTCAAAATCGGCTGTCTCTTCTAAGCTATTCATCTCCTCATCAGCTCTCTCTTCGTCCTCTTCGGTGTGTATATCTCTTTGTATTTTTGTTCTAAGTATTCTGGCCAGGTATCGGCGTGAGGGACTGAATCAGTCAACCTTCTATTTTTTGTTGATTTCCTAATTAACTTCCAGAACTCCGTTGTATAATTCACGCTAAATTTCTCCCGTATTTTTTGGCTCTCTTCCTCTTCAAAACGTTCTCTTCTTCAACTTAAGTAGCCTTTTATATCCCCTTCGCTTGTCCTGAAAACCTGCAAATTATTTTCCAGATCAACTGTACTAATAGCCTTAAGCAATCTAAAAGCTACTAAAATCTCCTTCTTTTCCTCACATTCCTTATCAAATTTCTGCATCCAGGGCATATCTTACAACCCTTGCCTGAGGGCTATAGGGGGTTGTCATCCTCAAAGACATAATTTCCACACCTTTCAACCATGTTGAACAAAGTGGTTATTTCAAAATTTGTATTGGATTTGTTTGAGGAATTGGTGGGCGTTGCCCTCCAATAACTTTCGACTATTAAAGAATACTAACCCTTTCAATTTCCAATCGAATGAGCTCTGTGTTTTCAGTTTCTACAACAACAATTGGTCATCTCAAAAGTTCTATCAGATGCATTTGGGGAAAATACAAGGTATGGGGGGGGGGGGGTATCCACCCTCTGAACACTCTGAATCTTAAAACGGGCACTAGAACATCTGATTTCCAATCAAATGAGCCCATTCTGGAGTTTTTTACGATCACCCTTTCTATATGTACGTTATATGCCCCCGGGGCATAGCATATAACCCTTGCCCTGAGGGCTGTGGGGGGGGGGGGTCATCCTCAAAGACATAATTTCCAGACCTTTCAGTTATGTTGAACAAAATGGCCATCTCAAAATGCTGATTGTATGTGTTTGGGGAAATGATGGGCATGCGAGGGGGGTTAGTTGCCCTCCAATCAGTTTTGACTATTAAAAAGGGCACTAGCCCTTTCAGTTTTCAATCGAATGAGCTCTTTTTGAAGTTTTTACGACAACAAATGGCCATATCAAATTTTCTATCAGATGCATTTCGGGAAAATACGAGGTGTGTGGGGGGGGGTATCGATCCTCCAATCACTCTGAATCTCAAGAAGGGCACTAAAACTTCTGATTAGCAATCCAATGAACCCTCTCCAAAGTTTATACTATCACCCTTTCTATATAAACCTTAAATGCCCCCAAGGCATAACTTGCAACCCTTGCCCTGAGGGTTGTGGGAAGTTGTCATCCTCAGAGACATAATTTTTGGATCTTTCAACTACGTTAAAAAAATGGTTATCTCAAAATTTTGATTGAATGTGTTTGAGGAAATGGTGAGTGTGGGAGGGGGGTCAGTTGCCCTCTAATCACTTTTGACTATTAAAAAGGGAACTAACCCTTTCAATTTCCAATCAAATGAGCCCTTTTCAAAGTTTCGATACGAAGTGCCCTGGTATTAAAAAAAAAAAAAATAATAACACATTGTGCCCACATCGTTCTTTACTTAGGCGCTGCCTATGATTGTGAAAATCCTAGCAGTAGAAAAATTGTGTTTCATGAAATTTGGGTCTTCCTGGTGTAATAACAGTGGGATTTATTTAATTATGAGGAACGTTCTTTAACCAATGAGTATGATTACTTTATGATTAATATGATTAATTATTGAAAAATTATTATTTTTATGTAATGTATTTGCAAATTCTAACTCAGACTCTGGCCATAAACATTTTCATTTCCAATAATAAAAAAAAAAACAACATCTTTTCTATCATTGGTTGTTTAAAAGCATTGTTTTCAATTCATGAAAATTTACGTAGGGGAAAGTGTATTTTACAAATTCTAAGGAGAGAGGGGGGGGGGGAATAAAGTGGACTTTTTCAATTAGATTACCAAGAAAGGCCTTTTCCATAAAAAAATACCTCCCAAAAAAGGTATTTTCAAAATCTAGGTGGGGGAGGCAGTAAAATCTAGAGGGCATAGCTCCCCCCCCCAATTGACGCCACTATTTAAAAGGGCTGTATGTCATGTTTTTAATAGACAGATCCCATTGAAGCTGGATAAATAAAGAAAACATATAAATGCCAATAGAATAAGCTTAAATTTAAGCTACATAAGCTTAGACTAGCCAATACATTAGCATACTCTTTACATGTAACAGTCTAGAAAATGTATAACAGTGCACTAAAAATTCCAACTCCTGTTTTTCTTTATAGGTGAACTAAATTTCTCAAAAAATATAGGTTAGCCCTGTTTTTCTAGAGCTTTTCGTATTCTTTCTAGAGATTTTTTCTCTAGAATTTTTTCTAGAGCTTTTCTGAACGTCTCTTTTTATAACTACGCGCGTATATGTAATTATCAAAATCCTCCTGTCTATTGGTTATAATAGAGCATGTTTTTTTTATAACTCTGGGATATGGATTGAGTGTCCAAGCATTGAGCAGTTTGAAGGAAATATTAATGGTTTCCTTCCTTGTACATTCTACTAAAAAAATCTACTGTCTTGCACTCTTGGGGTAAATTCCAGACAAAACCTGCCACAAAAAATTTTATGTTAGAATATTGTCAAAATAAATTTCTATTGAAGGTTTTGAGGTTTTAGATAGAAAAAACTTTTGGGGTATAAGAACTGCAGACAACACTGGAGGTGATAAAGCATTGTGTTTATTCGAAGAAAAAAATTGAATAAGGACCGTTACGTTAATTATGGCCTATACATCATTCTCATCGTTTTGTGATAATGACTGTGAATGTATTTATTTTTTATCTTCTCTACATTGGTGTTTTATTTTAATGTAGTATCATCCATACTGGGCATATGCGGTTTTAGCGGGGCAGACGGGGCACTTGCCCCGGGCACGGAAATTTTAGGGGTGCACAACTTAAATTAAATAATCTGATATTTACAATCATTTTGTATTTTTTGAAATTTTAATTCTATTAAAATAAAGTAGAGGGCACAGATGGCAGTAACTATATGCAAATTGAATCCGGAATCTTCATTTTCCCATATCTTTTCCTATATAAAGTGAGAAAAGTCATATTTAAATAAATGAAAATTTTGTTAATAAACGAAAATTTTGTTAAAATTTGGCTTACGAATTTTTCAAGATTTGGCCCGGGTGCAAGGGAGGCCAGAACCGCCACTGGTACTGGGTTATTCTCTCTTTGGTAATGTTTTGAATGAATAATCACGCTTGTCAG
This sequence comes from Artemia sinica, assembly GCA_027921565.1. Lineage (NCBI taxonomy): Eukaryota > Metazoa > Arthropoda > Branchiopoda > Anostraca > Artemiidae > Artemia > Artemia sinica. Next base: position 55,539,064 of record CM051258.1, on the reverse strand, counting down.
CTTACAGTTTCCATTTAATTCGTCAACTTTTGATGTATGAAACCAAGAGAGGAAAGGATATAATAAATAAAAAATTAAATCAAATAGGTGAGAAAACGAGGATTTTGTCAGCCAGTGGCAAAATATTAAGACGAAGAACAAGCAAATATCGACAAGGATCTCCGCCAAGTCGTCCTCAGTGCTAAAAAAAAAAAAAAAAAAAAAATGTAGGCCTATCAACTTGTGACTAATGCAAATTCCATTAAACATAATAATTTTCTATTTCTATGTTTACTTTGCAATATTTGTAATAATTGTTTCTTTTCAGATATTATTTGTATGTGGTATAGGATGTTTGATAGGACCTCAAAGAACCTTCAGATTCTTTTTTCAACAACATCGAGTTAAAGCGTCTCTGGCGTTTTTTGGTGGATGACAGTAGTTCTGTCTGGATGGCCAATCGTTGGGATGGTCATCGAATTCTTTGGCTTTTACTTACTTTTTAAGTAAGTATGGTTTACATTTGAGTTGTAAAGGCATTGCTTTAGAGCAGGGGTATGTTCCAGTCTTGATTATTATCGTTAATTGCCATTAATTTTATTTGCCATTACCTTCAGCTTAAAAGACAGATAATAAATATAGCTGCTAAAACACTTGTTTTAGCAGCTAGATAACATCTTGCTAACATCTAGATAACAATTAATAAAAATTAATTTGTTAAAAATTACTTCCTGATACTATCCTAATAGGGGGGGGGGCAAGCTAAAATTCTAGTCTAGGGCTTCTTGCTATCTTGGAAAGTAGGTGAATGGAACTTACGGGAATGAATCCAGGGCTAAAAATATACTTCTGAAAGGTATTGCTAGGCTATTTTGTCTTCCCGTTTGTTATTTATAGGGCTTAGAAGACGAAATGTATGACAGGGACATACAATACATTTTACCTTAATTTTAAGCTCTCAATCTCTTTTATTGGATATAGTTTTGAAAATTAATTTATGTTATTTCAGTAGAATTTTCAGCGATATCAAGGGTATTTTCCTAAATTTAAGAAATAATTTTACAAATATTTAAGACCTTACAAATTGGGAATGAGCTAAGGTATAAGCTCCACTAAGCCAAAAATGAGCAGACATAAAGCAAATAACCTCCCAATTGTAAAAGTACCACAAATCACCATCAATAAATAAATGAAACCCAAAACGAACAGAAATTACAATAAATAACCGAGTCAAACTCAAAACGAGGACAAATTAACATGAATAGGGCTGGAACCCTCATGCCTTCACAAGCCCAGAAAATAGCTTGCACTTACTGAAAAAAAATGACCAGGGATTGTCAGTTTAATATACAAATACTGACTTTACTGACATGGTTCGTAGTTATTCAGTGTGGCCATATTTTATGCCAGCTTTTGAACATGGATCTGCTTTTGTTTATTTGTTATTTCAGAAAAAAGTACTGAAAAAAATTTTATATACAAACTAAGGGTGTTCGGTAATTTTTTTTTATGAAATTTTCAGGTTTATCATCCAAAATTGACTTATGAAACCCTTTTTAAATGTTAAAAAAAGCGAAAATAGATTGGAAAAAGCATAAATTTGCTAGAAAAAAATTCTAGAAAAGTTATGGAAGATTGGAATGTGATTGTTAATGAAAATTATTTCTCGGCGAAAAAAAATCCACACCAATTACTAGAATTTGATATTTTTTTTTCTGCTCAAAAACTAAAATAGATGATTCCGTTAGTGCTTTTTACGCTGAATTCAAAACTGCAATCGGATTCCAAGCTTCCGTAGTTTTTCAGGAATATTTTAAAATTGATTTTTTTTTTTTTTTTTAAACGGTTCAAGATTTTCTTTTGTTTAAGATGGAAAATAGAAATAGTTGAGATACGTCATTTACGGTTATTGGGGCAGTCGAGTACTTTGCTATTACGGTAAATAATATTGACAAGGAATTTACTATGAATAAATCAGAGAAATGAAAATCGAGAATCGGTTTTTTTAAGGCCAAGGAAAATACTGGTCTACTCAAAAAAAATCTACTCAAAAAGATCCTGAGCTAATGTGGAATAAGAATAGGAAATGATTTGTGAGTTGCTCAAAGCCCAGTAGCATTTTTCTGAACCTATTGATGGTGCCATACCTAGATGTCATAAGTTCTGTTCGAAATTGGTTCCAGAAGTTCCCATTTTTTAACTAATAGCCAATAAATTATTTAGAAAATGATGGTCCATGAATGGCTTTGTAGTACAAAATCGTGAGCATCTACTGTATTATACTGTAGATACTTGCCTGCAATGGAGATATATTGCGTATATTACTAATAGTTTAACTTTTTATTAATTATCCATTCTTTTAAGCATATCGTTTTAAGTAAAGAAGTAAAAAATGCGTGATAGAATAATTTCCTTGTTTCCAATATTTATGTATATCGGAGTAAATGAACCATTTGTTGAGAGTTCAAATTCAATTTCATTTAATTCAAAAACAAGACATAGCTCTCGTGGCAAAGCTCAAATAAATAGTAAAATAAAGTTGTCTGATAAAACTTCGTCAGGATAAAATAAACTAAAGAATAAAAACACTAGAGATCATTGTAATATTTCACAAACCTTGGCCCAAACCTTTTACTGTAGCGCATGGTGTTACAGTGGACTGGGGTCAGTTTCGGAACCTTCTCAGCCACTTCCCTGGGGGACGAGATCTTATATGGACAAAAGGTGGGGAAGGAATGATCGGTAGATGGGATGTTGGAGGGGGGAGGAGTCAAATCTTTGGCATAATTTTTCTCGGGGTAAAAAAGGGATTCAAGTTTAAATTCTTTGAGGCAAAAGGAGTAAGGTAGAGGCGAAGCGCCATAAATGATTTGCAGTGATCTCTTCTGAACTCGTTCTATTTTATCAGTTTCATCTTGGGTAAGGGCAAAATGCCAAACCGGACAAGCATATTCAACTAAGGGGCGGATGAAAGTGCAAAATATTAGTTTCAGCTTGTCCTTAGGAACTCGAAATTTTTTTCAGTGTTTTTTTCATTTGGATTACGCCGTTAGCTTTTTTTACAATTGTCTTTGTATTCTCCCGCCATGAGAGGTCAGAAGAAATCACCACACCAAGTAAAGTTATTTTTTGACTTATTAGCTCGGAAGCGATAGAAGGTTCGAAAGACGGTTGAGTATTCCGAAGAAAAGAAAATGTCGTGACCGAGCATTTGTCTTTATTCACGACCATGTTTAGTTCAGCCGCCTCTGAGGTAACTTGGTCGATGAAACCAGCAGCATCACTCTTCGAATCCTCAGATACGACTTCCGTTAAGGACAAGTCGTCAACGTATTTCCATCTGTCCTCCAGCTCAGCAGCAATTTCATTTATCATGAGGAGGAAGCCCAGCGGCCCGATCACAGTTTCTTGTAGAATCATTCCACAAAAAACTGTCAGAGAAGTGGAAAATTGGTCTTTATACTTTACAGTTTGCTCTCTATTTTGTTAAGAAGCTCTTGATAATTTTAATAATAAAGCTAGGTATATTTTTTTCCGCCATTTTTTCTAAAAGGATTTTGTGATCAACAAGGTCAAATGCTTTTCTGAAATCAATTGCAATTAAATTTATCCATTTTCCAGGTTCATCCAGGCGTTTTAAAATAAAATCAATTAAATTAACGAGGTAATGAACTGCCGAACACTTACGGATGTTACCAAATTGCTTTCGATCAGTTACTTTCAAAATATATTTTTTCAGCCACGCGGCAACAAAGCTTTCGTATATTCTGCTAAAAAACTGACGTAACTCTGATCGGCCGGAAGCCAGAGAAATCATTAGCTGCTCCTTTCTTTGGAATGGGGGTAATAAACCCTTTCTTCCATTTCTTTGGAAAATATCCTGTTTTTGTTATATTATTGAAAATCATCTGAAGGGGAAATAGTAATTCTATAGCAAATGCTTTAATGAGAGCAACTGGAATGTCAAAAGGTGCAACGGAAATTCTCTTTAACGAAGAGAGTCTACGGATTATAATTGCCGATGAAATATCAGCAATTAGATCTTCAGGTGGAAGAGGGGGGTAAGACTGCACAATTGAAGCAAAATGGGCATTTAAATCATTCGCAGTTTTCTCTAGAGGCACCTCCTTCATGAAGTCAACTGGTTGAGAGCTTTTACCAGTCATACTTTTTTACTTTACTGAAGAACTGTGAAGGCTCGGGGTCCAAAAGATGGTCAACTTCATTTTCATAGTAATTTGCTTATGCCTCTTTGATTTTCCATTTTATTTGGTTCGCCAACTGTTTTGCTTGGTTCTCTTGAGCTTTTCGTATTAGGTGCAATTTATGTTTTATCAGTCGCTTTATTTTTGAATTTACGTATGGTTTATCACTAGAACAGAATTTAGTCTTACGTTCAGGAAAGCACTCGAGAAATTATGAATTTATCTTATTATGGAATTCTTCTACTTGGGAATCCAAGTCTTTAGCTGAAGAGACCGCGAACCAGTTTTCTCCCGTTATCCAGTCACCGAATTGCAGCAGACCATGGTCAGTGATCGTCCTTGAAGTACCTTCGGTTACTGAATATTTAATTTTGACTTTTTCCAAGGTAAAAAGTAAATTTTTACTTTTTATACATAATGATAACTTCCACCAAGTGATGCTAGTTTACTTGGATTCTGGTAATATCCCGAAACATTTGTCAGGATTACATCCACAGAAGTACTCCCCTTAGTTGTTGGGAAATCGACCAGAGTTTTAAGGTTAAGTGACCTGGCCAGCAATTTGCTATCGAGTTCGTTAGCATCTCCTAGCATTACTACTCCAAAATATGGGTGAGTTCTCTGGACGTAATCTGTCGATTCCTGCAGATTCTCCCAAAAAGCCTTTCTTGCCGCAGCGGGCTGACCACGTGGATAATTCAAATTCAAATTCACTTTATTTTTCCCTTAATATTCTTGTTAACAATAAAAATAACAGCGGAAGTCAAACAATTTAAAAACACTTACAAAATTAAATTTTTCAAACTTGATTTATTTACAATTTTTCTGGGTCACCATTGTAGTGTTTTACGAAGTATGGACCAAATGACTTCAGGTAGCGCTCGGATGAGTGGATCGGCGGTCGTTCCAGCTTTGCTGCGTTTTTCGTTATTTCTCTGAGCCTCGTAGAATGTTGAGATTGGCGCGCCTCAAAATCCGGAAGTAGATCGCGGTGTGTTTCAGAGTCGAGGATTTTTCGACCAAAGTCCATGACCAGTGTGTGCCTTTTCTCTTTGAGGGACTCCAACTTCAGAACTTTGAGGCTCATCTCATAGTCAACGTAACTACTCCCCAGTATTATTTTGCAGGCTCTTTTTCTGCAATCCTTCAATTTTGTCGCTTTGATCTATGGTCAGTGCGCTGTGCCACACTGGGCAGGCATATTCAGTGAGCGGTCTAATGTAGCATTTGTAGCATACAACCATGATCTCGATTTTCATCCGAAAGCGGCGAAGGTAGGCAAAAGATCTTAGGAGGAAGGCGGTCTTCGAGATGATTGACGATACGTGGGTATTCCATTTCAGATCGGCATCTAGGTGGACACCCAGGATCTTCACCGTTTTTACAGCCTTCGGCCCACCGCATGGCGGGTCTGGAACTGGCCGTTTAAGGAAATTAACCCTAAATAGGACTGTTTTTTCCTGGCTGAGTGTAAGTTTCACTTGGTTTGCTTCATCCTCGATTTTTCGCATTACTGTTAGGATTGGGTCTGGCTGTATGCTCTGTGAGAGAAGTCTGAGGAGGAGGGTGGAGAGATCGTCAGCGAATTTGTAGCGTTCCATAATTTCGCGCAAAAGTTTGTTGGTCACAATAAGGAAGGCTAGAGGGCCTAACTTCGACCCTTGTGCTGCACCGCAGGTCAGCTCCCTGATGTTTGACGTTTCGCCATTGGGAAGTTGTACTTTCTGTTTGCGGCTCGTCAGGAAACTGCCAACCATTCGGAAGACAATTTGTCTTGTTCCAAGGTAAGTTGCCTCGTCGATAACAACTGAGTGGTCGAGTAAGTCGAACGCAAATAATTGACCCAAATAATTTCATCATTGTCTTCAAGAAAAGGTATATTTAAAATCTGAGGTTTAAAATCTTCGTGCACGAGGGCCATAATTCCTCCTCCTTTTCCCCAAGAGGATGGTCATCAGGCCGAAGTTTGAAAAGAAGAGGAAAAGTCAGGAACCCTCATTAAACTAAGATCTTGTCGATGGAGCTCGGAAACACAGATAACGGAAGAGCCAAGTATTTGAGCCGTGGTCTGAAGTTCAGTAAATTTCTCTAGATTTAAGCTTTCGGAGTTGCTGTAAAGGAAGGAAGGAAATACGTAACGTTTGTCGGGGAACTCCCGGGAAAAGGTTTATTTTGGAATTTCTTGCTCCTATCGCGACTGGAGCAGCAACAGGATTATTTAAACTGAAGTCACCAACAATTTTTTCCTTCTGCAGGGAAAGGGGTAAAGGGGAAGGGGAATAGAATAGGGACGGGACTGGTTGTTGTGATCTGAATTCAAGACCAGCGGGCGAAAGTGTCGTTTAATTGTTTTACCGTTTCTTGTCATATTTAGACTAGTTGATATGATTATCTACTGTATCTTGTTTATTCATTGATGATTATTTGGGATAATTTTTTTACCAATTGCGGGTTGATGCAACGATGCCCATGTTGCTTATGTTTGTTCAGTACTTGGGAGTTTAAAAACAAAAACATGTCACGTACCTGCAGTGCAGTGTATAGTTGAATTTTTCTTTCTCGTCTTTGTAATTTGTTCGATGTGTGTTTTGTGTTTTTTTTTTCTATTTCTCTTTTTGTCATCTTTAGTGAAACTCCGTCTTTTGTACTCTTTCTTGACGGGTAATATATCTATAATAATATTAATAATGATTCTTCTTTTTCGTTTCAATTTAGGGATTCAATGACTCGTATGTCTTCCCTCTCTTTTGCAGGCAGAGAAACCTTTAGGGGATTAGTACCGTTTGGAAGTTGGAATGTTACGACGTTAAAAAATGACTATCGTACCGACATTTTGACTGACGAATTCAGACGATTTGAACTGGACTTATTAGAAGTTTTAGAAACTCATATGCCAGGGGTAGGAAGCATGAAATTAGGTGATATAGAATTTGTTTACTCTGGCAGGAAGGACGGGGTACATAGACAGAGAGTAGGGCTCATGATGAATAAGGAAGTCTTGTTTAGGTTGGGAAGGTATTAATAATAGAATACTAATTGCTCATTTTATGACTAAAAAGTTCAGGGTATCAGTTATAGTAGTATACGCCCCTGTAGAACCGACTAATCTAGTTACTAGTGATTCAGATGAATTTTACTTACAGTTACAGGAGCAAATAGACAGGGTCCGAGGTAGAAATATGATGTTATTACTGGGAAATTTTAACGCCCAGGTTGGTAGAAATAGTGATAGATGGTATCCTAGCCTAGGTAAATTTGGTATAGGAAAAGAAAACAGTAATGGATACATACTTTTGCAATTTTGTAGGTATAACAATCTAGTTATAACCAATACGGTTTTTGGTCATAAAATGGCTCATAAGTTAACATGGTATTCACGTGATGGTAAGACAGCAAACCTTATTGATTATGTTATAGTAAACCGAAGACTGACAGGATCAATACAAGATACTAGGGTATATAGGAGTGCCGTTATTGATGTTAAAAGTAAAGATCACCGTCTAGTAGTGTCAAGGGTTACTTTAAAGCTGAAATATCGGAAGGGTAAATACCTCCCGGGAAGCTATGATGTTGGTAGACTCCAGGATGAGAATTTGAGAGAAACTTTCCAGGAACAGTTGAATACTAAACTTGAGAGTTTAAAATTTGATAATGCGGAAGATGGTTGGAATAATTTTAGAAAAATAATTTGTGAAGTTGCTTAAGGTGTATTAGGGAAGAAAGCTAGAACTGCAGCTAAGAATATTAGTGAAAAAGCTTTATGTTTAATAGAAAGGAGAAAGGACTTGTACAAGAATTATCTGAGTGATAGATCATATGAAAAAAAAGGAATGTAAAGAAAGCGGAGAAAGCATTAAAATATGAATTAAGGAGGTGTGAAGTGGAGGCCATGGATAAAATTGCCGAGGATCTGGAAGATGCAGCTAGACGGCATAATAGTAAAATATTGTACTGGCCTGTTAACAAATTGAGAGGGAGTAGTCAATCCGGACTTGGTCCAGTTAAAGATAGGAATGGGGCCGTAATTAGCGATAAGGAAAAAAAACTAAAGAGAGATGGGCCAAACATTTTGAGAATTTGCTTAACCGAGATAGAGTTGCAGGAAAAGATATAGAGGAAAATGAAAAAGTTTGTGATACCTTGGATGTGAAAGAAGATTTGTCTTGTGAGGAAGAATTAGCGACAGTACTAAAAGGATTGAAAAATAATAAGGCTTCAGGTGCTGATAGGGTGGTAAATGAGTTTCTTAAATATGGTGGCTCTGAGGTTAGAAATAAGTTACTGAAGATTATGAATATGATTTTTGAAAAGGGGGAAGTACCTAACGATTTTAGCAAAACCTTATTTAAGCCACTTTATAAGAAAGGGGATAAAAGTGAGTGTGGTAATTATCGAGGCATTAGTCTGGTCTCTGTAGGTAGTAAATTACTTAGTAATATGATACTTTTTAGACTGAGAGACGCCGTAGACAAAGTTTTAAGAGAAGAACAGTGCGGTTTTAGAAAAGGTAGAGGATGTGTCGACCAAATTTTCACTCTTAGGCTAATAATTGAGAAGTGCCTGAGTTTTCAAGCACCTTTGGTCCTCAGTTTTATAGATTATGAGCAAGAGTTCGATTCCGTTGATAAAAGAGCTTTAGTAAAGGATTTATCCTTGTATGGTGTACCAGACAAATACATTAAAGTGATTAGTGCTGTGTACGAGAATAACACTGTTGCGGTTAAGATAGGAAATGAGGTTAGCAGCTGGTTTTGTATTAAATCAGGAGTTAAGCAGGGTTGTGTTTTATCCCCCTTTATATGGATTATTTTGATGGACTTTTGTTTTAAGGAGCACAGCAAAGGCAATGGGAGACCACGGAATCAAATGGGGAGGAAAAAGTCTCCTGGACTTGGATTATGCTGATGATTTAAGCATCCTAGATGAAAGTGTGAGCAAAATGAATGAAGTTTTAGAGGTTTTGCGTGTTCAGGGTGCTAGAATTGGCTTGAAAATTAATGTTAGGAAGACTAAGTCACTAAGGCTAGGAATAAGTGAAAATGAAAAGGTGACGTTGGGTAATGAAAAGATTGATGAGGTGGACAGCTTCACTTACCTTGGTAGCATTATTAGTAAAGATGGTGGGACAGTGAAGATGTTAAAAGTAGAATAGCCAAGGCTCAGGGTGTTTTTTCACAGTAAAAAAAAGTTTGGAAGAATAGGTCGATAAGTCTGCAAACCAAGATTAGAATATTAGAAGCTACAGTGATGACAGTGGTCAAATATGGGTCTGAAGCATGGATGCTCCGAAAAGCAGATGAAGATTTGCTAGATGTTTTCCAGAGAAATTTCTTAAGGGTTGTTCTGGGTACCCGGCTGACTGACCGTATTTCAAACAATAGGCTGTACGAAAAATGTGGTTCAATACCGCTCTCAAGGGCTATAATGAAAGAAAGGTTGAGGTGGCTAGGGCACGTTTGTGCGGATGAAGGATGACAGATTGCCGAAGATTGTTCTTTTCGGCCAACCGTCTAGGGATAAACGGAAAGCAGGTCGTTCCCGTCTGCGGTGGGAGGACGTCATAAAGAAAGATTTAAAGGAAATGGGAACTTCGTGGGTGGGTGTAAAAAGGGAGGCTTTTAATAGATTGGGGTGGAGGAGGAGCGTGCGTAGCTGTGTTGGCCTACAGCGGTTTGGTGCTGCGGTGAGTTGTTAGTAGTAGTAGTAGTATTTATTGTGTGCTTAATTAAACAATGTATAAATCTTATCTATCTTATCTGATCTAATAAAACGCAATGGCAGAGCATGGAACAATATAAGTTGAACATTACAGCCAATATAACTAATAAAATCCGTCGATGTGAATGCCTGTGGCCTCTGTGGGGGACATCCTAGTCAAGGGTGTATCCATGATTTTTGTTAGGGATGGGGGTACAAAAAACTTTACAAAACGCATCAAAAATTTGTTTCTATGCCTTTTTTTGTACATTTTTACGAATCAGAAAAAAAAATGGGGGGGGGGGGGGGTCAAACCCGGTACAGTTCGTACCGAGTTTCAGGCAATAAGATAAGATAAAATCTGTAAGATTTCAGATTTTTGGTCTAAAATCTAAAAAAAGGTCAAAGACGGAAATAGTAGATTTGAAGCTGAATCTTTAGACCAGGCACAATTGATATGTAATTTTATACAGATAATTTTCCTAATCCTTGAGAACGTAACTTTTTTTAATGATTCTTCTTGTCCACTGGAAGGCTCAGAGGCATGAAAAAACACATAATGTATTTTACGTTTCAGTTTCCATCTTGATTTAATCATAAGTTTTTGGAACCATTCTTGTTTAATTTAAAAAAATATTAACACAACTAAAAAACTATAAGAATTTTGTATTAATATAAACCTCGACCTGTTAAGTTTTTTTGCCTAGCGTTGGTTGAAATTTCAGAGGAACAGTAAATCTCTTCGTTTTTTCTTTTACCGTTTGTCATTTATTTGGGCTCACAGATATTTATATTGCTGGTGGGTTGAAAAAAATTGATTTTATTCAAATAGCATAGAAAAGGCTAAAAAAATACTCAACTTGAAGTCGATGCATTTATACGATAAAATTTATAATGAGCATCCAATAAAATCTGTGAAACACAATGAAAAGTATGTTCTGGCAAATCTTTTGGAATTAAGGTTGATTCTTATACTTCTTAGTGCGATTTTTTGGGGTATTTGTCATCAAGAAGTTGAATTTGTATTGTCTAATTTCTTTTCAGGGGCTTTTTGCCATTTATCATTTCATCTTTACGACAACTACCTATAATTGGCTCTATTCTGAGAACACCACCACTTGGTAGGGTAAGCTCTATTTTTTAGTCTTTATTTTTATTTTCCTCCTCTGAATATTCTACAAACAATAATGGAGTGATTTTTACTATTCTTGAATAGGTTAGAAAATGAAATCTCGATAATTTTCCCTTGCTGTATTGCGAACAGGTACATCTGTGAAATCGTATCCCATCCTGTTGAAATGGCTATTGCGGATCCCAGCTTTAGGGGGGATGGGCGCCTAGTCTTTTATATGACCTTTTGTTTTTCTTGACACATTCGTAATAATGTAAGTGGAAACTTCACGGCAGGAGAGGGGGTCCTCCCTGCAGGTTCCGCTACTGTGAAAACAATTAAAACGGCTAAGTGCTCATGCTCTAGTTATTGTAGTCAATTTATATTCTGCAGAAAATTTAAAAATAAAACCATATGGATTCTGATGATGAAGATGATGGAAAGGATTAAGACGGAAATAGATCAGAAGAGGGGAAAAAATTGGTGAAATATGTAAAAAATAAAGATAATTACGAGGAAAATCGTGAAATTCTCAAATGTCAGAGGAAGGAAGGGGTAAGCAGCTTTACACAGGCAGTGCTATAGCGCAGATTAAGTGGACGCTGTGTATTATTGTTGTTTTTTTAGGGGTGATCGCATGGATCACCCCATATTCTTAGTATGCCAAATCATAGGCCTCCTAAAATATTCCTCCACTGGCGACCGGAAGACACCCGTCACCGAGAAAAGACCGAAGAACACGCTCTGTAGAACGTACGAACGTGACAGAAGAGGTATTCAGACGAGTCTCATCCCAGAGTGGGAGGACTTCTACGCAGTGGCCCACTTGAGGGAAGATTGGAGGCTTCTCACTGACGCCCTGTGTGCCTCTGGAGGAGGTAAGGTAAGGGTCGCATTGAACCATGGTGGTAGAAAGTTCGGAGGGGGGAGGGTATTTAATTGGAAATCGAAAGTCATAGTGCCCTTTTTAAGAGTCAAACGTGATTCAAGGTCAGCCAGGCCCCTCCAACGCCTTTTTTGATGCCCTTCCCATAGACATCTGATCAAAATTTTGAGATAGAAATGTTGTTCAGCATAGTTGAAAGGTCTAATAACTGTGCCTTTGGAGATGATATGACCCCTTACGGCATTTGCGGCAAATTCTGTAAGTTGCATGTTGCGGTTGCCCATTGTTTGTATATAGGATTTGTTATTAGGAAAGTAGGACAGGTTTGCTCCTGAGTCTCCAAAACTAAGGGTATTCACGTAAAGGTTTCAGAGAATATTGAGGTGGATGTTGAAATAAACTAAAACCATATTACGTGCGTGCAGGCTATCAAAAGGGCGTATTGCAATATGTCAGAAACGGCTTTTTCTTAAACTGTTTAGGGCATTAAGTCGAAGCTTCCAGTGATGGATGCTGAACTAACCAAAAGACACAATGTTATTGCTACTACTACTTCAGCTACTGCGTCTGTAAAGCGCAAGTGACTTTCTGGTCCTTGCAAGGCATAGGGGACGTTAGCCTCACCCGTGTTTGTGGTAGTTTCTGTTCTTTTTAGTTTAACTTGATTTGTTATTGTAATTATTGTTTGTTTTGGATTTCACTTCGTTATTGATAGTGATTTATATTCATTTTTTATGCTTAAATTACCGTTTGATTTTATTTCCGCTCGTCATAGCTTTAATGTAGCTCTTAACCTCTCTTTGAAATCTTATTTTGTGTGTGTGTTTTTTTTAATTAATCCTTAGAAGAGGCAAGATGGGTTTTATACTGGTAATCTCCTTGCCTTCTTCTGAGGAATTTGTTCTTTCGCTTGTGGAGGGGACAAGACAAACGAGTAGGCATACAACTTGCTCTTACTATCTAAGGGGGTCGTACCAAGGACTGAGCTTGGTTCGATGATGCACATTCATTTAGAACCATCTTTCGGAAAGGGTTTACTTCATCAAAGCTATTTGTTGATTCATTCAAATGAAGGTTCAACAGGTGTGTAATAGCTATAGTGGAATCTTTGTAAATGACCATTGGCATGCTGTGCATTTTGATGTGTTTAAGTCGCAAGTTGACTTAATTTTGAAAAATAATCTGAATTCAGGGGTTTTGATAGGGTTCACTATTGCTATTTTACTTTGTAAATATGGACAGTTTTCTTCTAGAGAATGGTTGAAGAGGTGCGACAAACGGGAATGGAAAACGACAAAATAAGGTTTTTTTTTCCACTCCACATACCTCTGTTTGCAACTGTGAGACTGTTTTCCTGTGTTTCTGAACTAACAATAAAAAAGGAAAAGGTTACCGACAATTGTCATGTGATGGACAACCGTAAAGATGGGCTTCACAGAGAGAGACGACACACACATAGCGATGACACACGCACAGAGACGACACACACACTGGTGATCATTCAAAAGCGGTTTTTTTTTGTGTGTGTGTAAGTTTTTTTTTGTTTGTGTAAGTTTTTGTGTGTGTGTGTAAGTTTTTTTGTGTGTGTAAGTTTTTTTTTTGTGTGTGTAAGTTTTTGTGTGTGTATAAGTTTTTATGTGTGTAAGTTTTTGTGTGCGTGTAAATTTTTGTGTGCGTGTAAATTTTTGTGTGTGTGTGTAAGTTTTTGTGTGTGTGTAAGTTTTTGTGTGTGTGTAAGTTTTTGTGTGTGTGTAAGTTTTATGTGTGTGTAAGTTTCTGTGTGTGTGTAAGTTTTTTTGTGTGTGTAAGTTTTTGTGTGTATGTAAGTTTTTTTTGTGTGTGTGTAAGTTTTTGTGTGTGTATGTGTAAGTTTTTGTGTGTGTGTAAGTTTTTATGTGTGTGTAAGTTTTTGTGTGTGTGTAAGTTTTTTTTGTGTGTGTGTGTAAGTTTTTGTGTGTGTATGTGTAAGTTTTTTTTGTGTGTGTGTAAGTTTTGTGTAAATTTGTGTGTGTGTGTAAGTTTTTGTGTGTGTGTAAGTTTTTGTGTGTGTGTAAGTTTTTGTGTTTGTGAAAGTTTTTGTGTGTTTAAGTTTTTGTGTGTGTGTAAGTTTTTGTGTGTGTGTAAGTTTTTGTGTGTGTGTAAGTTTTTAAGTGTGTGTAAGTTTTTGTGTGTGTGTGTGTAAGTTTTGTGTGTGTGTGTAAGATTTTGTGTGTTTGTGTGTGTAAGTTTATGTGTGTGTGTAAGTTTTTTTTTGTGTGTGTAAGTTTTTTTTCTGTGTGTGTAAGTTTTTGTGTGTGTGTGTAAGTTTTTGCGTGTGTGTGTGTAAGTTTTTGTGTGTGTGTAAGTTTTTGTGTTGTGTGTAAGTTTCTGTGTGTGTGTGTAAGTTTTTTTTGTGTGTGTGTAAGTTTTTGTGTGTGTGTAAGTTTTTGTGTGTGTGTGTAAGTTTTTATGTGTGTGTAAGTTTTTGTGTGTGTGTGTAAGTTTTTTTTTGTGTGTGTGTGTAAGTTTTTGTGTATGTGTAAGTTTTTGTGTGTGTGTGTAAGTTTTTTTGTGTGTGTAAGTTTCTTTTGTGTGTTTGTAAGTTTTTGTGTGTGTGTAAGTTTTTTTGTGTGTGTAAATTTTTTGTGTGTGTGTGTAAGTTTTTGTGTGTGTGTAAGTTTTTGTGTGTGTGTAAGTTTTTGTGTGTGTGTAAGTTTTTGTGTGTGTAAGTTTTTTTGTGTGTGTGTAAGTTTTTGTGTGTGTGTGGGTGTAAGTTTTTGTGTGTGTGTGTAAGTTTTTGTGTTTGTGTAAGTTTTTTGTGTGTGTGTGTAAGTTTTTGTGTGTTGTTTAAGTTTTTGTGTGTGTCTAAATTTGTGTGTGTGTGTAAGTTTTTGTGTGTGTGTGTGTAAGTTTTTTGTGTGTGTGTAAGTTTTTGTGTGTGTGTAAGTTTTTGTGTGTGTAAGTTTTTGTGTGTTTGTGTAAGTTTTTTTGTGTGTGTGTAAGTTTTTGTGTGTGTGTAAGTTTCTGTGTGTGTGTAAGTTTTTGTGTGTGTAAGTTTTATTTGTGTGTGTGTAAGTTTTTTTGTGTGTGTAAGTTTTTGTGTGTGTGTGTGTGTGTAAGTTTGTGTATGTGTGTGTAAGTTTTTGTTTGTATGGTTATGAAAAAAAAAATTAGACGGGGTTACGTGCGCGCACGTAACCCCGTCTAAATTTTGTTTTTCATAATTTCCTGAATTAAATTTCTGTATTGTGTATCCAAGAGGTGAATTCAAGAAAGAGTTTGCTTTTTTTAAACTTTTTTTTAACTTTTTTTACACACACAGAAACTTACACACACACAAAAAACTTACACACACACACAAAAACTTACACACACACACAAAAACTTGCACACACACAAAAACTTAAACACACACAAAAACTTACACTTACACAAAAACTTACACACACACACACAAAAACTTACACACACACAAAAATTTAGACACACACAAAAACTTACACACACACACAAAAACTTACACACACACACAAAAAACTTACACACACACACAAACTTACACACACACACACACAAAAACTTACACACACACAAAAACTTACACACACACACAAAAACTTAAACACACACAAAAAATTTACACACACACAAAAACTTACACACACACAAAACTCTCACACACACACAAAAAAACTTACACACACACAAAAACTTACACGCACACAAAAACTTACACACACAAAAAAAACTTACACACACACAAAAAACTTACACACACATAAAAACTTACACACACACAAAAACTTACACAAACACAAAAACTTACACACACACACAAACAAACTTACAGACACACACACAGAAACTTACACACACACACAAAAACTTACACACACACAAAAACTTACACACACACGCAAAAACTTACACGCACACACAAAAACTTACACACACAAAAAAAAAACTTACACACACAAAAAAAAACTTACACACACACAAAAAAACTTACACACACACACACACACAAAATCTTACACACACATAAAAACTTACACACACACAAAAACTTACACACACGCAAAAACTTACACAAACACAAAAACTTACACACACACAAAAATTTACACAAAAACTTACACACACAAAAAAAAACTTACACATACACACACAAAAACTTACACACACACAAAAAAAAACTTACACACACAAAAAAAAACTTACACACTCACAAAAACTTACACACAAAAAAAAACTTACACACACACAAAAACTTACACACACAAAAAAAAAAACCGCTTTTGAATGACCACCAGTGTGTGTGTGTGTGTGTGTGTCGTCTCTGTGCGTGTGTCGTCGCTATGTGTGTGTCGTCTCTGTGTGTGTGTGTGTGTGTGTGTATGTGTGTGTGTGTGTGTGTTTGTGTGTGTGTATGTGTGTGTGTGTGTGTGTGTGTGTGTGTGTTTGTCTCTGTGTGTGTTGTCCCTGTGCTTGTTGTCTTTGTGTGTGTGTCGTCTCTGTGTGTGTGTGTGTGTCGTCTCTGTGCGTGTGTCGTCTCTATGTGTGTTTCGTCTCTGTGTGTGTGCTAAACTTTTGATATGCTAGCTTACTCTAAAAATAATGATCCACAAGCTTTTATCATACTCAAACATGTTATAGTTCACTATCCAATGATAACAGTCAATTTCTTTGAGTTCCATTGACAATAATAAAAATGCACATTCAAATATAACACCACAAGATGATTTCTTCAAACCGATAAATTCTGTGTCATACAGTCCTATAATCTTGGAAGGTATTAATGTAGTTGTTAAGAAGAGAAATACATCATCAAACTTTTATACCTTCGCTCAAGGTTGAATGGAGTTATGGCTAGGAGGATGACTCCTAAAACCATCTGAATTCATTGTGGGGAGGAGCCATAAAACCCTCTCTGACCAATGAAAAATCTCAAAAATTCCTCTGGTCTTGATTTCACCTCTTAACTTAAACAACGAGGCATTCAATAGTCGTTCTTTTCAAAGCTATTAAAAAAGTGTATCATTGTTGCATCTCTGACCAATGAAAAATCTCAAAAATTCCTCTGGTCTTGATTTCACCTCTTAACTTAAACAACGAGGCATTCAATACTCGTTCTTTTCCATGCTATTAAAAAACTGTACCATTTGTTGTATCTCCGACCAATGAAAAATCTCAAAAATTCCTCTGGTCGAAAATAAATAAATAAAGTTGAATAATTTCGAAGTTTAAAAAAAAATAGTTTGTTTTTATGAAAAAAAATAAATAAAGTTGAA
The DNA here is from genome assembly GCA_027921565.1 of Artemia sinica. NCBI lineage: Eukaryota > Metazoa > Arthropoda > Branchiopoda > Anostraca > Artemiidae > Artemia > Artemia sinica. The sequence continues at coordinate 55,521,916 of CM051258.1, read as the reverse complement.
TAATTTCGAAGTTTAAAAAAAAGTTTGTTTTTATGAAAAAATAAATAAATAAAGTTGAATAATTTCGAAGTTAAAAAAAAATAGTTTGTTTTTATGGAAAAATAAATTGAATTAGAACCATCAGTCCTCATTATTTTGAGTATCCAAAACTGGACTTAAGTTTCACATTTGAACCAGAGAATGGACCTAAGTTTCACATTTGAACGAGAGAATTGTATTTTCCATAATTTTCTTACAGGAAACTAGAGTTGATGGTCAAAAACCCTTATTAGCTCAGATTCTACAGAAATAGTTTATTTTTCGATCTAAAAAGGGACTTTAGTTTCACATTTGAACCAGAGAATTGTATTTTCCATAATTTTCTTACAAAAAACTAGAGTTTACGGTCAAAAAACCCTTATTAGCTTAGATTTTACGGAAATAGTTTTATTTTTCGATCCATAAATGGACTTAAGTTTCACATTTGAACCAGAGAATGGACCTAAGTTTCACATTTGAACGAGAGAATTGTATTTTCCATAATTTTCTTACAGGAAACTAGAGTTTATGGTCAAAAACCCTTATTAGCTCAGATTCTACAGAAATAGTTTATTTTTCGATCCAAAAAGGGACTTAAGTTTCACATTTGAACCAGAGAATTGTATTTTCCATAATTTTCTTACAAAAAACTAGAGTTTACGGTCAAAAACCCTTATTAGCTCAGATTTTACAGAAATAGTTTATTTTTTTTTATCCAAAAATGGACTTAAGTTTCACATTTGAACCAGAGAATTGTATTTTCCATAATTTTCTTACAAAAAACTATAGTTTACGGTCAAAAACCCTAATTAGCTCAGATTTTACGGAAATAGTTTTTATTTTTTGATCCATAAATGGACTTAAGTTTCACATTTGAAGCAGAGAATTGTATTTTCCATAATTTTCTTACAAAAAACTAGAGTTTACGGTCAAAAAACCCTCATTATCTCAGATTTTACGGAAATAGTTTTATTTTTCGATCCATAAATGGACTTAAGTTTCACATTTGAATCAGAGAATTGTATTTTCCATAATTTTCTTACAACAAACTAGAGTTTACGGTCAAAAACCCTTATTAGCTCAGATTTTACGGAAATAGTTTTATTTTTCGATCCAAAAATGGACTTAAGTTTCATATTTGAACCAGAGAATTGTATTTTCCATAATTTTCTTACAAAAAACTAGAGTTTACGGTCAAAACTTACAGAAATAGTTTATTTTTCGATCCAAAAATGGACTTAAGTTTCACATTTGAAAGCTACGATCGTAATGAATGATACTTGTTATCAGAAAAAATGTCAATTGCAAAAAAAAAAGGGGGAGGGGGCCCAAAAAGTTGGAGGGAGGGGGCGCCCTTCGAGTTTGGGGATAGGGGACCTATGGAGGGTTGATGTCTCTGCTGGTTAGGGTCATTGGTGCTTATGATCCTTGATGGTTCGTACTCACATACACCTTACTACTTGATTTGCAAGGATTTCTATAGTTTGTTCTGAATTTTTTTATTAAAATTATTTTCTTGCCATCTACATCTGTCTTAGTATCAACTTTTTTAGTATACTATAACGTTGGACCCTATTTTAAACTGACAACACTGTTCAAACGACACTTGTGTATTATACAGAACGCATCAAAGAAGTAAAGCTAGGTCAAGTCATAAGACCATTTTATCATCGTTAACCATTTTCATAGATTGATATTGTTCCAAATTTATAATAAATAAGGTATGAATTAACATACTCTTCAGGGTTACCTTAACTGCTAATCACTTTAACCCTTTTTTTTTCTCCATCTTCTAAGCTCCGATGTCTCTGATTGGCTCCTAAAAAACGGATGTTAGCTAAAAAAAAACAGTCTGGTTGAAAAACTTGGAGTTGAAACAAACTTGTGTGGGGAATCGCCGCTCATACTGTTATCTTTTTTGCAATGTTTAGGAACCGGAGGGGAATCCCCGCTCGCTTGGAAAGGTACCAATGAAAGGCAAGCAAAACTCTCCCATCCCTCCAAAAATATTTTATTCAGAGATTTCTTGTTAAAAAATTATCCAATCACTAATTAGAATCAATCACACTCCTATTATTCAAACATTAATTAATATCGTTCATAGTGTCCAATTTGCGAATTCCTTATCCCTTTTTGCAAATATCAATCAAACAATTCCGATTGTAAAAGCGTGTTAATCACGTTGATTGGAAAGGTATCCATAAGTACATGCCCTGAAAAGGTGTCATGGAACGTAATCTCCCCAAATAACACCATTATAAGTACTCTAATACACCTTGCTCCAATCATCCCATCCCTCCAAAAATATTTTATTCAGAGATTTCATGTTAAAAAAATTATCCAATCACTAATTACCCCTTTTTTGCAAATGTCAATAAAACTTTCCGATTGTAAAAGCGTGTTTAATCACGTTGCTTGGAAAGGTATCCATAAGTACATGCTCTGAAAAGGTGCCAAGGAACGTAATCTCGTCAAACTGTGTGAGGGAGTACTGACTATCTTTGAAAAGGTGTAGAGGGCCCGTAGAATAGTATGGGAATTCCTAGGGCCTCAAGCAAATCTCTTTGAAAGGTGAAAAGTGCCCTAAGTGATGGCCTAGATAAAGTTCATTCAACTTGATACATTTCAGTGGCTCCTAGGACCTCTATAGAACGTGGTTCCTATGGCCTCAAGCAAATAGCATGGGAATTCCTAGTGCTGTACGCAAATAGCATGGCGAGGTACTAAGGAACGTGCTGTACGCAAATAGCATGGTAATTCCTAGTGCTGTACGCAAAATGGTAGGTACTACTCTACTTGTCTCAAACTTTATTTTTTAAAACAATAAGAAACTTTAACGTAAAGAGTGAGGCGTTGAGGAGGGGACAGCCCCTTTCATATACGGAATAGTTTCTGTTCTTTTTAAGTTTTATGTCGATCCTTACTTTCAGTTAAAAAAAAATCGTTTTTTTTTTTTTTAATGAGTATCAAAGGTTCACAGGCGATATAGTTTAAAACTAACAAAAAAAAACAAGTTTTTTGACTGAAAGTAAGGAGCGACATTCAAACTTTAAACGAACAGAATTATTCTGTATATGAAAGGGGCTGTCCCCTCCTCAACGCCTCGCTCTTTGCGCTAAAGCTTCTTATTGTTTTAAAAAATAAAGTTGTGAGACAGAGTCAAACTTTAGCGTAAAGAGCAAGGCGTTGAGGAGGGGTCAGCCCCTTTCATATACTGAATAATTTCTGTTCGTTTTAAGTTTTAATGTCGCTCCTTACTTTCAATTAAAAAAAACTTGTTTTTTTTAGTTATTTTCTGAACGTTTTTGAATTAATGCAACTTTGATTTTGGCTCACCGTACATGAATAATTAAAACGAAATTCGCATATTAATTTTCCTTTTTTTTGGCTAATTGCTTTCTCGAAATTTTGTTCTGACTTAACTTACGAATTAACTTACGTAACGAATTTCTATATTCGTATGTTTTTATTACGTATATTATGAAGTTCGCTCCGTAGTCAATACCTCGCTCTTTACGCTAAAGTTTGAATTTTGTTCGAATCACAAACCCCTGAATCACAAAGGCCGGTTAATTAGAATAGATAGCTCTTTTGAAAGTACTAAAAAACTTTAGCGTAAAGAGCGAGATATCGACTAGGGGGCGAACCCTCTCATATACGCAATAATTTCTGTTCGTTTAAGTTTTAATGTTGCTCCTTATTTTCAGTTGAAAAAAATTTTATTTTTTTTTATTTAATTTCTGATCGTTTTTTTATATAATGCTGCGGAATCTGGCGCCCCCTTTATGGAAATGTTCCTTCCCCCAAGGAAATATCCTCCATGGAAAGATCCTCCCCCGTAACCCCTACTCCGACCCCGACTCCCCACTAGAAAAAAATTCCTCCTGAAAACTCCCTGTATACTTCCCAATTACCAATACTATATATTAGTTATACAATGGGCAAAGTTTATAACTTGCAGCCCTTCCCCCCGGGAACTGTGGGGGATTAAGTCATCCTCAAAGACATGTTAATTAGATTTTCGACTATGCTGAAAAAAATGGCTCTCTCAAATTTTTTATTGGGTGATTTCGGAAAAAAAAATGAGCGTGGGAGGGGGCCAAGTTGCCCTCCATTTTTTTGGTCACTTAAAAAGGGCACTAGAACTTTTAATTTCCGTTCGAATGATTCCTTTCATGATATTCTAGGACCCCTGGGAAAAAAAACAAACAAACAAAAAAAAAACAAATAAACACGCATCCGTGATCTTTCTTCTGGCAAAAAATACAAAATTCCACATTTTTGTAGATAGGAGCTTGAAACCTCTATAGTAGGGTTCTCTGATACGCTGAATCTGATGGTGTGATTTTCATTAGAGTTCTATGGCTTTTAGGGCTGTTTCCCCCCTTTTTCGAAAATAAGGCAAATTTTCTCAGGCGCTTAACTTTTGATGGGTAAGACTAAACTTGATGAAACTTATATATTGAAATCAGCATAAAAATCTGATTCTTCTGATGTATCTATTGGTATCAAAATTCCGTTTTTTTAGAGTTTCGGTTACTACTATTGAGCCGGGTCACTCCTTACAGTTCGTTACCACGAAATGTTTTATTAATTAAAAGACTTTTTCCACAAAATAAGTTTTTCAAAGAAAAGTAAAGAGCTACTACATTAAATCAAAGATGAGCAGAAATAAAGTTGAATAATTGCTTAAATGTAAATTTTCTAACATTTCTCTGAGAAGTAACAGGTTTTTAACAAGTTTTCTTTCAAAGTTAGGTCGATATTCTACAACCATTAGCTTGATACGACATCTCGTGAGAGAAAAAAAACTAACAAATAAACACGCATCCGTGATCTTTCTTCTGGCAAAAAATGTAGAATTCCACATTTTTTGTAGAAAGGAGCTTGAAACCTCTACAGTAGGCTTCTCTGATACGTTGAATATGATGGCGTGATTTTTCATTAAGGTTCTATAACTTTTAGGGGGTCTTTCCCCCGTTTTTCGAAAATCAGCCAAATTTTCTCAGACGCCTAACTTTTAATGGGTGGGACTAAAAACTTGATGAAACTTATATATTGAGACATCCATTTTTTATGTTTTTTGCAAAATTTTAGTTAAGAAAAATGCTATGGGAGCAAAAAGTACTATAAAGGCCTCTTGAGAGTACTTTTGGTACTTAAGAGATTCAACTGCTTTGTTATTTTTCGCATAAATAATGCTTCAAGTACAAGCACTTGAAGTACTTCCAGGGACTTTAATTCACAGAAATGTAGGGGTGGGGGTACTTTTTGAATCCAGATGGAAAATTTTACTTGTTTTAATGAAAATACTAAACACATGGTATTTTTTCAAAATCTAAGGGAGGACAGGGTAAAAAATTTTGGGTACAACTGCCCCCCCCCCTAATCGACGCACCTGACTGCTTTACAACACTGATTGAAAACTATGGTCTTACAAGGATTGGGATTGTACTCATTCGTGTGAATTTTGGAACCCTAGTACGTTTTCAAAGTAATAATAGGACTCTTATCACAATAATGTCCTTTTTTCCACCAATTTCTTTTACCAGAAAAAGACCATTATGGCCGCAAAGGGGCTTAGAATTATCTAAGGATAGTTTTGACACTCCATTGAACGACTGTTTACAAAAAAAAAAAACAGCTATACGAAAACTGCGGTTCGATTCTACATTCGAGAGTTATGATGAAAGAAAGGTTACAATGATTGAGGTGAGACAAGGTCTACTTCTTCTCCTTTATCGACTCCAATTATAATTTTAGGGGCTGGGGCTTGATATGGGTCAAAATAATTATATTTCGATATAACAGATAAATCAGACTGCAAACAATCGAATATACCATTCGATTCCCCGTTCAACGCTCCTTCCAAATATACTAATAACTACCGTCACAATCGCGGTGTTAGTAGGGATGGCAGTTCAAGAAAATGTAGGGGAAGGGGGTAGTTTTGTTGTTTTTCCGATTTTTTCAATGAAAATACCTTTTTCACTGAAAAACCTTATTTCTAAAAATGAAAAAAAAAAAACATGAAAATATGGAAAGATCCTTCTTGATATTTTTTCAAAGAAAATGTCATTCTACCCCATAGGTTTTGCAAAGAGTATGGGTAACTTATAAGATTGGAAACTGGTGCTAGCATGACAAAAAAAACTATCAACGCTATCTAACGTCTGGCGACACTTAGGCATTTTTCAAGCTTTGTAAGTGTTTTTCTGTCAGGATGAGAAAACTTGTTACTACCCTAATTTTGCCAATTACACTAATTAAATTAGTTATTTTTACTATTACACTGAAAAAAATGCTAAGTGTCGCCAAACGCCAGATGGTGTTGATAGTTTTTTTTTATACTAGCGCCAGTTCCCACTCGTACACGTTATCCGTACTCTTTGAGTTTTTGCTCATTGATCTGAAAGCAAAAATTGCACGATTTATTTTACCGAAAGGCTCCTTCAGGTGTCATTATATGCAACAGAAATCCCTATATTTCTAGCGCATTCATATGTAATTGCTTACGCTCAGTCTCTCATGACAAATTGAAAAAGCAAAAAAAGGTGTAATTATATACACTTTTGCTTAGTAAACACGAAAAAACTGTAATTATTTCTGGACTTACTTTAAACAAACATAATCTCTAAATTTATAATGAATATTACTGTAATGCAAAAAACAGGCTTGTTTTTTTCTAGAAAAAATGTCTGAGAAGAAAATGCAGATGTTGTTAATCAAATTGTTGCATGCGAGTTGCTCTATTTTCAATTTTTGTGCAACTTGTGAAATTGGTAGCTCGAGTAATTTTGTATTCTATTGTTTTGTTTATAACAAGTTTTTGGAGGACTTGAAATCAGGTATAACCTTTTATACTTCCCCGATGTTTTATTTGATTTTTAAGCTTGTTGGCCCTTAATTTATACTACGATTTAGTATCTAGTGACCCCGTGGTAGCACAATGGATTGATTCTCTGCTTGGGAATAGGGGTCCAGGGTCGATTCCCGCTGCTGCAAGGTTGGGCAACAGGCTTGCTACCTGTCCATGAAAAAAAAACAAAAAACTCAACAACTGAACTTTTATTATTTAATTATTATTGTAAAATTATCATTTTTATTATTAAATAAATTTGTCATTTTTTACTGTTATTTTTTGCTATGCTCCATCAATGCTCTGGAGGATCTTTAAACTTATAGTATCCTGTGATATAATATTTTTAATTAATATATTGATTGCATCTCACTAAATTTTGGTAACGAGACTATGAATACAATGTTAGTAATTAGTAACATTGTTAGTAACTGCCTCGTGCATTGTTAGTAACTTAGTGAGAGGATTGATTTTTGGGGTCAAAATAAGTACTTTTCAAGAAGAAAATAAAGGTATTTTATTTAAATTGTTGCATTTGAGTTGCTCTAGCTTCAATGGATTTTTATGACTTGCATGATTGGTTGTTGCAATAATTTCATATTCAACTATTTTATTTAGCAAATTCTTGGAAGTATCGAGTTATATAACCTTCATTAGGATATAAAATCTAGCAATTTTATTTTCAATTCAAGCTGGAGGGGGGAGGGGATGGCTGAAAGGTTGCCTGTCAATCCAGACAGTTTGCGATCTCCGACCCATCATGTTTTCCAAAAAAATTGCTGGATCAGGCTGTATTTGGCCAGAATTGCTGTTATATCTCTCTCTGAACTGGGAGCTCAAATTGATCTGTGCCGACCGCTTATCAAATGTGGATAGTAAAGCCAGAGAAGCTTATGTGTTTCGCTTAGCTTTTATTTTAGTTAACTGTCTCCTTTTTTGAATTTTTTCGATTTCTTCTAATGTGTTTTTGCTTGACTGAATTCAAAGGCCGTATCCCGGAAGAGCGAAAATTAGCGGTTTTTTTGGCGGGAACGTTTTTTTGCTCGAAGATTGAAATGATAAAGGAAGTTTAAAACTAACAATGCGTATTCGAAATATGACACTTCTGTTTCAGCTGTCGTAAACCAAACAGAGATGTATTCCATTTTCCTAACTTTTCAAGTGAACCAATAACGAAATATATTTTGCCTCTGTCCATACGCTTTAATGACACGTTGCCTTATCTCCATAACGGTTAGAGGTAGAAAAGTTCTGACTGAACTAATTCATTTGTCATGCTAATGTTATTTGGCTAAAAGTACTGAAAAATCCACCTCAATGTAATTTCATCCCTTTTGTTTTTTTTTATTTTTTTAGTTGAAAAAATTATTTTAATGTAATTTCTGGCTTATGTGTGTTGCCACATACTGGGACAACTATTCAGCAAAAATGCACTTTAAATTCTTCATTAAGGTATGTCATTGGTAAACACTGTTTTGTCAGAGAATATAGTATTCTTCAAACGTACGTCTTTTTTCGGATTTTCACCCTCTGTACGAATAAATGCTTGAATTTACGGTAATCGGTCGTCAAACCTTAGTTGACACTTATTTGAAACGTTTTCCTTAGAGGGTGGGGCACCGAGCTTACTAGGGTAGGAGGGGTATTCCTCTTTTATGATGAGTACTGAAATCTTTAAGAGAACAATTGTCTTTGAGCTAGAGCTTTTGCAAACTTCATCATAATCATTGTCGGTTTTTCCTGCCTCTCTTGGAGTAAACGTGTCCCTGCGAATGCAAACGATGGACAAAGATTGATTTGAGGAATCTTTGTCGTTTGATAACCCGTTTCCAGAAAAAACCCGTTCTCAGGTTCAATTTTTCATTTTAAAACAAGACGATGTAAAACGTTCAATTAATAGATAAAGCACTCTTTTATAATAACATACTTTTGTATACACAATAATGCACAAAACAATAAGATGGTTAACGGACAAATCGTTTCAACAATGTAAGGCTTGTTCGCTCGTTCAATTTTTTAAATCTTCCAAATTTTAATGAAAGTTACTTGCAATAGGTTCTATTGTAAGTCTGTTTAGTCTTTCCTGGTTTGTCAGGTAAAGAAGTATATATCAAGCATATACCTGGTGCGAAGACTAACACCCACAGATCCCAGAACTGTGATAAGGGGTGCAAGAGAGGCACTAAAGATTGTTGATATTTGAATCACTAATGAATATCCAAACTGTTTACTAAATTTTGTTGTTTGTTTTTCTTGTGGGAGGTATAACCAGCCCCCTCCCCCAAAAAAGCCTATATCTATTGTCGTGTTCCAAAAGCAAAGGTCTTGCCGCACTTTTTATGATTTTTTTCTAAAAATGCTCATTTTTTATAATTTTAAAAATTGCTCATTTTTTATAAAAATTAGCAAGTATTCCTATAGTACGAACATATCACACAGTCGAGAAACCGTATTTACTCCATAAGGGGTAGGACTGGTCATGATTGGGAAGTGCAAAATTATTGAGTATCCCTAGCTAAAATGATACTTGATATATTTGTGTGTAATTGTAGAATAACATTATTATTACGAAGTCTAATTATATTAATAATTGGAGCTACTTAATTATTATTCAGCACTGCATTACACATTTTTAGATATTTTTTTTTTTTTATTTAAACCTTTGGAAAAGATAATTCTCGAAATAATAATATCTTGTGATAAATACTTTAATTCAAAGCGAGTGTTCAGTGTTTTCCTCTGGTTATAGGGAGTGTACGTTTATTCAGCTTATCACTTTTCTTCTTTCCTCATTTATCAATGCTCATACTTTAACAGAGGCGGTTTTAGGGGAGGAGCAGAGGGGGCGCTTGCCCCGGGCGGAAAAATAGTAGGGGCGCAAAATTTTAAATAAATAATCTAACGGTTACAATCACTTTGTAATTTTTGAAATTTTATTTTTATTAGAAAAAAAGTAAAGGGTGCAGTTAATAAATGAAAATAATTAATGAATTACTAATTAATTAATAAAATAAAAAATAAAAAACTAAATAATAATAATTAAAATAATTAATAGTAATTAAATAATTTAAATAATAAATAAAAATAATTAAGAAATACTTATTAATCAATTAATAATTGAAAATAATTTTGTTAATAAAGTAAAACTTTTGTTCAAATTTTGCCTGGAATTATGGGGGAGACAGCGGGGCGCGAATCAAGATTTCGCCCCAGGCACAAGAGAGGCCAGAACCGACACTGTACTTCAATACCTTGTTTGTTAATTTGTTTGGTTTTTTATTGTATATTTAGCGTTTAAAGCCAAGCCCGAGGGAGGTAGGACCCTAATGACCCTACATTGATTACCTATGCATGGACCCTAACTCAATAAATTTTGGCCCCTTAACAGGCTTTGTATATTGTCCTTGTTTAGTGTTTGATGTGATATTTTCTTTTCAGATGCTGGACAAACTGGAGGGAAGTCGATCTAATGTTTAACTGTGTTTTTATAAGTTTTTTAAGATAAAACTAACTTTACTTAAAATGCTAGTAAAACGTTATTATTCATCATATTAATACGATTTGCTGCTAAGCCCTTCTGTTTGACAGTCCGATAGTCAGATTCACAATCAGATTGGCGTAATTTGGTTTGACTCGATGATTGGATTGGGAAAATGGATTTTGCATGGTGTTTCCACAGTTAAATTTTTGTGTTGTATAAATTCGACGATGTTCCGTGTAAATATGACTGTGTATTTGGGATTGAAAGATTTGTGAAAAAATTCAAATATTGAAAACATGGACCAATGTACATATGTCTGGTTGCAAGGAGATCAGTGTCAAAACGTAAACTAAATTAACAACAGCAATTTACTCTTGTCATTGTGGGGTATTGTTTTGTTTTCAATTAATTTGAGCTTTAATATGTGTCTAGGTCATTGCCTTTAAAAATAATATTCATATTTTCATTCTCATTTTTTTTATAAATGTAATTTATTTTATCGCTCTTCTTATGCATTGCTCAAATTTTGCCCAAATATCTTTTCTTTTGATAATGCAATTGCTATAACTTGTATTGTCAGCAGCAATCCAGATTAGGATAATGATCTTTTTTGATAATCTAATAATTCAAATTGGGAATTCAGATCATTAAAGGCCATGCCTATTAATAGACAATCTCGGAAAATTCATGATAATTGTATAACCAAGGGATAGCCCACTTTCAAAGATCATGTATACCTTGTGGCTTTTGCCACATGCAGTTGAAATCTGCCATACGTGACATGGTGAGCTACAGCGTGGTTGAAGCATGTCTAGAGATTGTGCAGGGTTTACCATTTACGGCGGAACAAGTAGTGCTCTGAGATGTGGTGATTGTCCTTATTTATTTCACTTGTACTCCTTTCCTGTTCCAAGCTTTTGGCTCATTGTGGGGCATGAGGGGACAACCCCTCGAGGATTCTCATTAGTATTTTTCTCTTCAATCTAAACTGCTGACGTCTTTTCATCTTTATCATCATTTACTTAACTTTAATACTCTTATTCATGCCTTAAGTATACTTCAAGTTCTATATGGAGCAACTAAGAACCAGGATCTTGTTTGCTGCTCAATCTGTACGTAGCACAATAACTAATAAAATTACAACCAGAAGCTACGGTCCACTCTGTTTTATGCCTGTTTATTAATCAAAAGCATCTTGAATTTTTGGCTTCACACAAGCACCATAGCTCTAAAAAAACAAAAACTTATCCATTTAACTTACATCACATAAATGATACGGTTCCACTGAAAAGGAACCCTCGTGCAACTGAACCCCCATTCAACAGAACCCTATGAAATTCAACCCTCATTCAGGTCTCTAGTTTGGAAAGTGTTTTTTTCATATTAATATTTATAGAATAAAAATGACTTGATAATAGACAAAGTCATGGTCTGATACAGGTAAGAGGCACAACCACACATCGGTCCTGATAAAATCGCTATGTTGTAAAAAGAGAAGTTGGAGGGGGTTAGCGTCTCCCTTATCTCCCATACCCTCCATGTCTGAAAATCTTTGAAACTCCTTTGCCTTGGTGTTTTTTCCTCTCGGTAATGGGCCCTGAAAGTTTGAGCTATGACACAAACCACAAACTTTACTTTAAAGGGGACCTCTACTTTACCCTCTTTGATGGAAGAGGGTTGAAAATTATTTCATATGCCTTTTTTGTGATTCTATAACTTATGATACCGATAAATCTGAGCCAAAAATAAAGGAAAATATAAATATACTGTGAATGTTCATAGTTTACAATAAAAAAAAAACGAAAAAAAAAAAAAACACTTTATCGGGTGATTGACATGATTTTGACATTAAATTGATTCCTGAAAGTTCATTTCAATTTGGAAAAGTTCCGGAGTTATTCAAATGGGTAACATAAATTAGAAACAGCGAACGAAGCGACAAGCAAATTTTGAGTTTCTAATCAGCGCAAGTTCAAACTTGTTTAGACCTTGGGTTGAGTTGAGTCAAGTAGGGCTTAATTTGAATAGGGGTTGAATTTAACGAGGGTTGAATGAAACGGTGGTTCAGTTGAACGAGAGCCCAGACAAAAGGGCTTAGTTGCATGGAGGCTCAGTTACACGAAAGTTCAAGAAAATTTTGCGCTAAATTTTGCAAATTGCCCATTGTTCACGTATAGGTTTTTATAGGAGGCGGGAATGCTGAACTTGACACTCCGATTGGCTTAATATTTTTGGAGATATGCTTCGAAATAAATTTATGGAGGTAGGCTTAAAGTATATGGTTTCCGATTGGCTTAAAAATTCCTTAGGCCCAGGAAACCGTATATATTTTTTTTTTTTTGGGGGGGGGAGAAAGGGTAGGCTACTAGGGAGGGCCAAAAAACTGTATTTTATCGGCTTGAAATTTATATCGTTAAGTTCTTCGGCTTAGGGAACCCCAATACTAAGGAAAAAATAGTTTGCCTGAATTAGGGGATGGAAAAACTGGTTTTTCAAATGGCGAGAAATTTACATCCAAAAGTTCCAGCGTGAAAGGGACTCTAATCCATACAGAAATAAGGATGAGAGAACGGGCCCCCAAGAGTGAGCCAAACACTTTTTGATGGCCTAGAACTTATATCTGTAGTTCTTTGGGATTCCAATGCACGAAAAAAAAAAAATGGTTCGCAGAAACGGTTTTTTTTTTTTTTTTATGTGAACGACTTGAAACTTATAACCTTAAGACACTGGACCAAAGAGACCCTAGTTTCCAAAAAAAATAGTTTGGGGGTTGAGTTCTTTAGAAATAAAATCTGAAAATATGCCTATTTTTGTTCCTGAAACTTGAGGCTTGCGTCTATAAGCCGCTGGGCAAAGGGATCCTAATCCAAATAAAATAGGTTGGGGTGCCAGAACCCCAAAAAAATGGCCAAAAATCTTTTTATTTGCTTGTAACTTATATCTATAAGGTTCTTGGGCTAAAAGGACTCCAATGCACAAAAGAAGTTCTTACGCATTAAAATGTGAACATAAGTAGGTCCCCAAATATGTTTCACGGCCTTGAAACCAACATCAGTAAGTCCCTGGAATAAGAGAATCCTAATACAAAATCATATTTTCAGGTTGTGGCATAAGCCAAAGACCCCCATGCACAAAAAATGGAAATATATTTGTTCGACAGAAAATGTGCCCCAAAAAGAGCAAAAAACTTTTTTTTGTTGGAACAGCTCGAAGCTTTATTTATCAGTCGCTGGATCAACTTAAAAAAAAATCAACTAAAAATGGGTCACATAGTGCGAACCGCTGTACTCGATTGTGCTGTGCTTTGTTAACATGCATAACAAGTGTAAACATGCTGATTTTTTTTACAGTACCTAAATTAGTCTTACCACAGTCACCTCCCGGAAATTTTTTTGGTGGTAGTCATGATGTTTCCCCCCCCCTCCGACCTCTCCACCTTTCGTGCCGGCAACTATATGAATTTTATATTTTATGTTACATTGATCCTCCGCAATAAGAGGGGTGTTATCACCCCGCACTGCCCATATTATAGGAGTAGTCCAAAAATACTACCGGGAATTAATGGAAAGCGAGGCTATGTCTCCTTCAACCTCCTTTTATATTTATCTGAATGCTCACGGATAGTTAGAAAATTTGGGCCTAATAGTGCAGTTTTTGTGGCTTCAAGCATACTTCCTCCACCTAGACCACAGTTTATAGAATTATCTATAAACTGTTAAACTATAAACTAATTCTATATACTGTGACCTAGACTAAGATTTGGTGGCTTGGTGCTGCGGTGAGTTGTTAGTAGTAGTAGTAGGAGTAGCAGTGGTTAAATGAAACTTTAAAATAAATGTCTCTATTAACCGTTTATTTTGTATGTACTATGTGCAACTTTAGGAATGAATGCGCCATTGCGCCGCATTACTGCTTAGTAGAGATGACCCTATAACTCGTGACAGAACACCAAATATGGGCATAGCCTCCCTAGGGAGAAACACGTGGTTAATGAGGTCAATGACCTAAATTTCCCAGTCGATTTATTTGTTGTTTTGGCCAAGTGCACGTTCGAGGCGAATGTCAAGGTGTCCAGAAATAGGAAACAGTATTTGTTGTTGTTGTTGTTCTGGGCAAGTGCACGCTCGAGGCGAATGTCAAGGTGTTCAGAAATAGGAAACAGTTAGATCACGTGTTTCCTTCTCAGCCAATCAGCGAGTCGGTTACATCCCCCTTCTCAGCCAATCAGAGGGCTGGTTACATATTAGCGGCGGAGGGAATATGAGGAAAGGATTTTTGCTATAGTTTTATTAGTCTGTGAATAGAATTTAAAGGAGTAAGAACAGTTTGACTTTACTCATTTGGATATATATATTTGTTTGTTGATCAGTGGAATGTTTACCCTATTAGAAGTTGATAGTGGAGTTGATGGCAATAATACAAGAGCATCAAACATTGCGGCGTGGAAATCACGAGAGGATCACGGCTTTGTCTGGAATGGGATGAAGTATATGCAAGATATGTGATATCCTTGAGCAAATTTAAAATGGAGGATCAATTATGTTTCGCTGCAAAAGTTGATATAGCACATGTGAATAGACTTCAATGTGCTTTAAGTGCATTAGTGAAACATATCGAAGACAATAAACTATATCGCTAATTGTACATGCATAGTATTATTGTTTGTTGCTGTAATTATTCAATAAAAGTGTTTTGAAATCGAAAATGTTCCCTTTCTTTTCTGGTCAGGTTAGGTTAGAGCTAACGAATCAGGGTCAGTCTAGAGTCAGCAGTCAGAGTGAAAGGATTAAAAAATGAATAAATTTGAGAAAGAGAGAATTAGATCAAATCTAGTGTTTATGGAAAAACATTTGATTTTGGATAATGATTTTCTCAGTTATCTCTTCAACGCAGGATATTCTCTCGTCAGGGAACACTTGACAATATAATGAGGAGGGATTCTCCCCCATTGGACTATTGTATGAAACTTTTAAAATGTGATTCAAATGCTTATAGTCAATTTATTGATATATTAATTGAAACAAAGCAGAATCATATCGTGGATATACTTTTGAAAAACATTGCTAATGGATTCAATGTAGATGGATCCCCCGTCATTCGAAAGAGGTAACGTCACAGAGCTACTCCTCTCACCATTTCCCCTCACTGAATTTATGGAGCGAGGATGCTCAGTTTCGTTTTAGCTGTGAGAGAGTCAAGTGACATTGGAAACCAAAAAAATGTTCTATATATGTCCATTATGCATGTACACTCTTGGCAGTTGGACTCAATGTGAGAATTGTACAATTATTGATGACTATAGTGAAAAGTGTAAATTATGTAATCCTTGTAAATTACATAGAGGCTATGCAGTACAAATTAAAGGATTAATAAAGGATGTAATTCATAATTAAGTCTTGAGGAGGTGTGTGACTCTCACCCTAGAGGGCACCTGTGCTCCAATTGTCACTATGATAAATGTGATCAGTGGGAGAATACTTACCCCGCTATGATTGGAAAGAATCCTAAACGTGATTTTAGTTTATTTCTACGAGATTGGTATCGTCGTGGATTTAGATTATTCTGGGAAGAGGAATCTGGTCTACGTTTCAACTATTGGGGTAACAAGACAATTTGGTTTCTACGTGATCGTTGTGACGACACTGCCTACTATGACTATAAATCAAGTGATTTTTATTTGGCAGTTACCGAATGTGATTCACCATTTGAAAACACTGTATGTGATATTGCTTCAAATAGACAGATTGAAACTCGTGAATTTCATAATATGAATGCAAATAGTATCATTGACTATACAAAGAGATATGACAAGAGTGAAGTTACATTGTACTGTAGAAAATGTGACCCTGACTTTGCAGTCAATCAAGATCAATATACAGTGAATCCAAATGATTTACCAGCATTAGTGGTTCACGACAGTTGCCTATACATCGAAGAAGAAGAAATCTAAAGTGAAAATTTAAAGACATTGTTGTATATATATGCATTTTATTAATAACCAAATTCACAAACATTTTTTAAGCACTTTACTCTTAGGGCACTGAAATCAATACTGTATAGGTCTGAGAGGATATTTTCAACTAGAAAGTCATTCAGACGTGGATTGTCACCATAAATGTGGAGAAACTGCTTGTAAGTATAGCCGCGACACCGGAACACAAAATATAGTAGTGCATGGAAGCCACAGCTTTTAGTCGTTAGATCCTGCACCCTCTTCCGATTTTGAATAATAGTTTTCCCACTGCTCTCAATATAGTTGCTGATGTGGGGTGTATAGAATGTATAGGGTAGACCAAGAGGATCAAAAAATTCAATCGTCTTCATTGTTTGAAAGATGCACAGCCAATGACCCGTCAGTACAGTCGACGGACTGCTATTAACAATAATCAAGGTATTGTTGACACTTTGAATTTTTCTTAGAAAGTCCGAGGGTAGACGATAGGATTTGTACTGGGACATGTAGGGGTCCATACATTGATTATTTGACTGGTGTTCATGGCGCCAAGTCTAGTAGAACACTGCCTTCGGGAGAGATTTCCCAATAGGTTTCATATTGATTTAGTGAGATTAGTGCAATACTCTCAGCCAATGGGCGGCAAATGTACACTCTAAACGCACACTCCCCGTACGTGCTATACTCATATCCTGTGTGCCAGACAAATCCAGAACAATGATACCATGTGTTTTAGCAAACATATCTTCGGTTATACCATTTTCAAATAGTTGAGAGTCATGATCTAGGGTTTGCATGGTCAACTCATACAATGTTCTATAGGATTTATCAAAAGATAGATTGTAGAGTGGGATACCGTTTTACTTTGCACACAAGAGATGAAAGTCCAAACATCTCGAATTTATGTGGGCATTCAGTCCATGATCCTATTGCACTGGCGCTTTTTACAAATGCCAAAGCGAGTTTTGATGGAATTTCGCCATTGATAAAGGATGAATCGGTGAAGGTGCGTGAGCCCATGGCAATATGACGTTGATTGGTGATTGTATGAGGAACAAGTAGTTTAATATTATTTCCATTGGCTCTCAGTTTTTCCACTGCCAAAGCAACAAAACTCATGACCTGTTGTTTGCGTACATGAAGTATTGCCGAGGTGAGGGAGAGACTTACATCAGGATTGGCAGCAAGTTCTTTTCTCAATATGAAATTGGAGGGTGCAAGCGTCAGTTTTATATCCACTTTAACATTAGGCGGCAGCCATTGGGGTATATTAAATATTTCATGATATATTTTTCCAACTAGATGTAATTCACTAGTTGTAGCATTTTTAAGTGCATCTGTACTATCAGTATTAGTAATATATTCATATCCATTGGAGATGCCTCTCAATTCCTTGTATGACTTGAGTGTGATCAGCATGAATTGCATATAGCTTGTATAATTTGAGAGATTGTTGCTTGTGCTCACCAGTGTGCCATTCATGTAGACACTGATTTGACGAAATAGATTATGTAATATACAATTTTCATAGGATATTCCATCGGTCCGAATTGGCATTGTATTATCGGATTTCCGGACTTTCATTTGCAAATCTATAAATGTCGAAGACATGTCCATAAAGTAGTCTTCATTGGAATAAATTTGAAAGTGGATATTATCGGAGAGGGGTTGTTGTGGATAAAATTGTTCATAGTATCCATGCTTGACACTCACATCAACATTTTCAGCATTGAATAGATTCAATGAGGCCGTGATTGAAGGTTGAGAATCCTTATGCGGCAGGTAGGACATCTTAGGAGAAGAAATCTAGTTTCGATCTAACAATTTTCTTCCTGGGGCTTCTTCTTCTGTTTACACTACGTGTCGGCTTTCCCTTCTTTTCTTTGACAAGAGGGGTGATGTCTTTCGTTTCCGACCTGAGTGGAGACTGATGAGTGATGCATTGTTTCTATACCTTTTCAAGCCTTTACCATTTTGTTTTAATTTCTCACCAAGGGTTCGCGCACTGGACCTAAGATTTTCCGAGGCACTTTTTTTAAAATCCTTGCCAGAGCCCCAATCGTATAGTGTAGAGGTTGCAAAATCTGTCGCAGCCGGTACAAGATATTTTCTAGCCAGTGGTAGGGAAGAGCGAAACAGCTTAGCAAACCAACTGCCAAGACCGTAGCCAGACATTGACGAGCGACCTTTGTAATAGTCCATTTCATTGCCCTGTTGTCTTGGTCCAAGAGTACTAACATAGCAGTCAATATCAGGACAAGTGAATACCACTTTTCTATTAGACTTATTTTTGAACGATGGGACGAAAATGGCATGTAATCACAGCCAAACCTTTTGAAATTGCTATGGGATCACCCGATTTGGTTCTTAGTGTTAACTGACAGAGTTCCAAATAGGAAGTGTTTACGGGAATATACTGAAGATGCTTTATATTGTAGTGGTGAATATGTTCTTGATTGGTTTTTCGTTCAAGAACTCCTAGGAGGGGAACATTTGAATTACCAACCCGAGATGTTTCCACAAATGAAGCGTAGAGAAATATACAAGTGTCTGTGGAGAAGGCAGGCGGGTAGTCAGCAAAAATGAAATTAGTGTTTCCGGCACTTTTACCATTGATTATATTGAGCTTAAAGCCAAGAACATCCTTTAGGTTATCATTGAGAATAACCTTTTCGTTGGCAATAGGTGAACTAATGTAGATCTTACCCTCCTCCTTTGAATAGTTGAAATGAAAAGCTCCTTTTTTACGAGCGGAAATTCTTTTATTAATAGAACGACATAAATCATTCATACAGGTGAGTTCCTCGTAGGGTAATTCAATATATGGATAATTCATCCAATTGATTTTTTGAATTTGTTCTTGATCACTTGAGGATGGTGGTGGCGGCCAATCATAGGGTCTAATTTTTTATATCATATTTACGATCTTTTCTCAGGATGTCGTAGGTATTTTTGAGAATACAGTCGACAAGAGCAACTTCATACTTTCCATTGCCGTCGTCGAATTTGATGGTGGGGGAGAGTTTCGTCCAAAAATCACTTGTTCTATTCAAGTCATTGTAGAGAGGATCGTAAACATTGGACATGAAAGTCACATAGAAATCATTGGGCATTGTCAATGTCTTCAGCACTGACCCAAGAATCAAAATCTGAGTTGTATCCTAGCCAGCGAACAAGCAACTGTCTCTTGCCCCTACGAGTACGACTCTTTAATATCTTTTCAATTTGATAAATTTCACTAGTGTTTTTAACTTTTTGCAGTTCATATTCATAAAAACCGCCGAGAATCTCATCATCTTTGGTGTCTCGCAGTCGATATGTCGTGGGTTCGGTGTCCAGGATTTTGGACACTTTACAAAGTTCAGTGCTCCATAAATAATTCCCCTTTTCAAAAAATTGGTGGTTCTATTAATTCGAACAGTATCACCAACATTGAATTTCTTCTTCACATTTTTTTTCTTTTTCACCATTGGAATATTGCTTTAGAAAAGCATCAAATGTATTATCATTGTAGTGAACATCCCGAGGGCTTGAGTTGGACAGAGATCGATGAGGTCGATGGTTGTATATCTGCATGATTTTATCTAAATCATGAATAAAAGCCGGTGTATTTTTCAGGCTACAATATCTTGAAATTAATAGACGAATCGTTCTTATTAATCGTTCAGCCAATGCAGCCTTTATTGGCTGTGACTATGATAAAGTGTTGTATTATATTTCAAAAGAACCTTTTGCACGTGGGGATTAACAAATTCACTGCCACGATCCGATTGAATTTATCTATATGAATCCTGTTCAAGAATACTTTCAATGGCCTGAGCAACTTCAACACCTCTCTTTGATCGCAGTGGAATGGCATAGGCATAGCGACTAAAGACACTGATTGCCACCATAATTTATTTGTAGGGTGCATTGTGACGTCGTTGAACTGCGTCTAAAGTTAAAAGATCCGTTTGCATTATATGCAGAGGGAAAAAGGCTTTAGTTTGTCGATATTGTTTGCTGCGAAGCCTGTGATTCCGATGCACTGTGTAACTCGATTCATTCTCTAGATACTCTTTTGCTTTTTTCAATTTGGTGCCGGAGACAACTTTAGAAAGCGTTTTGGGAGAACTTAAATTTCCCGCTTCACCAATATTTTCATAGACACCTTTCAGAACTTCATCCATTTTGAACGCAAGCACGTAGTGTAATGTCCACTCCCCTTTTGCACACTGGAGGGTGAATCAATTCGTCTTCGCTTTTGACTAGCAGCCACAGGTGTTGTAAAATCATTGCTGCTGATAGTATTTTCAAATATTGAATCTTCTTCTTCTTTTTTAAATGGCGTTTGGTGTTGGTGGGGGACTATATTCTCTTAGTTTCTTTAGAATTTGCTTATTGCCAATAAGACTTTTGGAAAGTTTGATACACTTAGAAAGGTGTATAGATTATTGTCAAAGGATAATAGTCCTTTACGATTCGTCACCATATCACAAATTAAATCAACTAGATTATAAATTTTTTCCCTGAATTATAATTCGTTTCCCTGTGCTATCGACTTGAACTTGATGTTCAGCAGTTTCCAACATGAGATATGATAATACTCTTTTACTCTGTTCTCGATAGGTCAGTGGCAATAGGTTTCCAATTTTCGATACAATTGAATTCAATTCCTTCTCCTTTGATTGCAGTGCTGCAGAATCTTGAGGAGGTGTTTCCTGTTTAGAGGGATCGGTGGCGGCGGCGACGGTGGGTCTCTCACGATAAGGTTATGTTTGTCCACATGTCGCAATGCATCTTGAAGTAAAAGCAGTTTTTTGTCATCGGCAATATTCTCATCATTAATGAATTTGCTTAGATTGTCTTCAAAATGTTTCGACGGGCGAGAGGACAAGTTCAAATGGTGGTCAATTTATAGGGTTTAGCCATTCTCTCTCTAGAGAAAACTGTTTACAAGTCCTGCAATTATTGGCAGTAAAAGTGTGAAAAAGCTACCGCCCGCTTGAAGGAGCCGTTTTCTTTTAAAATTTTTTCCCTTGTTTTTACAAGCCAAGGCGCGTACAGTGGAACGATGTTGCTTTGTCTGTTGTCTAACACCTTCTTGCAGTTGAACATTGCCCTCAGTTAAATTTAAACAAAGTTCAGATATTAGATTAATGAAATCATTGTCAACACCATGTTTGAGTATAGCCTTCCTAAGCAAGGGTTTTGAAGTGCTTAAAACAGAAAATAAATGCCGTTGTTCGTGTAGTTTCTTCAGTGTCATAATGGCAACTAATAGCCTTTTCTACTGTTCACCGGAAGATATACTGTAATTTCATTGTTGAAAATGTCGGTGACTACACGTAGATCCTCGGGTGTGCTCTGATTAAGATCCAGCAAAATGTAACCGTAGGGTTTGTTAGTCGCCTGAGTGTACGCTGACAACAGAAATTTAGGGGCGCCGGGGTATATCTGTTTGTTGATAGTTATGAGCGAGCTAGAATCACGAACAACTCGATAGATAGTATAGATAGTGCAATTCAAAGCAAGGGCTCGCATACATTTGCTCTGATGAAAACAGATTGTGTAGAACTAGGGTTATGGAAATGTGTTCATGATGGGAGCGAACAGTGAACAGTTGTAGCATTTCCTGTGAGAACTGTTCAATGGATTCAGCCAAATCATCAATAATCAACCAAGAGTTCGATTCAATACTATTGAAAACATCAAGTCCCCGTATGAATTGTATTGGTATGGTTGTGGCAATTGCTTTTATTTGATCATAGGACTCTTGCCAAATACTATAGCAATAGTAGATTTTTTTCGGCTTTTCCAAAAACATTTTATCGCAATTTTTAATTATTTTAGTTAAGAGTGTTGTTTTCCCCGACATTGAGGGCCCACACAGAAACGATCTGAAGGGTGTTTTAAAATTGATACATGCTGCTGCTGCTGCTGTTGGACTACAACTAACTGTAAATCATACGTGTCCAATGAATAAGTAGTAGTAGCAATAATTTTCCCATAGATCTATCTAGTACTGGTTAACAACAAAAAAAACAATATTTCATGGCAGCATTTATTTCGGCAACATGAAAACAAATATTTGTTCAACGTGAACTGCAACGATATGAATAACACTTGTTCAACAAGAACAGTTGACAATAATATTTCATGGCAGCATTTATTCGACACTGCATGAAAACTCTATTTGTTCAACGTGAACTGCAATGATAAAAATGACACTTTATGTTCAACATAAATAAAAAACACTTTTTTTGTCCATGAAGCGCAACACTTATTGTCTTTAAAAACACTTTTTGTCCATCAACATGTACAACACACTTATTGTCTTTAAACACTTTTCTATACAACAACACTTGAAAACAACAGAAAACACATGGAACATGAACTAGCACAGTTGAACATTATGAATTTAAAAGTGGCCCCCCCCCCCCCCCGGGGGCCGCAGGGCCGAAGGCCGGCTGCGGACGGGACCCCCCCCCCTCCCCCTCCCCCCCAGGGCCGCGGGGCCGAAGGCCGGCCGGCCGCGGGCGGGCCTTCATTGCAAGCACTTGTGCTCTCGGCACTAGGCTACTTTCTACACAGTCTCTGTACACGCTCATGTTGAAATTGCTCTTTACAAAATGTGTAGGCACCCCTTTACACGCCTTCTTTTCATCCCCACTATGAGTTTTAACGCAATAAACTTTAGGACCCGGGAACACCCCCCTGGATATCAAATCACTCCCCGTCTCTGATTTATCATTAATAGTTGGTTGGGGGCTTGACGTTTCACCAACTCGGGGTAGAGTGATGGATTCCAGTTGGTGAAATCCATCCCCGAGCTGATGTGTTCCCCCTTCTCTAGATCACCCAATAAATCTTCGGTCCCATTTACCTTTAACAGCAGAGAATCTGTATCCCCGTAGTAAACTTGAACTTCCCCCTCCCGTAGCCATTGCACCTTGCACACATTGTAAAAGAACGACAACATGAGCTTTTTTGGAAATTTCTAGTATTGAACTGCCGCCCGCTATATTCTTGTTCAGTACCTACATTTCGCTTTCGCCTGTGTAGAAGAACCATGCCAGTCTCTATGCTCGTGAACGATGTAAAATTGGGATCGGCAATAATTCGTGCACACTCTAGAGGGTCAGTCACGACGTCGCAGCGAGATCTGTTACGTACACTTTCACACATTTTGCCAAACGCTGAATTTAGGATGAGTTTGTCCATTTCCTTCTCCACCTTTGAGTTTGCCCTAGAGCGTTTATCGACAAAAGTATCGATAAACGTTTTTAAATATGGTCGCTGATTGAACTGCAGGACCCTGTGTATTTTGGTGATTTTGAAAACCATTGTTCACCATCCAGTGCAAAAGCACATGGTGAACAACGATATTCTCCTTAGGGTCCAAATCAGCAATCAGTTTCTGTTTGGAGGGAGTCCAGTGCATCCCCATATCCTCAACCAATGATCGATTGTAGGGGCTCAATGAGTCCCTGCTCACGGGTTGATTGATACAGGGAAAAACAAAATCTTTGACTGAGTCGTGAAGCGCCAGCGGAATGTGACCGTCAATTTCAAAGAACCATCCTTGTGGCCCATTGTCCTCGACGGTGGTAATTTCGGGGAACTCACAAGGATTCTCAAGGCATTGATAGTTCCCACAGGGCAAAGAGTAGTGAGACATTGCCGAGGGGTACAATGAGTTCATGTCCAAGAACACTGCATTTGACTTTGCACCGGTGTTTTGTCCGCTCGGATCGGTTGATAAGACGTGGTCCCCATGAAAAACATACCCTCCCCTCTTTGAACGCTCTACAATATGGTGCTGATCTACGTCGGTGATTAGGCCTATTTCCTCCCTACTAATTTTTAAAATCAAATCCATCACCAAATGGGGTGTGGAAAAATAGTAGCCTATATCTAACCCGAACTCTGAATAGATTTGGTCTGTGTTTCTTACAGACTATATCCAATAGAGTTAAAACGTCACTGGCCAAGTACAGTCTACAATAATCCCACCCATTTTTACAATCCCCCTTAGACCACACCTTCTTGGCAAACTCATACTCCTCGGCTGTGCATTCACTGCTGGTCAGTGAATTGTAAAAAGCTTCAATTGGAGGTAGTTTCACCTCGCTTAAGCGAGCGCCAGAACAGTAATAATCGTATGCATATTTACCTTTGCAGGTCAACAGATCATACATTTCACTGTCTGGAAAGTGCTGTTTAAGCAAGGGAAAGCTATCAAAATTGTCGCTTTTCTGCACTTGAATCAATTGACTCAATGCCTTGGGAAAAAAACTAAAGGAATCTAAAAACCTGATTTTATTCCAACACGTATGCCCATTATCCATTGCCTGCCATTTCAGCTCGAGAAGCAACAACTTCTCGGCCGATTTGGGAATAATGTTATAGGTAAATGACTGTTTACCCATGGACTATCTACTCCCCCTCCCTCCCTATGCATACGTGCCAGTTCCGGTAAAATAAATTTTAAGTCGTAATTTGAGTTGTGAATAAAAACAGGAATAAAAAACTGTTGGCTAACATTTAAGTTACACGATTGATGCGCAACCCCTCTAAAATTACTACCCCCAGATGATATTTCCTGCCACAAGTGATTATGGTCTCTGACTTTCCCCCTCCCACTACCACCACCTCTTTTTCCTGTAGTCCCCCTTATCCTCCTCCTCTACAAACTCCCCCTCACAAACCCAACATATTTTTTGATCTTTAATCACGAGACGATCCTCTGCAGACAAAACCATTGGGTAATGGGTATTTCTCAAACGAGAAATAGCACCATTAGCCGTGCCAATTAGTTTAGTCAGAGCCTTGACCATACACTCGTTCTCATCCAATGTTTCTACTATTTCTAACACCCGCATGGTGTTAGAACTGTCTCTTTGCGCATGAGCATAGGACACTGCAATAGCTTGATGTTCTTTGACTCGGTTTGGAAATTGGGGATCATTCACCTCCACCAGCTTAGCTTCACAGTCCAAAGATATTTTGTTGCACTGGAGGAGGGTATTCTGGAAATTTTTAAAGCGTAAAATGGCCCTATCCCCTGAAAACCGTTTTCCACTGTCTGGTAGCCATGCCGGCTACAATGCCTCATGTGATTTTGCAACTTTTAATTCAGTCCAAAATCTAGAGAGGCATGTTGGACAGTAGAAACGTGCCCCCGCCCCTTTTTATCCTCCCCCAGAACTCTATTGATGTCTGTAATAGGATTAAAATGGCCAATTGCATTCGGTTCACTAGGTGGTGTATACAACAACCAAACCCAGTGTCTGACCAAATCAATTGACGGGCCCCTTACAGGGAAGACCACCCCCTTCTTTTTTAAACGAACCCCATCTTCAAATTCAGTTTCATACTGAACCACAGGACCCTTCCTTCCCATGGACCCTTCCTTCCCATGTACAGCCCAATCGTCTAAATTCGTCTTGGTAGCGTCACGTGCTAGAGGCTCGAATGCTGATATGAGGAGAGCATACTTGAAACATTTTTGACCTGTTTCAAAACAGATCCGTTGGACACCTTTACAACCTTCTAGATCTGGATTATAATTTAAAACTATTGACCTCCCTGCCCCCTCTTAAAATAAAATCTTTCTTAAATTTACAAATATTTACACTTAAATTTTCAATAAATAAAACTACAGACCCACTACCGTTTTCGTTAAAGTTCTCAAGATGCGTTATAATTTGACCTACCCAATCCATGAAAGCACCTTCAAAATTTTCTAAGTTCGAATAAATCAAACGCATCTCGGAATGTACATAATGATAATAAACTTCGCTTTTCCCCTCATTTAAATAAAACACCTTTAAAACAATAGAAACCTTAATTGAATCCCTACCCCCCCCCCCCCACAATTGAATTTGGTTCTCCAGTAGTGCGCGAATTTTATCTACATAGTCATGCACAATTTCTATGGGATCAAACACAAATTTTTCCCCCCATAAGTGAATTAAATGGGTCCCCAAAAGTCGCAGTGTAGACAACTATTGCATTTAAAATTGTTTTGGACAATTGAAAATCGGGGAAAGTTGTACCCCCCTCACCCTCTTGTATATCATCCCCTTCCCCTCCCCCCGAGTTGTTCAACAATATTTGGGGTATGCGAATGTTCCACTTCAGTTGTTTGAAGTGGATTCGTTAGGGTATCGGAGGCTGGAGGAGGAGGAGGAGGGTTCCCCGTTAATTTGTTTGTGAAATCATTTAAAAGCTGTAGTGTATTTGGGCTCAAGTCCCCCTGCCCAACTGCGCTATAATCTACATTAAAAAGAAAATCTTTTTAAAAAATCATCAATATTATCAGGTATTTGCTCATTAACAATACCACTCCATGGTGAATTGCTCTGGAAGTCCACCGATGCGTCCTCTCCTTCACCAGCTGATGAGGACGATGGTGACATTGAATAAGGGACCAATGGTCGTCCAACCTATAAATGAAAAATAGCTTATTTTCAAAGTGTTCAAATCATCCCTACTGTTTTTAAAATTTGGATTATTATTTAAAACGCCTTAGTAGTAGTAGCAGTATGCACATAGTAGCATTTGGTTAATTCAACTGAAAGTTCCAAAATATCAAACTTAATATAAGATATTTACAATCTAAAACGCCGCTTTACATAAAATTGACAATTTGATTTTGTTCAAACAACCCCCTTTCCCAATTTCCACTATTTAATGCTCACCCCCCCCCTCCGAGCCAGCCATCGCGGCACTTCCCCGGCCCGCAGTGCTTCCCGCGGCGCTTCTCGGGCCCACCGGCGCTTCCCGGTCGCTACGGTGCAAAAAGCTATCTTTTTCTCAGCGAATTCCCGGCCCCATACGCGTTCACCAACGCGTGAAGAAACGTTTTTTTTTTTCACTTTACAATGAGGCGGTGATAGAATTGTGGCATATTTCCCTCCCCTCCTTTCACCAATGTCCTAAATATATTGTTAGACCTTAATTTGAAAATAACGAGATTTCACCGGTTCTCCAGCAAATAGAGATTGCATAGGCATGTGCTTAATAAATTGCAATTGTCTGCATGAAACCGTTTTAATTTGATGGAGAAAAACAACCCCCCCCCCTTTTCAGCAATGTCATAAATAGCAATTATTATTTTTGGGGATATAACTTGTTTCGCTCTCACATAGAATTCCAATGTCCTAAATATCTAACGCTAATTTTGCAAACAATTCCGCTATTTTCAGAAATAAACACAGAATTACGTAAAAGCATTGAAATCCTAGACTTGGCCTAACCACTAACCGCTAATGATAGAACAAAACAGGAAAAGGGGTGAAACAGATCTATTTATATACTTGTGCGGAGCTTTTAGCCAAAGATTAAAACAATAATATTCAATTGTGAAAAATAGCATTTTGAGTTTCATAGTGGTGAGAGATAGCAGTAAAAACTAGAAAATTACCTAAAAATATTATTATGAGATATCGAAGCGATAGCAACAGAGAAAATATCAAAGATTAGAAAAAAGAGCGGTTTGACATGCAAAAAAATTACATTATATTTAGATATCTCCGAGGGAAGGGGGAGCAGAGAAATTTAAAACAATGGTTGGGGGCGAGGGGTTAATATTTTAATATCTCTGAGATACACTTTTACACAGTGTTGAAAAATAGTGAAAGGAAAAGACTAAAAAACAGTGGAAGAAACAGATATATATTTCTATAAGATAGGTAGGAAAAAAATGCTCACATTTGCAAATCCTGACTGCACTTGGGTGCCAGTTGGTCTGGGTAGCGCGAGTTGGAGGGCAACCTCATGATCTTGTGCAGCTGAGCCAGCAATGTCACAGGGCTGTGCAGCCGGGGCAGCTCCTGAGACCCTTGAAAAAGCATGATGAGAGACAACCTCATGATCTTGCGTAGGTGGGGCTTCGGCATTGTAGTTATCCGCCCACTCTCTCTTTAACTTTCTGACAGGCTGCATTGGGGCTGCCTCATCCTCTTTTGCTCTCTTAGATGGAGGGGGCACACATTCTTCACAATTGACCTTAAAAGAGAGAAAAAAGTTAGTATCGAAAATAATTTCCCCCTTTTTTTACAGAAAGAAAATTAGTACCCTCATCCATATAATTTTGTCTAGAAAAGCATTTATCACTAAGAAAGCACAACGTAAAAAAATTTCGTGAAATATACTAGTCGCATCCTTTTGAATCTGAGAAAGATGAATTACGGCTCACTGAGCCGTTCAAAATTCAGCCTATAAAAGTCGGCCTAGTTTGTTTCTAAGCTGTTTGAAGAATTTCTTATTTTTAGGCGTTTCTGTTCTTTTCTGGTTTTAATCTGCATTGAGCATGCCTTGTTTGATGCATTTAAAGTATTAGCGGTATTTTTTTATCTTTCCTTATCCTTTTTTCGGTAGCTGGTATTTACCCCACCCCCAGAAAAAAAACAGGCCCGAGGAAAATAATCCCCACGGAAAATATCCCTGAGAAAAGACATGGAAAAATACCCCCCCCCCGAAAGATATCGCATCCTTTTGAATCTGAGAAAGATGAATTACGGCTCACTGAGCCGTTCAAAATTCACCCTATAAAAGTCGGCCTAGTTTGTTTCTAAGCTGTTTGAAGAAAATCCCCCCTAATACTAAACGTTGAAAATGTGAATATTTAGTCAAACATCGAAGCATTGATCTAAGCTATGGTTCTTTTTTCAGTTGTCCAATAAATAAAAACATGTTTTTAGTCGCATCCTTTTGAATCTGTGAAACCATTGGAAACTAAACTGCTAACGCTAACGAACAGGAAGTGCTTTAAAAAAAAAAAAGGGTCAGAGCTAATTATAGGCCTCGCGCTGGAGCCTTGTGTCAAACCAGTGCGGGTTAATAACAACAGCGACGGATGTCTCAGTTAGAGAAATGATTACAATAGAGAAAAGTCTAAATTTATCGAGAAAGATAATTATTTCTATTTGCGAGAATTTTGTTTGTAAAACAATGGGGGATGGGTTAGGTTTTGAGGGTAAAAAGAACATATTTTATGTTTTCTATCGAGTATAAAGATTGCATAGTGATGTTTTATATTAGAGTGGGAGGGGGAGGGGATTTACCTGAATATACTGGAGGGTGACCAAGGAAAATAATTTTATTTGAAAATAAAAAATGTACTCACATTGCTAATTGTGGCTGTCAAGGCTTCAACCTCATCAATAATATTAAGTGTTATATCCATTGTGTCACAATACTTTCTGATAATTTAATCACAATGCATGTCCGTTATATACGAAATCTCAAAGGGCGAATTGTTATGTAATGGGGAAAACCATATGTAAGCAGTCCTCTGATTGGCTGAGAAGGGGGATGTAACCGACTCGCTGATTGGCTGAGAAGGAAACACGTGATCTGTTTCTATTTCTGAACACCTTGACATTCGCCTCGAGCGTGCACTTGCCCAGAACAACAACAACAACAAATACTGTTTCCTATTTCTGGACACCTTGACATTCGCCTCGAACGTGCACTTGGCCAAAACAACAAATAAATCGACCTGGGAAATTTAGGTCATTGACCTCATTAACCACGTGTTCTCCCTAGGGAGGCTATGCCCATATTTGGTGTTCTGTCACGAGTTATAGGGTCCTCTCTACTCTGCTTCTGTAACGGGAAAACTTAAATATAAACCTTTTCGATCTTTTTAAATCAATTGGCTATCTCAGGATTATCACTTCATGGATTTTTGTTATCTTTTGACCAAAATTGTTGTTTTACACCGAAAATGGTGGAAAATGTCACTTTGCTGTAATACAATCTTTTTAGCTACTTAGAAAGGACCCTAGAACTTTAAATTTCCTTTCGAATGAGCCTTCCATTGATATTCTAGGACCATTTGGCCCGAAATGATCACCCTGGGAGGGGGGGGGGGGCATATAAACAGGCGCCTGTGATCATCCTTCTTGGGGAAAGTGCAAAATTTCTTATTTTTGTGGAGGGGGGGGGGGGCATATAAACAGGCGCCTGTGATCATCCTTCTTGGGGAAAGTGCAAAATTTCTTATTTTTGTAGATCAAGGCTTGAAACCTCTCATATAGGGCTCTTTGACATGCTGGGTTTGATGGTGTATTTTCGTCATGATTGTTTGCCTTTTGGGGGATGTTTTCTCCCTTTTTTGAAAATTTGCTCTTGTCTCTTAGCCTTTGGTGGGTAGCTTTAAAATTAATGCATGTTATATATTTAAGATCACCATAAAAATCCCATTTTTTCATCTCGTTTTTAAAAAAATCTCAATCAGGGGTGGATCCAGGGGGGCGCATCCCCTCCCCCTCACCCAAGATTTTTCTGGAGCCCTCATTTGCTGTTTTTTTTCCTTTTTTTTTACTCTTTTTTAAAATAAACTTGTCAATTTGGTCAATTATTGGAGCCGTTGTCACATCCCCCGTTCCAAGGTTAGATCCGCCTTTGCTTTTGATATACATTTTGCATCATAACTGTTTTTTTTTAGATTCGGTTACTATAAGTACGAGTCATTCCTTCCCTAAATATCTGTTATCATGAACGTTATGAAAGTTCGTTATAGTTCGTTATGAAAGACAAGACATTTTGAAAATGCATCAGTATGTGACGTAAAAATTGTATGACCCAAGGCCAGATACTTGCTAGACATATATTAATCTAAAAAATCAAAGTTTTTCCAAGGGAAGTAAAGAGCGAAGTTGAAACTCAAAACGGACAAAAAATTTTTGCTTCACAGCTTATTTTCCCTGTGTTTCTAGGATTATAGAAAACTAGCGCTTTCCTGAAAACACAAAAATCAAGTATTAAAAACAGGAATATTGATTTGGGAGTGAAAAGTGAGTATGAAGCCTGACAACAATAAAGTAATCTATAAAGCTTTTCATAGTCTTACACCAGTTGTGACATCAGAACTTTCCATATACAATTAAAATTATCTTAAAAACATAAGCGTAGAATTAAATATTTTTTTAATAACCGCGAAGTCATTGAACAGCATACAGATTATTGGATTGATCTATCAGGTAGCATTTTGGAATAATATTCAATAAGCTATAATATCAATAGTGATTAATAAACAATCTTCAAATGTAAGAAATATGCTTTAGTATTACTTGAAATGAAGATAAAATAAGACATAATATAAATTATGAAAATATGGTTATTTGTCTCTATACAACAGTGAATTTCAAGCTATGATACACAATTCTAAAGCTAGTCTATAGTCCTAATCCTAATGCTATCAAGATGGCTTTACTTCGAACTTGTCTACAAAGTAGACATGTCCTTTTTGAAACCAAAACGACAGCCAGGTATTGACATGAGCCATCGTGCAGAAGTGATACAAAATTAAACGAGAAAAAAAAATAAAGCAACAATCCTAAAATGAATTGTTATTTATCTTAAAAGGGATTGATCCTAAAAGGGATTGATAACAATTTTATTCTGTAAAAAGTGTCCTTAAATGGTTTGCTTTTACTGTACCAAAACTCCTATATTATTTTGTGTTTTCAGTAAAGCGCTTGTTTTCTATAATCCTAGAAACACAGGGAAACATAAATAGCTGGTTTATTTGTACTAGTTCGATTGATATATATATATATATATATATATATATATATATATATATATATATATATATATATATATATATATATATATATATATATATATATATATATATATATATATATATATATATGTATATATATATATATATATATATATATATATATATATATATATATATATATATATATATATATATATATATATATATATATATATATATATATATATATATATATATATATATATATATATATATATATATATATATATATATATATATATATATATATATATATATATATTATATATATATATATATATATATATATATATATATGTATATATATATATATATATATATATATATATATATATATATATATATATATATATATATATATATATATATATATATATATATATTATATATATATATATATTAGATAGGCTGTGAAGCAATAATTTTTGTCCGTTTTAAGTTTCAACTTCGCTCTATTTCTATTTCTTATATATACGTGCTTTTTATAAACTCCGCCGTCTGTAAGCTTCACATGTCACTAGAATGACACTTTCTGCCATTTCTCAAGTGGTGGCGCTAGCAGGCTACCAGAACATCGTAGACAGATTTTTTATAGCTCACATAAAAGATATTACTCATATCTACGTTCTTTATATAGGCCTAAATTCCACCATCTAAAATTTCCAAGTGGCACTAAAAACGGCACTTTTTTGTGTCATGTCTCAAGCAGAAAAGCCGAGGCCATTGGGCTAGCTGAACTTATAAGAGTTATGATTAATGGCTCATTTGAAAGCTATTGCTCTTGTCAACGTGCTTTTTTTATATCAATTCTACCATTAGTAAGTGCGATATAGCACTGAAAACAACACTTTTGGTGCCACTTCATAAATGGAAAAGCTCCGAAGTACAAAGCAGGTACTATTGTGATAGTTTATATTCCAGAACCCTTAACTGGAGGTTCACAAGAACCCAGTTTTATAGATCGTCGGCTCACCAGTAAGTTACTGAAACATTAGCAGGCTACCACACCATCGTAGATAGATGTTTAATGACTCAATTATAAGCTATTGATTATATTCACTAGGTTTTTACAAATTCTACATCTATCTATTAGATTTCACAGATTTCAATATGAACTAGTTTCTTCGGAGAATTCGCCATGAACTCTTTGTCATGGTTGAAGCATTATCTGCAACCTAGTAAAGAGCGAACCACAGCCCATAGTGACTAAAAGCAAAAAACTTTTAAAACGGTCCTTTTTTCTTCTTTTTTTTCCAGGCCTAGCGGGTACTAGAA